>CM065393.1:29487500-30017500 GCA_033060915.1 Euryodendron excelsum | reverse complement strand
TAGTACTCTGACAACTTGAACTTGAACTTGAATCTTAAACTTGACCCAAATACAACTTGAAATAAGATTACACTCTCTTTATTGGTTGAATAGTTCTTGGCTTGAGAGTCCTCAGATATATAATAAGATGAGCAACATTGGATTCTAATTCGAGCTAATCATGCTGCATGACTCGAGCCATCGTAGGTTGGCTCGAGCGAACATGGCTTGAGCCATCATCAAGCCATCGTCTCTACATATTCAGATGGCTCTCAAAAAGTTACATGGAGTTCAGGAATGAGACTTCTCCTAATCTGGGAGGCTCTGTTCTTGGCTATAATATAGAATATCTGGAAGGCAAAAAACGATGTAATCTTCAATGGTAATCAAACATTATGGGAGGAAATTGTTGAATAAGTTAAACAACAGGTTTTGTCTTGAATCCAAGCCAAAACAAGATTGGGGAGGTACAATTGTTATAATTTCTTTCACTCTATTGAAAGAGTAAGATCACTTGTTCCCTCCCTACAGATGTAAATGCTTGTTTTCCTTGGTTGATTCCTGTTCAACCATTATTTTTTGATATTTTGTTTTAGCTTTCTCTGAAAAGTCTCTCTGGCTTGAAGTGTAGAGCTATCTCTCTATTATCCTTATATTATTAATAATTATTTTTGCTGTGAAAAAAAAAACTTCTCTTGGGACTTGGCCAAAAAATCCGGGGTTAGAGAGGTTCAGGTGTGTCAATATGGTAAACTGACTAAATGCAGATGAGATGCGAGATTTACTTAAGTCGTTGAAATTGGATGCTTCCTGAAATTGTCCTGATCTCTAGTGAAAGGCCCTTGAAACGACTTGGTCATGCAAGACTTTGGTTCAAATGCTGAATAGTCTGTGACGATATTTGGAGAGAGATGGAAACTTTCGAATGCAAAAGACCTCATATTACTTTTGTATTACTCTGATTATTAATTAGCATTTGCAGCATTTAAATGGAAAGAGAAATAAAAGATCAAAAACATGCAATTACAGAAAAGCTTTCACTTTAAATATTTTTCTTTCCTAAAATTAAAGTTCGAATATGCTATTTTTTTCAAAGAACTTGTACATAAAATTCTACCAGTATGATGACATTTTCGTGATTACAATAGCCATCATGATGGTTGTTCTAGGACCCGGGTGGTGGTAGGCGGGGGTCGGGGTTCCCCAAAGTTTTTAAAATCCTCTTTTAACCCCAACAGATTTTTGAATATTTAGGATAAAATATAGCATATTGTTTTTTTTAAATCTCCAAAAATGATACCGTAGCACTCATTTCAACAAAAAAAAAAATTTTTACCTTGCCCTTTTTAATTAAAATCCTAAGTACGCCACCATTTTTGTTTCAATTGAATGGTTTTCATTCAACTACACCATTATAATAATAAATATTATAAAAAAATTCTGATTGTGTAGCATCATCAAAATTAAAGATGAGTCGACAAAATTAAAGATCAAAGTCCCCACACGCCACAGCTAGAGATTGAGAGCTGAGGGATCATCATCAATCGATAAGTCCTTCATCATGCATATAGATTTTTCTACACTCAACTTATGAATTACATGGACTTATCTGTCCATTTCCCATTTGTATTCTTGAACATATAATTGAAATTTACTATCCAAGATAATTTGAGTATCAAGAATACTAACTACTGTGATTGCCAGCTGCCTCGTTCTTATAAATCCTAAGATGAAAACACAATGCTCCACAAAATCTTTGACACCTTCTTCTCCGTAACAGATTTGGGGTTCATTAACTAAGCAAGATCAGGATTGTTTAGAATAATATGGGAAAAGTTGTAGCGAACCAATATATATGGAAATTAATGAATAATGATAAGTATAAATGAAAATTTCTTACCACTTTATAAAGCATTCAAATATTGATTTTCGAAAAACCAGATTAATCTTTGAAGCATTTTCCTAGGATTTGGCAAGTATGTCCAAGTTTGGCCTTGTTTGAGAAATGTAAAAAGAAAAAAGAAAAAAATGCATGGAAATATTTACAGTTAGTAGGAATCGAAAAAATGCATGCGAATATAGTATTTAAGCAGATACATACGATCATAGCAATGAACAAACTGAATCATAAAGATTTCAAAGATAAAAGATGTCTTGTACTTTGAAACTCCGTCTCAGCTTTTGCAAATTTTCGTAATGACGCTAGTGGTTCAACTGTATAGAATTCTTTTCTTCCTTCCTATAACATTTAAATTTGCTTCTTTTACATGTTTTTTCTTTTTTAAAAAAAAAATTATTATAAGCAGCAAATCAATGATAACATGAAAATGGACCTCATAGGAGCTAATCTTCATCTTTAGCTATCGAATGATAATGTTGTTAACTGCATCACCTTTCTGAATTATTTGAGAATTACCATACAAAGGTACTGAAAATGGAATTCTTAGCTTTGATTTACAACTGATACATCAGCATAAAATATGACATAGCTTTCAATATGACTCGAATCAACACGATCCCAAACATCCCTTCCCAGTTTTTTCGTTGAATTCCTTCCTTTTACTCTCTTTATTTGAAACCAAACTACCTGCAAACAGAATTTAAAGAGAACCTTTTGAAGATTAAAACGAGAAATAAACTATGATGACTCTAAAGAGACAGACCAGATAACAACCATAACCAACAAACAAGTTTTTCATCAGCACATACATGTTGAAAGTCATCGCAACACTTAGCTTTGAACAACTGATACATCAACAAGCTTTCAATATTTGCATTTTAAAGGAACTAAGATTAAAACTTAAACTATGATGACTCTAACCTCTGTACCTTTGTGAATTTCTTCTACCTCTGTACCTGTGAGCATGCTTTTTCAGCCTCTTTCCATTTTTGTTTCGCGCATTTTCAATGATCCTCAAAAGCCATTGAGGTTTTCCTATAGAGAACAAAAGATATCCCATAACAAGTCCAAATACCAAGCCACATCCATAACCCGGCAACATGACTTCCCAACTGAATCCACCTAAAGATTGTGAATCATCTTCTTGTTGGACCATCAATGGCGGTGGTTGTGGTGCCGTAGGGTTGCTGCATGTGTTTGACAATGGAGGTCCACATAATGCCAAGTTGCCGACATAGGAGTCAGTTGGAAATGCATTAAATTGGTTGCCTCGAGGAATTGGTCCTTTTAGTTGATTATGTGAAAGGTTTAGGGTTCCAAGAAATTTCAAATCCGTTAGTTGCTGAGGTATATCCCCAACCAGCTTATTGGAAGAGAGATCTAACCATTCAAGCATCGTAGACTTCCCAAGTGATGTTGGTATATGACCTGTAAGGCTATTGTGTGATAAATTGAACCCTCGGAGAGAATTTAGCCTTCCAATGATCTTTGGAATCTCACCTTCAAATTTGTTTTTTGACAAATCAATGGCTGTGAAAATGGTTAGTACCTTTTCCATTTCAATGCTTGATCCTTTCATTACCAAAGTCAAAGAATACTGATAATAGCTGTACCCCATGTATTGCAATTTAAAATTGGCTTCGTCAACATTCATCATGGCCCTGAAGTTTTTGAAATACGTTTTCGGCAATGGACCACTGAAAGAATTGTTTGCCATATCAAGAACTCGCAAGTTGGGGAAGGGAAATTTGGCCTTGGAAGTTGGCATGGCTCCATGGAATTTGTTAGATCGCAAGACCAAAACATGCAAGTTTGGGAGATTTTCCAACCAATGTGGAAATTTTCCGGAAAAATTGTTGCTTCCGAGGTCTATCACTTCCAGCATTTTACAATTGACCAATGTATCAGGAATGGTGCCAAAAAAGTTATTCTTCCGCAGATTAAGCACAGAGATATTTTTGCTGAAGTTTCCCAAGCATTGCGGAATAGCACCAGTGAGGCTGTTATTCGACAGATCAAGAATTTGAAGGGAAATTGCATTGCAGAGCATCTCTAGCTCAACACTGCCTGTGAAGTTATTTGATGAGAGAATGAGATTGGTAAGGTTCGCGAGTTCAAAATTTGAAAGTGGAATAATACCATGTAGATCGTTATTCCTCAAATCTGCAGAACTCAATGAATTGGACTGAAACTTAAGTATAGGACCAGTGAATTTGTTATGACTGAGACCTAAGAACTCCAACGCAGGTAAAGTGAACACCCAAGATGGAACTGTACCGTTGAATAAGTTATGATCTAGTCGTAACATAGTTAGATTTGGAAGTCCAGTAGTTATTTGTGAAGTAAGAGGACCTGTCAGATGATTATTCGACACATCTAACAACTCAAGTCTCGTTAGGTTTGCAACCAACGATGGGAACGGACCACTGAAGTTATTCGAATCAAGTCCTATAAAAGTGAGATTTTTACTGTTGGGTAAGAAATCTGCAATTGCACCATGGAAGAAATTACTTGAAAGGCGTAATAAAGTGAGGTTTTCAAGGTTCGAAATGAAGTTACGTGAAAATCCAAAAAATGGATTTGCGTAAGAAAATGGATGGGAGCATACCATTGAAATTGTTGTCCGAGAGGTCCAAAAAAAGGATTTGCGTTAAGGTTTGAAAATGAAGACGGGACCATACCAGTGAAATCGTTGTCCGAGAGGTCCAAAAAAATGATTTGCTTAAGTTTGGAAAGCGAAGATAGGAGCATACCAGTGAAATTGTTTTTTTTGAGGGCCAACCAAGTGATTTGCGTAAGGTTACCGAGCGAGGCAGGAATGGATCCATAGAATTTGCAATCAGAGACATCCAATTGCTGCAGGGACTTTAGATTCCCAATTGAGTCAGGCAATTCTCCAGAAAAACTCGTGAATTCAAGATGCAAGGATTCGAGAGGACTGCTTGAGTTTAAAAGCTTGGGAAAATGACCGGTGAGAGCATCGTTTCCCGACAGATACAACTCCTTTAGATGTGGTAGTTGGAAAATTCCAGCATGGAATTTTCCATGCAATCCACACCAGCTGAGATCGAGGCTGGTCAAAGAAGTCAAATTGAGCAATGAAGAGGTTTTTTCCAATCTCAAACCGTTATTGAAGGCGAGGTTGAGGCTTTGGAGGTGAGGAAAGTAGTTATGAAAGAGGGTGGTGGTGTTGGGATGGATGGAGCCTTGGAGCCAGCTGCAGCTGAGGTCGAGCCCAATCACTTGACCGGTGGCGGTCTCATTATTTGTATCACACTCTACTCCATCCCACGAACAACAATCGGTACCCTCCTTCCATGACAGCAACTTCGGATGCGAAGGGAGTAATCCAAGATCGTCACAGTATTTTGAGGAAGACGATTTATTGAAGGAGAAGTGTCTCCTGAACTGAAGCAATGCAGAGCTCTGTTCTTGACTGCAGCGCTGGGCATGCAAACAAGTGATGATATGGGAAAAGCAGAGAGAGAAGAAGAAGAAGAAGAGATTTATAAAGATTTGTTTGCGAAAGAGCCATATTTGGATATCACGAATCTTTTCTAAATAGAATACAAGAGAACAGGAGGTTGTAACAATACTGACTTATCAATGGAGGAGGAAAAGCCAAATATTTTATAGCCAAAAATGATGCTGCAAACTGAGTGATGTGACTCCACTGCCAAGTCCACCATGCGGAGTCAATGCGTCAATGAAGTATTAATTGCATTTCCAGCGTCGACACGGTTTGATTTTTCCGAAAGAGAGACCCACCAAGGGAATCAACCAATCCCCATAGAATGGATTGTAGTCCACAAAAAATTTTGTGACACACGATGCAAACGAAATGTTATGTCTGCCTCCAATCTTATACTGCCCAGCAATTTCAATTGACCAAACGCAACACAATTTAATGTCTGTTAGACTTTCCAATATGTGAAAGTATATAACATCTAATACCTAAAAGATAATGCTATACTTATAAAAAAAAAAATTATATAACAAATTTCATTAAAATAATGTGATAATAGTATTTATATAATTAAAAATTATAACAAAAAATGTTATGTTATAGAATGAATGGCTCTTATTCGATCATATCATTTTAAAAAAAAAATTATTTATAAATTTTCTAGTTGTATAATATTACTTATATATAGAAACGTAAAAATATGATTTTAGTGTTATGAAAAAGTTACAAAACTTGCATAGCCACTATATACCTTTTTATGTATACAAAAAGGAGGGGGCTAACCAAATTGGTATTTGGTGCCTCGGCCACACCTTCGTGTCGTGCGTTTGATTCAATTCCCTCTCCCTCAATAGGGCGTGAAGTTCTTTCCATATAAATTCCTAACAATTTAAAAAAAAAAAAAAAGAGAGAGAACTTTCATATGAAAATTTCACATAAAATGAAATGGTTCACTATCATCTTATATATAACTTAAAAAGCAACCAAAAAAATCATCATTCTTAATCATAATTTAATAGTGTCACCACATCATTCTAGAACAGAAGTTTTTATAAGAATTTCTTTTGTTTGGCATTTTCCAATCAACAATGCATGACATGCATTCGTGTAATATGCATTGCATATGCGCTACTTGTGGCATGTCTCCTACTTCTCAAAGGTGTCAGGATGAATTATTTTAAGTAGACAGGCTCGGTCAAAGTGGTAAAATTGACCCATGACTAAAGTAGCGCAACAAAGAGGAGACTGACCAATTATTTAAGTAGACGTGGGCAATTGATGAACAACGTAAAATCATGTGCTTTTTTGTACTCTTTTATCTTTCTTGTTCACTGTATTGCATTGCATTGTATAGTCTTTACTCACAGCAAATCATATATTCTATGAATGATGGCAAGTACAAAAAATAACTGAAGGAGAAATTAAATTTAAGATATGAAATTAACTAATTATTTAACTTACAACTAAATAATTGTATCTTTTGTAATTCCCTATGTTACAAATTCACACTGTTTCAGCTTAGTTGCTCCGAGTTAAGCCAATAATAACTTTATATGAAATATTAATAAACAATTTCATCAGGTAAATAACGTGGTAATTACAAATTGCTCTTGTAATTTGAAGGAAAATCAGATAATGCAATGAACATGCAGCAACAACCCATCCCTCATTGCAACAAGCATTTGATTGGCATTTGATTGCAGTAGAAATCTTTCATTACAAAATATGACAATCAATCTAAACACATATTTAAGAAATCATGAATAACATGAAGCATTTACCGCATCTTCATTTTAATTTCGTGAATGTGAAATGAGAAACGCTCTCAAAAATTTGGAACGTGTCTACAATAAGTCATCTTGTTGAGGGTAAAACGAGCCGTCCACAATGGGCAATGAAGGTGGAGTTCCAGGAGGAATACAAGCAGCTCCATTCTCACCAGCACATACACACAAGGCCTCTGCATCCTTAAGCGTCGCATCAAGGTCAATGTGACCGCTCAACTCATTTATAAACTTCAAGAGTGTGTCAAAATCCATCTGCTCCCCCCTTATCTTGTGGCTATACCTGACTCCTTTCGAAAATTACAAAATAGAGTTAGTACTTTATAAAAGTATAAGAGTCGCGATAAAATATAAACCGATAATTTGGTATCGTTCTCTTTCAAGGGACCTAGTCAAATATAGGCTCTAGCACTCAACTCACATTAACCTAACTTAGAATTAATTTGTAATTATGTGGGAAATTGGATCTAAAATAAAATGAAAAATAAAAGGACAAAACATGTTTTATTTTTTATGAGGGTTTTGGATTACTAAACTAGTGCAATAGAAATTAAAGTAATTAACTAGGCAATTAGAGTAAGGCAAATTAAAATTAAATTTAAAGCAATTAAAATAAAAAACTTGGATATAATTGATTCAATCCACCAATTCATAACAAGAATTTCAAAAGAAGATTTTTATAACTCAAATCAAGAATCACACCGTGGATTCTTGATTCAGAATATTTTGACCATAAAATTTTGAGTTCATATTTAGTTAAGTATATAAATTGCAACAATTAATAGAACTATAGAAACAAATCTAGAAATGTACAAGATTTATACCAATTGTTGAATTGTGCATAAATATTACCAAATGAGTTATTAATCTAAGTTTTCAAATAAATCCAACACTCAACCAAATAGAACAATTAAAATCTAGGAATAAAACTTTGAAGTTCATGAATCCTCATTAAAATTCTTGAAAATTCTTAGTGAATTTTCACAATCACACTCAAGATAAATCTAACTACTTGAGTTCATCATAAAAACATGTAAAAATATAAAGAAAGCATAAAGAGAATTAAATCTGTAATTTACTTGAATATTAAAATTGTTTGGTTATAAGATAAGTTAAGGAAAGTACAAGAAAATGAAAGAAAATACCTTACAATGAAAGAAAGTTACAATATCTACTCCTACATTAACATTACAAACATAAATATAAGCTAAAAATGAACAAAAACATAAAAAACCAACTTTAGAGAAGCTCTCCCGCCCCCCGCCCTCTTGGTTGCTACAAACCCTAACTATCTCTCCATTCCTTTTTTTTTTTTTCGAACAATACAGCTTTTATGCTCCAGATCTATATCGACTAATCGATCGGCACTATTCACCGATCTAACAGCCGATCGAATGATAATTGTAGCATTCGGTCACTATTCACTGTTCACTATTCACCTGTGCTGTTTACCGATCAATCGAGTACTGTTCACAAATCAATCAAGCACTGTTCACGATCGATCGGGCACTATTCATTATCGAACGGTCACTGTATACCGATCGAACGTAAAACATCCTCTCTGAAGTTTGCCAAACCATTTAAACAGTTCACTATTCACCCATCCAATTTGAAGCTTGATTTTGACCATCTTAGAAGCTAATTCAGCCGATGCACATTAGAGGACAAGTTATAGCTCTTGAAGTCTTTTTTTCAATTGCGCCAAAAATCACCTCAATTTTATATTGAAGTAAAAAGATATGGCCAAAATTCAAGGACAGCTCTGAATTTTCATGACTGAATTATTCGCCTTGAACCTGCTTTGATTATTCTTTGCCTCTATTTACCATTATTAGCTCCTATAACCTACAAAACACACACAAAACATAATTAAGCAAATATATAACTAAATTTATACAATTAATACTAATTTAAGTCTAATAAAGTACGAATTAAAAGCCTATGTAATCAATACCCCTTTTGTATTGCTACGCAAAAATACAGGTGTAGGTGCTCAGATGAATAATGAGTCCACAATACTTCCCAGAGCCGCATTGTTCTTTCAAATTCAAATTCCCTGTGAAACACACAGTCAAGTCAGTAAGGTCCGGAGAAAATGGAAGCAGATAAAAGCAAAAATTACAGGAATCCGTTCGTTCCTAGCTTGCGTCAAAATGATGATAAGTAAATTGAAAACGAAAATAGTTGAAAACTCATATCATGATGGTTAAATTCTTCAAATTCTGACCGTGGAACCCCTGAAAGGCTTAAGTGACGCATTCCGTACGTGGCAATCTTGGTCCAGAACATTAGTTAAAAATATTAGAGACTCTCCGAGTAACTTGTAATATGAATTTTGCCTAGTCAGCAAAATATTCCTATCAGACTTCCACAGATCGAAGAGCCATCCATTGTTCATTAACCCTTCTTTTTTTAGAGACCTTCTCAGGGGAAAATAGCACTAGAGACATTTTTTGATACTCGAGACAAATGTCGCTACAAACGGAATTTTTTGTAATCATTACTTATAATGATAGATGCTTTGTTTTAAAATAAATAACTTTTATTCAATCAAAACATTTAAGCAATAATTTTGTATCAATTTTCTAGTTGCATAGGTAGCGTTGCGTACCATTAAACTTTGGCCATTTGAAGAATTTCATGACAAACCTGTTTGACGCGTCAATAACAAATAGACAGTACCTCAGCATGTGAACATAGAAAAGACTACATGAAAAATATGAGTGGGAATATCTAGATAAATGAAACCAAAAAGTTAAATCCTAGAATATCACCAAATATATGTGATTCAAATTTGTACCGCAGTGATTTTTAAAATTTTAATCATCTCCCGTTTTTCATCGTATCGACAATTTTGATCGGAAATCTCTCCTTCCTCCTATTGACAATTTGGGTTTTATTTATAGACGTTGGACTGGGTGCAACTAACTAGGATGGCTCAATAATAAATTTGATATCATGACATGCACCATATACTGTAGCAATATAGGCTTGCATCATAGTATCATACCAAGTTGCTAACCCCAACAGATACATTTGACAACTAATTGCTGACCACAGCTTGTTAGGCCAATTAATCTCTCCTCCCTTCTATTGGTTCTTTTTACCTATAGCACCGCCATCTCTTTCTGTTTTGTATATAAATGTTGGACAGGGTCAAGTAACAAGGATGGCTTAATAATAAATTTCATATCATAATGCACGCATAAATTGTAGCTCTATAAGCTGCCATCATACCTAACCCTAATAAACAGATTTGATGACTTATACTTGATCATAGCTTGTAAAGCAATATCTTCTCATTCCTATTGGCTCTTTTATAAAGCAAAGCGTTGGGTTCTGTTGCTGTCATGTAGTGTGCACTGAGCAGTCATGTGTTGTCACTCCAATTTATATTATTTTTAGTTTTATTTTTAAAAATCAGAACCTAAAATGACAAAGAATTAGCCTACATTCATTAGTTTTAAAAAATTCAGTTTGATTCCAAGAAATATAACTGTTTGATTACTCAAATAGTTTTTGAAGGATTTTCGACCATTAAATGTTTTTACAAAGCCACGGCTAAAATTGTTAAAGAACATTAATTTTTGAACATATGATCTTCACAATGACATTAATAAAATAGAAGGTTTACATTCTCTCAAAATGTTATTTACATGATTAAAACTCAATCCATAACAAGGATGGTTTAATAATAAATTTGACTAATTATTTAACGACGTCCATTGCTTGACCATATAGCTTATTAAGCAAATGTATTGTTCTTCGGGTTCCTATTGGCTCTCCTTAACTATAGCACCCCACAGCACTTTATGTTTTGTTTATAAATGTTGAACTGGGTTCAAATCATAGTTACCGAAATGGAAGGAGAAATGAAAGCGGAAACGAAGTTAAAAAAATATAAGAAAAAATGGAAAGCGAAAAACTATTGAAAAACTTACTAAGAATCTTATTAAGAAGCTTTCATAGAATTTGAAGGGGACCTTAAGTAAACGTAGTGGAAATGTTTAAAAAATTTAGTAGAAATCTCCATGAATAATTCTACAAAAACTTAGTTGGAACTTCAGGAAAAAAAATGTATAAAAATTAATATTTCAAGTTTTTGTAGTGTTTCTCTTTAGTTTTTCAAGAGTTTTCATAAAGTATTCTAACCGTATTTTAATCATTTTCCAAGAGTTTCTAAGATGTTTTTCTCATATTTTTGAAAAGTTTTCCCAAATTTTTAAACGAGTTTCGTACCAGTACTGAAAGCGAGTTTCAAAGGAAACGAAATTTCTCTTCCTAATAAGTTTCTCACAACTATGGTTCAAATAACAACGATGGCTTAATAATATATTTGAAATCATGATGTCTTTCATAGTAAGCTGCCATCAGCTAAGAATGAGATGGGATTGGGAAGCATTAGCTCCAGCCTGATCTCCTAGCCCATAAAATTATCTACATCTAAAAGTAGGAGGAAGAAAGAGGGAAAAAAAAGAAATTAAGGTTAAAAATATCTTTTCATATATTCATGTTTGTGAAATACTCTCTCACTTATCCAACCAGTGGATGTATCACAAGCTTAGTTAATTCTAACGGGTTTTGTTCATTTATCACTATAGTTCAAAATGAATAAGAGGGTCACCTTTTGAACCACAAGTCTTTTTTTCTTAATTTGTTTTTGGAGCAAACCACAAGGGTAAAGTCTAATTACACATCATAAAAAAATGAGAAAGAAAAAATGGTTCCCTCAAATAGATCCAAACATGAATTGATTTGTTAGGTTAGACAAAAGCATTATGAGGCTGAATAACAAGTAAAGAATACAAAGGTATGAACAAATTTAAATAGGATCGGTCATAATGGTCATCTTATTCTAAACACCCGGAAGCAATCTTCCCAAGCTTTAATTTGTAGATTTAACTTATCCACTAAACCATGTCTTATCAATTGAGCTTTCGTATTTCTTTGTTGATTTTGTGGTCCCATTGTCAACAACAATGTACTCTGTGAAGTTACTCATATTAAGAATGACTCCCATCTATGGTTGGGCCTTGTTCATTAGTTGTTTTAGGAGGGTAGCTTTTGGCATTTAAATTACAGGATTTGGCATTGCTGCCCCTAAACCAAATCAAAAGCCCAAGATCACAAAACAGAAAAGGTGGACCATGCTCTGCTGTGTAAATCACTGTGTAAACCATTTTTTCTTTTTCTTTTTTTCTTGATGACCGGGTGTTCGGGCTAGTTTAAGCACACTACGACTAATTTTGGAGTCTGTGTAATTTTTCCATCTCAAAAAAAATTATAAGGCCAGAAACCCTAGTGGTAACTCCTAAGAGTTATAGTACCTAAGATATCGAACCTGAGATTTTGTTCGGAGTAGACCCACAGGGCCAGGCCACTGGGCCAACCCATCAGGGTTAAACCACTGTGTAAACCACTCCTGTCTGATATGTTCTACGGATCCTACACTCTCAATTTATGCTGTTTTGTTGATCATGATCCATGATTCTCTTTCAAAAAAAAAATAATAATAAATAAAAATAAAAAAGAATAAAACTCTCTCCAATTGACGCATATATCTGGAACTTCTGCATTTGTTATGAAGTTTCATATCCCATTGGTAGTGTTGAACCTGGCATTGAAATTTATTACAAGAGAATTTGTCTCTCAAGGGATCTAAAGTTACATCAATATTACTGTGATTGTTCAAAGTCTTATTCATAAATCCTAATAAAAACACAGTCGTTTCCAAAATCTTGGCTTCTTGTATTCAGCAACAGACTTAGGATTCATCAACTCTGCTAGATTAGGATTACTTGGAATTACATAGCAGAAGTTGTAGGGAATCAAATAAGGTGGAAATCAATGAATAATGACAGATATAAATGAAAAAAACTTACCCCTTTTATAGAGCATTCAAACGAGATTACTGAAATACAATATTAAACTTTGAAGCATTTTGCTAGGATTTGGCGAGTATGTCCACGTTTGGGCTCTTTTGGGGCAATGCAAATTGTAAAAAACAAGAAGGCAAAGCTTTGAATCCCATCAATTTGTGACGCAAATTTTTTATTTATCTTTTTTCTAGTACATGCTATCCAACCTCAATAGAACAATTTTTTAATACGACGATGACATGGAAACATTCACAGTCAATGGGAATTGAAAGAAAACGTACGGATAGTATTTAAGCATACAGATATGATCACAGTCATGAGCACACTGGATCATCAAATCAAGTTGGTCACTATGAGGTTCTTTTTAAATTCATAAAAATTTTGAAGATAAAAAAGATATGTCTAGTTCTTTGAATTTGCTTTTTTTTTTTTCCTGCTAAAATTATTAAAAGCTGTAATATCAATGATCACATGAAAATGGACTCAAGGAAGCAAAAATCTCAATCTTCAGATATATAATAATGATAATGTTATTAACTACATCACCTTATCAGTTATTAGAGAATAACCAAACCAAGGTACTAAAAGTGGAATTCTTAGCTTTCAGTTACATCTGATACATAAAACATAAAATATTACTCAATTCAACATGATCCCAAACATCTCTTCACAGGTTTTTTGTTGAATTTCCTTCCCTTTATTCTCTCTTTGAAACCAAATTACCTGCAAACCAGAATTTATTGAGAACCTCTGTTAAAACATTGGTGTCACAAGTCAATACATCCATAACTGTTTGAAGTAAAACAAGGCAAGAAGAAAAAGTTACACTTACATTGGCCTTCATCCAGTTTACAGATCCTACAAGGTCATCACAGACTTTAATTACCTCACCATCAAATTCCAATTTGTTCCATATACTTTCAGCTAAACTAGTGGAGTAAATGAAATTTTGTTTGGAATTTGTATCCCAGTGAGACTATTTTTGTTCATGTCAACTCCAATTAATATGCAGTACGAACGGAAAATGTCAGGACTAAAGTTCATTTGCAAGACTTACCAAAGAAGAGCATTTGCATAGGCTAATTTCTTCCACCTCTGTGCCTTTGAGCGTGCTTTTTCAGCCTCTTTCCACTTCTGTATCGTTCACCTTCAATGATCTTCACAAGCCATTGAGGTTTTCCTGTTGAAAACATAAGATATCCGGTAACAAGTCCAAATACCAGTCCACATCCATAACCCGGCAATATGACTTCCCATTCGAATCCACTTAAAGAGTCTGAATCCTCTTCTCCTTGGAACATCAAGGGTGGTGGCTGTAGTGCACTGTGGTTGCTGCATGTATTTGACAGTGGAGTTCCACATAATGCCAAGTTGCCAATGTAAGAATCATTGGAAAAGGTATCAAATTGTTTGCCTTGAGGTATTGGTCCTATTAGTTGATTCTGCGAGAAATTTAGGACTCCAAGGGATGTCAAATTTGTTAGCTGTTGAGGGATCTTCCCAACCAGTTTGTTCGAAGAGAGGTCTAACCATTCAAGCTTGGTCAAATTCCCAAGTGATGTCGGTATAGGTCCTGCGAGGCTATTGTGAGATAAGTTGAGCCCTCGGATTGAATTTAGGCTCCCAATGATCTCGGGAATCTCACCTTCGAATTTGTTTTTCGATAAATCAATGGCCATGAACATGGTTAGGACCTTTTCCATTTCAATGCTTGATCCTTTTATTACCAAAGTCAAAGAATCATGATAATAACCATTGTTCCCCATATATTCCAATTGATAATTGGTTTCATCGGCATTCATCATAGCATTGAAATTTTTTAAATATTTCTTTGGCAATGGACCAACGAAATAATTGTTTGAAATATCAATAACTCGCAAGTTGGGGAAGGGAAATTTGATCTTGGAAGTCGGCATGGATCCATGAAATTTGTTAGATCGCAAGATTAGAACATGCAGGTTTGGCAAATTTTCCAACCAATGTGGAAATTTATCAGAGAACTTGTTGCTTCCAAGATCTAGCACTTCCAGCATTCTGCAATTGACCAAAGACTTTGGTACTGGCCCTTCAAATCCATTGCTGTTAAGGTTGATAGTTTTCAAGCTACTTCCTCTTGCAAATGTATCAGGAATGGTGCCAGAAAAGTTATTCTTTTGCAGGTCGAGCACTAACAGATTTTGGCTAAGGCTTACCACATTATGTGGAATTGCACCACTGAAATTGTTTCTAGACAAATCAAGCACCAATAGATTTTGGCTAAGGCTTACCACACTATGTGGAATTGCACCACCGAAATTGTTTCTAGACAAATCGAGCACCAATAGATTTTGGCTAAGGTTTTCCAAACTTTGTGGTATTGCACCACTGAAGTTGTTATTAGACAGATTGAGCACAGAGAGAACTTGGCTAAGGTTTCCCAACCAATCTGGAATCACACCACTCAAACTATTACTAGACAGATCAAGAAAGTCAAGAAAAGGTGCATGGTGGAGCACGTCTAGGTTGATAGTGCCACTGAAGTTATTTGATGACAGAATCAAATTGGTAAGGTTCTCAAGTGCAAAGATTGAACTGGGAATCGTACCATATATGTTGTTATGGCTCAAATCAATAACCGTCAGCGAAGTGGAGTAGTGGAACTGATCACTTATACGGCCAGCTAATTTATTATGACTAAGGTCTAAGTGCCCCAGTGCTGGTAGAGCAAAGACCCAAGATGGAATTGTACCGTTGATTGAGTTATGTCCTAAATATAACCAACTTAGACATGGAAGTCCAGTAGTTATTTGTGAAGGAAGAGGACCTGTCAGATGATTATTCGACACATCTAACCACTCAAGTTTCGTTAGGTTTGCAACCAACGTTGGGAACGGACCACTGAAGTTATTCGAATCAAGTCCCATAAAAGTAAGAGTTTTACTGTTGGGTAAGAAATCTGCAATTGCACCATGGAAGAAATTACTTGAAAGGCCTAATAAAATGAGGTTTTCAAGGTTCGAAAATGAAGGTGGGAGCATACCAGTGAAATTGTTGTACGAGAGGTCCAAAAAAAGGATTTGCGTAAGGTTTGAAAATGAAGACGGGAACATACCAGTGAAATCGTTGTCCGAGAGGTCCAAAAAAATGATTTGCTTAAGTTTGGAAAGCGAAGATAGGAGCATACCAGTGAAATTGTTTTTTTTGAGGGCCAACCGAGTGATTTGCGTAAGGTTACCGAGCGAGGCAGGAATGGATCCATAGAATTTGCAATAAGAGACATCCAATTGCTCCAGGGACTTTAGATTCCCAATTGAGTCAGGCAATTCTCCAGAAAAACTCGTGAATTCAAGATGCAAGGATTCGAGAGGACTGCTTGAGTTTAAAAGCTTGGGAAAATGACCGGTGAGAGCATCGTTTCCCGACAGATACAACTCCTTTAGATGTGGTAGTTGGAAAATTCCAGCATGGAATTTTCCATGCAATCCACACCAGCTGAGATCGAGGCTGGTCAAAGAAGTCAAATTGAGCAATGAAGCGGTTTTTTCCAATCTCAAACCGTTATTGAAGGCGAGGATGAGGCTTTGGAGGAGAGGGAAGGAGTGAAAGAGGGTGCTGTTGGGGTAGATGGAGCCTTGGAGCCAGCTACAACTGAGGTCGAGCCCAATCACTTGGCCGTGGGTCTCATTATTACCACACTCTACCCCATCCCACAAACAACAATCGGTACCCTCCTTCCATGACAGCAACTTCGGATGCGAATGGAGTAATCCAACATCGTCACAGTATTTTGAGGAAGACGATTTATTGAAGGAGAAGTGTCTCCTGAACTGAAGCAATGCAGAGCTCTGTTCTTGACTGCAGCGCTGGGCATGCAAACAAGTGATGATATGGAAAAAGCAGAGAGAGAAGAAGAAGAAGAGATTTATAAAGATTTGTTTGCGAAAGAGCCATATTTGGATATCACCCATCCTTTCTAAATAGAATACAAGAGAACAGGAGGTTGCAACAATACTGACTTATTAATGGAGAAGGAAAAGGCAAAAATTTTATAGCCAAAAATGATGCTGCAAACTGAGTGATGTGACTCCACTGCCAAGTCCACCATGCGGAGTCAATGCGTCAAAGAAGTATTAATTGCATTTCCAGCGTCGACACGGTTTGATTTTTCCGAAAGAGAGACCCACCAAGGGAATCAACCAATCCCCATAGAATGAATTGTAGTCCACAAAAAATTTTGTGACACACGATGCAAACGAAATGTTATGTCTGCCTCCAATCTTACGCTGCCCAGCATTTTAAATTTGACCAAACGCAACACAATTTAATGTCTGTTAGACTTTCCAACATGTGACAGTATATAACATGCCTAAAAGATAATGCTATACTTATAAAAAAAAAAAAATTGTATAATAAATTTCATTAAAATAATGTGATAATAGTATTTATATAATTTAAAATTATAATAAAAAATTTTATGTTATAAAGTAAATGGCTCTTATTCGATTATATTATTTTAAAAAAAACTATTTAAAAATTTTTTAATTATTTAACATTACTTATATATAAAAACGTAAAAATGTAATTTTCGTATTATGAAAAAGTTACAAAACTTACATAGCCACTATATACCTTTTTATGTATACAAAGAGAAGGAGCGGGCTAACCAAATTGGTATTTGGTGCCTCGGCCACACCTTCATCTCGTGCGTTTAACTCAGTTCTCTCTCCCTCAATAAAGTGTGAAGCTCTTTTCATATAAATTTCTAACAATTGAAAAAAAAAATGCAAAGAGAACTTTCATATGAAAATTTCACATAAAATGAAATGCTTCATTATCATCTTATATATAACTTAAAAAGCAACCAAAAAAATCATCATTCTTAATCATAATTTAATAGTGTCACCACATCATTCTAGAACAGAAATTTTTGTAAGAATTTCTTTTGTTTGGCATTTTCCAATCAACAATGCTTGACATGCATTCATGTAATATGCATTGCATATGCGCCATTTGTGGCATGTCTCCTACTTCTCAAAGGTGTCAGGATGAATTATTTTAAGTAGACAGGCTCGGT
The DNA here is from genome assembly GCA_033060915.1 of Euryodendron excelsum. NCBI lineage: Eukaryota > Viridiplantae > Streptophyta > Magnoliopsida > Ericales > Pentaphylacaceae > Euryodendron > Euryodendron excelsum. The sequence continues at coordinate 29,999,439 of CM065393.1, read as the reverse complement.
CAAAGTGGTAAAATTGACCCATGACTAAAGTAGCGCAACAAAGAGGAGACTGACCAATTATTTAAGTAGACGTGGGCAATTGATGAACAACGTAAAATCATGTGCTTTTTTGTGTTCTTTATCTTTCTTGTTCACTATATTGCATTGCATCGTATAGTTTCTAGTTATTGCTTTCTGCACAACAAATCATATAAATTTATGTATTCTATGAACAATGATGGCAGGTCACAAGAAAATTAAAAGAGAAATTAAATTTAAGATATGATATTTAAGCATAAAATTAATTAATTATTTAACTTACAACTAAGTAATTGTATCTTTTGTAATTCACTATGATACAAATTCACACTGTTTCATCGTAGTTGCTCCAAGCTAAGCCAATAATAACTTTGTATGAAATATTAATAAACTATTTCATCATGTAAATAATGTGGTAATCACAACTTACCCCTGTAATTTGAAGGAAAATCATATGATGCAATGAACATGCAGTAACAACCCATCCCTCATTGCAACAAGCATTTGACTGGCATTTGATTGCAGTAGAAATATTTCATTACAACATATGACAATATATCAGTCTAAACACATATTAAGAAATCATGAATGACATGAAGCGCTTGCCGCATCTTCATTAATTTTGTGACGTGAAATGAAATCGCTCCCAAAAATCAGAACCATGTCTACAATACGTCGTCTTGTTGAGGGTAAAACGAGCGGTCAACAATGGGCGATGAAGGTGGAGTTCCAGGAGGAATGCAAACAGCTCCATTCTCACCAGCACATACGCAGAAGGCCTCTGCATCCTTAAGGGTCGCATCAAGGTCAATGTGGCCGCTCAACTCATTTATAAACTTCAAGAGTGTGTCAAAATTCATCTGCTCCCCCCCCCCCCCCCCCCACCCATTATCTTGTGACTATATCTGACCTCGCTCCGAAAATTATAAAATAGAATTAATAATCTGTAAGAGTACGAGGGTTGCGATAAAGTATAAATCGATAATTCAGTATCGTTCTCTTCCAAGGGACCTAACAAAATATAAGCTCTAGCACTCAACTCACACTAACCTAACTTTAGGATTGATTTGTAATTATGTAGGGAATTGGATCTAAAATAAAATATAAAATAAAATGATCAAAAATCTTTTAGTTTTTTATGGAGGTTTTAGATTACTAAACTAGTGCAATAGAAATTAAAGTAATTAACTAGGCAATTAGAGTAAGGCAAATTGAAATTAAATTTAAAGCAATTAAAATGGAAAACTTGGATATAATTGATTCAATCCACCAATTCACAACAAGAATTTTAAAAGAGGATATTTATAACTCAAATCAAGAATCACACCGTGGATTCTTAATTCAGAATATTTTGACCATAAAACCTTGAGTTCATATTTAGTTAAGTGTATAAATTACAACAATTAATAGAACCATAGAAACAAACCTAGAAATGTGCAAGATTTATACCAATTGTTAAATTATGCATAAACATTACCAAATGAGTTATTAATCTAAGTTTTCAAATAAATCCAACACTCAATCGAATAGAACAATCGAAATCTAGGAATAAAACTTTGAAGTTCATGAATCCCCATTAAATGCTTGAAGATTCTTAGTGGATTTTCACAATCACATCCAAGATAAATCTAACTACTTGAGTTCATCATAAAAACATGTAAAAATATAAAGAAAGCATAAAGAGAATTAAATCTATAATTTACTTGAATATTAAAATTGTTTGGTTATAAGAAAAGTACAAGAAAGTGAAAGAAAATACATTACAATTAAAAAAAAGTTATAATTTCTACTCCTACATTAACATTACAAACATAAATCTAAGCTAAAAATGAACAAAAACATAAAAAATCAACCTTGGAGGAGCTCTCCCGCCACCCCTTTGGCTGCTACAAACCCTAACTATCTTCTCCATTCCTTTTTTTTTTCCGAACAATACAGCTTTTATCCTCTAGATCTGTATCGATCGACACTATTCACCGATCGAATGGCCGATCGAACGGTAATTGTAGCATTCAATCGATCACTATTCACCGGTACTGTTCACCGATTGATCGGGAATTGTTCACTAATCAATCGGGTACTGTTCATGATCGAACGGCCACTGTTCACCGGTCGAACAATAAAACACCCTATCTGAAGTTTGCCAAACCATTCGAATGGTTCACTATTCACCTATCCACTTTGAAACTTGATTTTGACCACCTTAGAGGCCGATTCAGCCGATACTCATTAGAGGACAAGTTGTAGCTCTTGAAATCTTCTTTCCAATGGCGCAAAAATCAGCTCAATCGGACATCGAAGTAAAAAAATATAGCCAAAATTTTGGGACAGCTCTGAATTTTCATAACCGAATTATTCGCCTTGAACCCATTTTAATTACTCTTTGCGTCTATTTGCCATTATTAACTCCTATAACCTACAAAACACAATTAAGTAAACATATAACTAAATTAAGACAATTAACATTAATCTAAGTCTAATAAGGTGTGAATTAAATGCCTATGATTACACTTTTAAGGTGTAATCACACTACAAGAAAAAGTGTTATTTGCGACCGATTATTTGCCACGGTCACTATTCCCATCGCAAATGGCATAGTATTTGCAACGGTAAAAAACCCGAGGCAAAAAAACACTATTTGCGACCGATCTATTTGCAACGGCTATTAGCAGTCGGTAAAACGAAGAAAACGACGTCGTTTTATGTGGTCAGACGCGACCCCCCCATTTGCCATGGATTATTTGCGACGGCGTCTGCAGAGGCAAATATTTTAGTCAAAACGGCGTCATTTTGGGGGTATAACGGGGTAGTTTCATGTCTATTTTTTTTTTCCCCTTTCTCCTCTATTTCGATCGATCGATGTCTGTAGGTATACTTCAGCCGCTGCCGCGGCCCCTCTTCCCTCTTTCCCTCAAATTTCCAACCGAAACTCAATCCTCACGTCGATTGGAATCCGGATTCTCCTCTTCCCTCACGGTGCTCTGCCTGGCCGCCGACGTATACTTCCAACCGCAGAGCTCCTCTTCCCTCTTTCCCTCTAATTTCCAGCCGTAACGCAATCCTCAGTCGATCGGGATCCGGATGGTCCTCTTCCCTCGCTGTGCTGTGGCTGGCCGCCGACGTCAGGTAAGACCTCTCTCCGTCTATCTCTGTCTCTCTCTCTCAGTCTATCTCTGTCTCTCTCTCATCTATCTTCATGTGTTGTAGCTAGGCTTTGACGTTTGAACCCCTGCCAGAGCAAAGCCCTGCCAAGGTAAGAAAACCCTATATCTCTTTACATACACATGTTTCTATATTGTAGTTTTGAATCCAAAGTTTAGATTTTTTTTTCTTCCCTTATGTTTCGCTTCAAAATCAAACCTTTTTGTTATTATTATTATTTTCTTAGTGATGCTCTGTGCATTCCATTGTTGTACGACATTGTTCTATTTTGTGAACTCTTAATAGTGTCCCAATTGTGATTTGAAATTTTGATGGCTCTGCGGAGATACATGCAGCAACACGATGAGGTGGAACTCTCAGCTCTTGGGATGGGTATTGTGTTATTAGCTATGTCTCTTACTCAAATTCTCTCTCTCTCTATATAGGCACACGTGGATTTTGTTAGTCTATGTATATATATATGCATTTACATTATTTGCGTTTATTTATTTCATTCTTAACTTTTTTGTTTTTGGTCAACCTCTTTCATGTCTGGAAAGACTGGAATTGATTGGTCAACTTCAATATTGAACAGTAGTTTAGGCACAAATTAAGTGTCATTTTAACTATTAGGAGACAAGGATAACTATACATCTTAGTTTGTGCGATGCTTGTTGAGTTTCAAGCTTGTTTGATTTTCGGAGAGATAACACGTGTAATGTTTTTTACCCTGCACCATTGGTTGTAAAAAGTGTGTTTGCAGTCATATCATCCTTTTCATCTATAAATATGTGTCGATCAGTTGTAAATGTCTGTAGATAATCTAAAGGGACAATTAATTAGAGATGAAGGGAATGTATTATATATAACGGGTGATATGGGAGCTGCTTCTGTTGGATGCAATGTACAGACACTAATACTCCCAAGTTAATTTTTGATGACTCTAGTTCATGTAGTTGATGGAAACAATCGTGAGCATAAAACTGGAATATGGAGGACAAAAAGGTTAATCAAAGAGATAGTTGATAGCTACGGCTATTAAAATATGTTTGGTTTTGTTATTGGCCTCCCATTAGTCATGAGCCTGCTCTGCTTATGCACCAATATACAACATCATCATTGTCATTATTGTTTGTGTTGCTCTCTCTACATATAGAATGTTGATGTATTTGTTGACCATTTAAAGAACAGCGGTGTTGATATTATCATATAATTTACTACTGCAGCAATTGCCACAGTTGTCACGGTCGCAGAGATTTGAAAAATAATGGATTAGCTTTTGAGAAGAGTGAGTATTTGCTCGCTGTCTCAACCTTCCTCGCTACTTAAATTAAGTAGTTGTTGAATTATTACAATGTTGAATTTGTTTTTTGAATAAAAATGCAGAAATCATGACATCTACTGTGGACACGAGTGATGAATCGAGGGGAAGACTGGTCCAAAAAGCCAAGGTAAGTGTGGATATGCAAAAAGTTCTAAAAAAGTTGCCACATGCATTTCCTATTAATAACTTCCTATTTGGTCATCAAGATTTTGACACCACCTGTTATGAAGAATGAATCTGAATTTTGACCCAAGTTTATTGACTTTTATTTCCCGAGCTAATCATATGACCCAAGTTCCAGCAATGTCACTGGATCAATAGTGAGGATGGTCATCCGGATCTCAGCTTTCTGGATATTGGGCCCTTTAGAGAATATTTTGGTTGAGCAGCTTGCACTGCGTTTTAAATCATTCCTTTCTAGTTATATTTCTTTTTTGCTGATTTGTGCCCCAAACGGCCTTGGAAGTCCGTCAAACTTGACACGTAGGAAGTTGTAGGCACAAGTGACGTGTGGGAAAAAACGGCACTGTTGCCGGACTCTCGGTTTAAGAGTTGTGATATTTTTTCTTTACTTTTTTTTTAAAAAAACGTGTTTTTCAAGCCGTTTCGGTACTAAAACCCCCAAATGGCCTCGGAAGTCCGTCAAACTTGACACGTAGTAAGTTGTAATCACAAGTGACGTGTGGGAAAAAACGGCACGGTTGCCGGACTCCCGGTTTAAAAGTTGTGATATTTTTTCCTTACTTTTTTTTAAGAAAAAACTGTTTTTCAAGCCCTTACGGTACTTAAACTTCCAAACAGCCTCGGAAGTACGTCAAGCTTGACATGTAGCAAGTTCTAGGCACAAGTGACGTGTAAAAAAAAAGGGCACGGTTGCCGGACTCCCGGTTTAAAAGTTGTGATATTTTTTCTTACTTTTTTTTAAAAGCCCTTATGGTACTTAAACTTCCAAACGGCCTCAGAAGTCCGTCAAGCTTGACTCATAGCAAGTTCTAGGCACGAGTGACGTGTGGAAAAAAACGGCACAGTTGCTGGACTCCCGGTTTAAGAGTTGTTATATTTTTTTCTTAATTTTTTTTTAAGAAAAAACTATTTTTGAAGCCCTTACGGTACTTAAACTTCCAAACGGCCTCGGAAGTCCATCAAACTTGACACGTAGCAAGTTCTAGGCACGAGTGACGTGTGAAAAAAAACGGCACGGTTGCCAGACTCCCGGTTTAAGAGTTATGATATTTTTTCCTTACTTTTTTTTAAGAAAAAACTGTTTCTGAAGCCCTTACGGTACTTAAACTTCCAAGCGGCCTCGGAAGTTCGCCAAACTTGACACGTAGCAAGTTCTGGGCAGGAGTGACGTGTGGAAAAAAATGGCACGGTTGCCGGACTCCCGGTTTAAGAGTTGTGATATTTTTTCCTTACTTTGTTTTAAGAAAAAACTGTTTTTGAAGCCCTTACAGTACTTAAACTTCCAAACGGCCTCGGAAGTCCGCCAAACTTGACACGTAGTAAGTTCTAGGCACGAGTGACGTGTGGGAAAAAATGGCATGGTTGTCGGACTCCCGGTTTAAGAGTTGTGATATTTTTTCGTTACTTTTTTTTAAGAAAAACATGTTTTCGAAGCCGTTTCGGTACTAAAACCCCCAAATGGCCTCGGAAGTCCATTAAACTTCACACGTAGCAAGTTCTAGGCATGAGTGACGTGAGGAAGAAAACGACACGGTTGCTGGACTCCTGATTTAAGAGTTGTGATATTTTTTCCTTACTTTTTTTAAGAAAAAAACATTTTTTCAAGCCCTTACGGTATTTAAACTTTCAAACGGCCTCGGAAGTCTGTCAAACTTGACACGTAGTAAGTTCTAGGCACGAATGATGTGTGAAAAAAAAACAGCACGGTTGCCGGACTCACGGTGTAAGAGTTGTGGCATTTTTTCCTTACTTTTTTTTGAGAAAAAATTATTTTTGAAGCCCTTTCGGTACTAAAACTTTCAAACGGTCTCGGAAGTCCGTCAAACTTGACACGTAGCAACTTCTAGGCATGCTTGACGTGTGGGTAAAAACGGCACAGTTACCGAACTCACGATGTAAGAGTTGTGACATTTTTTCCTTACTTTTTTTTGGAGAAAAAGCTGTTTTTGAAGCCCTTTCAGTACTAAAACCTTCAAACGGTCTCGAAAGCCTGTCAAACTTGACACATAGCAAGTTCTAGGCACGATTGACGTGTTGAAAAAAATGGCACGGTTGCCGGACTCACGGTGTAAGAGTTGTGGCATTTTTCCTTACTTTTTTTTTTTTGAGAAAAACGTGTTTTTCAAGCCGTTACGATACTAAAACCCCCAACCAGTCTCAGAAGTCCGTCAAACATGACACGTAGCAAGTTCAAGGCACGGGTGACGTGTGAAAAAGAATGGCACGGTTGTCGGACTCCCGGTGTAAGAGTTGTGATATTTTTTCCTTACTTTTTTTTGAGAAAAAACTGTTTTCCTTACTTTTTTTTGAGAAAAAACTGTTTTTCAACCCGCTTCGGTACTAAAACCCTCAAACAGTCTCAGAAGTCCGTCAAACTTCTCATGTATCATGTTCTAAGCACGAGTGACGTGTGGAAAAAAGCGGCACGGTTGTCGGACTCTCGGTGTAAGAGTTTTGGCATTTTTTCTTAACTTTTTTTTTTAAAAAAAACTGTTTTTCAAGCCCTTTCAGTACTAAAACCCCCCAAACGACCTCGGAAGTCTGTCAATGTTGACACGTAACAAGTTCTAGTCACGGGTGACGTGTGGGAAAAAACAGCACAGTTGCAGGACTCTCGGTCTAAGAGTTGTGATATTTTTTCCTTACTTTTTTTTTGAGAAAAACGTTTTTTTCAAGCCGTTACGGTACTAAAACCCCTAAACATCCTCGAAAGTCCGTCAAACTTGACACGTAACAAGTTCTAGGCACGAGTGACGTGTGGGAAGAAACGGCACGGTTGCCGAACTCCCGGTCTAAGAGTTGTGATATTTTTTCATTACTTTTTTTTTTAGAAATATTTGTTTTTTATTGACGATCGTGTTAATTTTTTTACTTGTGTTATATATGAGAATTTTCTTTCATGTTTTTAAGACATTATACTCATTGTTGTAGGAAGGAGTAAAGGTTTCTTTGCTTTGTTTTGGTGTTCCGAAAGTCGAATTAGCCGAATGACTTCTTATTAGTACGAATGGTGGAGAACCATTGGGTCCAAATTTCTATAAAGTTTTTGTTCAGAATGCCCAGAAACCTAATGCTCTCTTAGAAAGATCTCAGCAACATATTAAAACTGTTGGAGAATCTGTCAGCCGACATGTAGCTTGGCATTCTCGTGATGTAAATTGTATTTTTATTTCAATAACCCCATATAAATACATGCATATTTATTAATTATCTTTATTGTGTAATTTATTATTGAATCTAATATTTTGATGTTTTTTTTCCAGGTTATTCTTAAAGAATTGGTCGGTGATGCTTCTATATGGCCTTATTTTGTGATAAACTAAAAACTCTTTTATTGTATGGATGTTGGATTGGGAATGTTATTTTGCGACAGACTATATGTAATTTATTTAAGCCATTTCGATGTTATTGGGAGAGAATATTTTTTTTGGATGAATGTTTAAAAGTTTATTTATTTTGTTAAGTATTTTGTAAGTATTTGAATTTAAATGAATGTCAGAATTTTGTTTATTTGGATTATATTAAATATGTATTTTATTAGGTGTAACAAAAAATTACAAACATTATTTGTAATTAATAAGGAGAAATGGTTTTTTCCTAAAAAAAAAAAAAGTAATAGCGACAGCACAAACTGTCGCTAAAGGTCGGAGCAGTTGGCTGTACCTTTCAATTTCGACCTCTTTTTGCGACGGCAAATGCCGTCGCTAATAATAGTTATTGCCATGTCACAAAACCGTCGGTAATAGTGTCGTAAATGTATTAGCGACGGGTTGTAACCGTCGTAAAAAAAGTATTTGCGTCGGTAAATTCCTGTCGCATTTATTTTTTCATCAACGACTGGTATTTGCGACGGGTTATTGCCGTCGCTAAAAGAGGCCAATGCCGTCGCTTGGCCGTCGCTAAAACTATTTGCCACCCCACCATTCCCGACCCTTACTATGTGGTCGCTTGGCCGTCGCAAATGACTATTTGCGATGGCAGACACCCCTTTTGCGACGGTGTGTTGCCGTCGCAAATAGTCATTTTCTTAGTAGTGTCAATACCTCTTCAATATTGCTACGCAGAACTACAGGTGTAGGTGTTCAAATGAATAATGAGTCGACAATACTTCCCAGAGCCGTATTGTTCTTTCAAATTTAAGTTCCCTGTGAAACACACAGCCAAGTCAGGTAAGCTCCGGAGAAAATAGAAGCAGATAAAAGCAGAAATTACAGGAATCTGTCGTTCCTAGCTTGTGTCAAAATGATGATAAGTAAATTGAAAACGGAAATAGTTGAAAACTTATATCATGATGGTCAAATTCTTCAAATTCTGACCGTGGAACCCCTGAAAGGCTTAAGTGACGCATTCGGTGGCAATCTTGGTCCAGAACATTAGTTAAAAATATTAGAAACTCTCTGAGTAACTTGTAATATGAATTTTTCCTAGTTAGCAAAATATTTCCTATCAAACTTCCACAGATCGAAGAGCCATCCATTGTTCATTAACCCTTCTTTTTTTGGAGACCTTCTCAGGGGAAAATAGCACTAGAGACATTTTTTGATGCAGGTAGTTTTTCCCTAAATATAATTTCCAAAGATACTCGAGACAAATGTTGCTGCAAACTAAAGGATTAATTTGACTGCTAGTTTTCCATGCGTAGTCAATGCGTCGAAGAAATATTGTGAATGAATGTCATGCTCAGCCTTGCTGCTGCTTATTGGATGCTTCCTGCAATTGTCCTGACTAGCTAGTCAAGGGCCCTTCAAACGACTTTTGGTCATTCAAAGACTGTGGTTCCAAATGCTGAATAGTCAGCAATATTTGGATAGAGATGTATACTTTGGTTTGCAAAAGCCTTCAATTACTTTTTGTATTACTCTGATTATCAATTAGCATTTGCAGTATTAAAATAGAAAGAGAACCAAAAGATCAAAAACATCCAATTACAGAAAAGCTCTCACTTGAAATTTTTTTTTTTCATTAAATTGAAGTTGAATGGAATTTTTTGTAATTATTAGTCATAATGATAGATGCTTTGTTTTAAAGTAAATGACTTTCATTCCATCAAATCATTTAAGCAACAATTTTGTATCAATTTTCTAGTTGCATAGCTAGCGTTACGTACCCATCAAACTTTGGCCATTTGACGAATTTCATGACAAACCTGTTTGACGCGTCAATAACAAATAGACAGTACCTCAGCAAGAGAAGGCAAAATGCCAAGCAGCAATTTGGCTAAAATCAAGTAATTTGGGATTGTCTATATCAGTCAATGATATGTTGTATTCTTTGGAGGGGGTGAGAAGATGCAAAGGGTAAGGGTGGTGCTTCTATTGTTAGAGTTGTGCTGGTATCTCACCAACATTCTTTAAATTTGATGTTTCAACTTGTTCTGGGCTTGGTGTGGATCTACCTCTTGGTCTATGGCCTTGAGTTTTTTTTTTTATCCTATCCCTTGTGCTGTAACCTTATATTTCATTAATAAATTTGTCCCTTTTGTTGTTGTCAAGGATAAACGAAACCCAAAAGTTAAATCCTAGAATATCACCAAATATATGTAGTTCAAATTTGTACTACTCGTAGTGATTTTTAAAATTTTAATCATCTCCAGTTTTTCATGCTATCGACAATTTGGATTACAAATCTCTTCTTCCTCCTATTGACAATATGTGTTTTATTTATAGACGTTGGACTGGGTGCACGTAACTAGTGTTAGAAATGGTAGAGAAACAGAGAAAAAAAAAAAAAAAGAAAGAGAGATCTTATTGATACAATTATTGTACAAGATGATATGAATTTACAGAGAATATTATGTGATATATATAGGAGAAGATGGAAGATAAATCAGCCATGAATCAAGGCACCTTGTTGACGATGGTGGCAACAACCCTAACACCAACCTAACCTCTCCATTGTTTGGCTTGACAAGTGAGACAATGGAGGGTTTATGTTCACATTAACAGCCCTTCGCAAACTCAAGGTAATAAGGTGGAGACCAAATTGAGTTTGATAACTAGATCATGAAACTGTCTGGGGGAATGAGACTTGGTGAAAATGTCAACAGTTTGGGTAGTAGATGTCACAGAGAGAAGATGAATTGTGCCACACATGACATGCTGACGAATGCAATGATAATCAATCTCAATGTGCTTAGTACGATCATGAAACGCATCATTATGAGCTACCATAATTGCACTACAATTGTCACAATGAAGAACAGTAGCACCAGAATGAGAGACACCCATGTCTTGAAGTAACCACCGAAGCTAGAAAAGTTCCTAAGTGGTATCAACTAATACACGGTATTCGGCCTCAGTGCTAGAGCGAGCAGTAAGGGTTCGCTTCTTACTATGCCAAGAAATAAGAGAATCTCCAAGAAAGAAGGGGAAGCCTGTGGTAGACCGTCGATCAATAGGATCACCAGTCCAATCAGTATTAGAATGAGTATGAAGTTGTAAAGAAGAGTGAAGAGCATAATGTAGTCTATGAAAAAGAGTATCTTCAAAATAACGAAGAATACGAAGAACTGCAGCATAGTGAGTTAAGCGCGGCAAAGACAAAAACTGACTGACTAGGTGATCTGCATTTGTAATGTCAAGATGAGTAACAATGACGTAGACAAGACTACCAATAAGCTGCCGATAGAGAGTAGCATTAGACAGAAGCTCACCATCCAGAGGAATGAGACGCACATTAGCTTCTAAAGGTTTGAAAGCAGTCTTGCTATCAGTGAGACCAGCACGAGTAAGAAGATCTGGGGCATAATTGGATTGAGAGAGAGAATAACCAGTAGAAAAAGAAGATATCTCAAGACCAAGGAAGTAACAGAGAGGACCAAGATCTTTTATCTCAAATTGTCTGCTAAGGAAATTCTCCAGTGATAATCATATCATCCACATAGAGAAGTAGGAGAACAGTGCCATGCGTAGTTTTGCGAACACAGAGAGCATAATTATAATCACTAGAAGAGAAGCCAAGCTTGCTAATGGTGGAACTGAATTTGGCATACCAAGCACAAGAAGTTTGTTTAAGACTATATAGAGCACGGCAAAGTTTGCAGACCTGATGCGGAGAGTGAGGAGAACCAAGAGGAGGCTACATATAGACTTCCTCAAAGAGATCGCCATTGAGGAAGGCATTTTTGACATCCATCTTATACAAGGGCCACTGCCGGACAGCAGCAACAGTAATGAGACTCCGTAGAGAAATGAGACAGGTAACAGGAGCAAGGGTCTCCTCATAGTCAATACCATACTCTTGAGTGAAACTTTTGGCAACTGAACGGGCTTTGTAACGTTCCACAGAACCATCAAAACGAGTTTTGATCTTATAGACCCATTGACACTCAATCACAGATTTACCAAGAAGAAGATCAACCAAGTCCCAAATGTGAGTCTTAGTAAGAGCCTGTGATTCATCATCTATAGCTTGCTGCCAAAGAGGTTTAGAACTGGCCTCCCCATAGGAGCAAGGCTCGTGATGAGCAAGAATAATAGAGAAACAGTGATAATCATGAAAGTGAGTAGGAGTCTCCCTCACTCGAGTAGAACGCCTAATAGTGGGCTTAGTGGAGGAAGAGGGCAGAGATGGATCAGACAAGAAAGAGCTAGTAGAAGGAGCAGGATCAACAGATGGGAACTCCTTTGGATAGACGGTAACAAGCGGCACAGTAGGCGTCTCAGTTGTAGGTACATCAATATCCTCAAGAAAGAGCTCAATAGTAAGATCATTGAAGTATGAAGTGGAAGAAGATGATAAATGAAATGAGGATAAGGAGGAAAATGTCTTATGTTCCCAAAAGATAACATGATGAGAGATGCGAAGACGTTTAGACAAGGGATCCCAGCAACGATAACCTTTGTGCTTAATCCTATAGCCTAAGAAGCAGCAGAGACAAGCTCGAGGCTCCAATTTGGTGCGCTCATGAAACTAAAGTAAGACAAAACAGGCACACCCAAAAACACAAAAAGAATGATAATCAGGAATAGTACCATACATACGCTCATAAGGAGTAAGGTTACCGAGAAGAGCCAAAGGTACACGGTTAATAGAGTAAGTAGTAGTAAGAGCAGGTTCACCCCAAAACTATTCAGGACAAGAGGCAAAGATAAGAAGAGCACGGGTTGTATCAAGAAGATGACGATGTTTTCCTTCAGCAAGACCATTTTGTTATGAAGTACCAGGACAAGAACGACGAGGAATAGTCTCATGCTCATGGAGAAAGGCAAGAAAGGAGTTATTATAATATTCATGAGCATTGTCAGACCGGAAGATCTTGATGTCACTAGAGAATTGTGCTTTGACCATACGAGCAAAATCATAATAAGTTTGTTGAAATTGAGATCGATTTTACAAGATATAAATTCAAGTATATCTAGAGAAGTCATCAATAAATATAACAAAATAATTGGATCCTTTCATAGTAGAAGTGGAGAAGGACCCCAAACATTAGAGTGGACTAAATCAAAAAGAGTTAAGGAAAGAGAAGTATTGTTATTAAAAGATAAAGCCGATTGTTTAGCAAGTTGACAGGATTGACAATCAAGGTGTTTATTAGAAACAGAGCCTAAAACGCCCTAAGACAAAAGAAAGCATAAACGACCTATAGAAACATGACTTAAACGTAAGTGCTAGATATCAAGAGAGGAGTTGGGAGCAGATGAAGTAATAATAGAGGTGACAACAGCAGTCTGAGTAAGTAGATGAAGGTGAATGAGCTGAAACAGTCGACCATGTTTACGATCTATCCCAAGAGTCTATCCCGTCTTCAGATCTAGCACAACACAACCAGTAGAAGAGAAAAAGACAGTAAGGCCAATATCACATAATTGGCCGACAGAGATAAGATTCAATGTGAGTTTAGGGATATAATAAGTATGAGAAAGTGCAAGAGTAGAAGTGGAGACATGACCAATGTGATTAATAGTCATAGGTGAGCCATTAGCAGTATAAATGACAAGAAGAGCAAACATAGAGGATTTGGAAGAGAAAGCAGACAAGTCAGAAGTCATATGATTGCTACACCCTGAATCAAAGAACCATGAAGAAATACCTGAAGTGGCAGATAAAGCAGTAGAGGGTGGATTACTAGAGGTAGTCATGATCTGCCAAAAAGGTGCAGAAAGATCACTGATACTGACCATAAAGGAGGAGGAGGAGAGAACATCAGAATCCGTAGTAGTGGCAGCAGCAGACTTAGGGTGAAAGTCTCGGTGGTAAGGATTTTTAGGACAGTCACTACGATAGTGACCAAGACCACGCCGATTACAGTATTGGCATATCCAAATAGGACAGGTAAGTAGATGATGACATTATTCGTTGCTGAATCCCACAGTCTGTATCCATATTCTTTATCTCCATAACCAATGAAGATGCATGGAATGGCCTTCATGTCGAGCTTATGTTTCTGCTCTTTGGATACGTGTGCAAAAGCCTTGCACCCAAACACTCTCAGGTGAGAGTCAGAGATATCCTTCTTGCTAGTCCACACCATCTCCAGAATTTTGAATTTTAACGGCACTGATGGTAATCTGTTGATCAGGTAGTAGGCAGCACGAACAGCTTCACCTCATAATGGCTTTGGCAAATTAGCCATACTAAGCATACACTGAGTTCTTTCCACAATAGTCTGGTTCATCCTCTTGACTACTCCATTGTGCTGTGGGGTACGTGGGATCGTCTTCTCATGGCAGATACTGCCTTCTGAGTAGTATGCCTTGAACTCCTTGGATGTGTATTCGCTTTCATTATCTGTCCAAAGGCATTTCAATTTCTTGCCAGTCTCTCTTTCTACTATGGCGTGGAAGATCTTGAAGTGCTGGAGTACTTGATCCTTGGTCTTCAAGAAATATAACCACATCTTCCGTGAAGCATCATCTATGAAGGTAACAAAATACATGTTACCACCCAATGACTCTTCTTCTATGGGACTGCACACATTAGAGTGTACTAGGCTTAATAATTCTGATCTTCTCTATGTGGAGGAACTGAACGAGACTTGATATTGCTTGCCAAATAGGCAATGCTCGCAAGGGTTCTACTTGTTTGCTAGAATGAGAGCCTTTTTCACCAGCATGAATAATCTCTGTCTCTCCCATATGGTCGAGTCTCTTGTACCACAAATTTGGTGACGCCTCATCTTCAACTGTATTGAGGCTGTCTAAACAAACCTTCGCATGGGTTTTGTAAAGCGTGCCGCAAATGTGTCCTCGAGGAAAAACTATAACATCTTTTGTTAGCTCTAGGTGCCATTGCTGAAATGGTTGTCATAGCCTTGTTGATCGAGGGCTATCCCAAAAATAAGATTGAGCCTGATGCCAGGCACGTGTCTGACATCCTTCAACGCCATCGTGCAGCCAACATCAGTTTTGATCCGAATATCGCCAATGCCCACGATCTTTAATGAACTGGTGTTCCCCATTCTCACGGTACCAAAGTCTGCAGCTTTGTACGTTGTGAAGAACTCGCTGTGGGGAGTGGCGTAGTAGGAGGCTACTATGTCTAGCAACGTGGAGGCATGTCTTTTCTTTCATGGACAGTACTGCGACATCTTCTTTAATGGTGACTAGGGTGTCACCATCTTCATTGTTATGCTGGTGACAGCCTTGACCTTGCTCCCTTTTCAATTTTCGACAGTCCTTCTTCATGTGACCCTCAATGCCACAATGATAATAAGTAAACTTGTCATACCCATCACTAGATTTACCAGGATCCTGTGATCTTCCTTTGCTTCTGCTTCTGCCTCTTCCTCTTCCTTTACCTCTACCTCTACCTCGGCCTCTATTATCTTCTTGAGGCCTTCCCCTGCTTTCTGTAGCTAGGGCATACAATTGTTCCATGCCAACTTCCTTCCGTCTAGCTTCTTCATTGAACAGGGCATCCTTGACCATTGCTATGGTGAGTTTGCCATTTGGAGCTGAGTTGCTGAGGGACACCACCAACGTCTCCCAACTACCAGGTAGAGAACTGAGAAGTAAGAGGGTTTTCTCTTCATCTTTCCGCGACAGTTCCATGGCTGCAAGCTAGTTCACATAGTTCTGAAACTGACTAGTGTGCTCGGCAATTGCCATACCGCTTTTCAACTTCAAGTTGACAAATCGCTTCATCAAGAGAGCTTTGTTTTGAGCTGTTTTGGCTTTAAACATATTTTTTATTTTCGTCGAGATAGTATATGCATATGTCTCCTGGGCAACATGGTAGAATACACTGTGGTCGATCCATTGTCTAAACTGACTGATAGTCCCACTTCATTCAAGGATCAAATGAATCCTAACAGTTCAAGTAATCCTCCATTCGAGGCCGTCAAATGGCATAGTGCAAAAAGGTGAGCGTGATCATAACTCCTGAGGTTGATGTTGATGGCTTCTCCATGAATTTTGAAGTAGAATCTAGCAAAACAGAGTGCACAGTTGCATCTGAAACAGTGAAAAACCTCAAGAAGGGCTTAACTACAAAATTTTAGGTTTTTTAGGAGTCAAATTGTAATTTTTAGAAAGTTCTGGGATTAAACTGTAATTTTTAGAAAAATTTGGGGTTAAATTATAATTTTTAGAAACTTCTGGGACCAAACTATAATTTTTAAAAACTTTTGGGGCCTCTAAAATTTTTTAAAACTTTAGGGACTGATCTACAATTACTAAAAAATTGTGTCGGCAGACACTTAGCAGACATAGCTGACGTCAACAATGATGTCACTGCTTCTTTTCCAGTACTAATTGACTCGCTGGTGGGATTTTCATTAAAACATTTCAAATGGTCCGTACGAGATTGTTTTAGCTCCGTTTTTTTACGTGGTTTGCGTCGTTAAACTTTTATCATCGAGATGAACACACTGGTGTTCTCAAAACACGATTTTGAGAATTTTGATTTTTGAACAATTTTGCAAAAATTACTCTATTTTTGTAAAAAAATTATTCTGTTTTGCTCTGGCCACTCGAACTTGGCTCTGATGCCACTTTTTGGGCTCAAAATCAAACAAACATCCGCATAAAGAAGAAATTAAAGAATAAAAATGTTACTATTTATGGAGAGAAAAATTTTCAGAGGAGGAGGAGGAGGAGGCTCTGGGTACTTTCTCTACTCTACTACAATTCTCACAAAAAAACTCTCAAATCTACACTCTTAGATCTACTTGATCTTTGCTTGATCTCTTCTCTCTCACCTTAACCCTTTATTTATAGGGGAGAGGAGATCTAAATGTCAAGATTTTGTTGACAAAACTTTGGTCGTTGGCTAGCAAGCTTGACAATGCATGGGCGGTGGCTGCTCTTCCTTGACTTCCATGATCGGTGGCTGATCTTCCTTGAATTCAATGGTTTTTGGGTATGAACCCAACAGAAATGATGTAATCTTCAATGATAATCAAGCTTTATGGGAGAAACAGCAAGTTCTGTCTTGGATTGAAGCCAAAACAAGATTGGGAAGCTGCAATTGTTATAATTTCTTTCACTATATTGAAGGAGTAAGATCACTTAATCCCTCCCTACTGATGTAAATGCTTGTTTTCCTTGGTTGATCCCTGTTCAACCGTTGTTTTTTGATGTTTTGTTTTAGCTCTCTCTGAAAAGTCTCTCTGGCTTGAAGTGTACAACTATCTCTCTATTATCCCTATATTATTCATAATTATTTTTGTTGTTAAAAACAAATAAAAAAAGACTTCTCTTGGGACTTGGCCAAAAAATCCAGAGTTAGAGAGGCTCGGATGGTAAACAGACTAAATGCAGATGAGATGCGAGATTTACCAAAATCATTGAAATTGGATACTTCCTGATGATACTGTTGTCCCACATCGGGTGAGAACGTCAAGGCTTGGTAGCTTATAAGCGCCAAGCACCTCTCTCCCCTTCGAGGCGCCTTTTGGGGACAAAGCCGTGAGGTGGAAGCCTACGGGCACTAGGCTGGTTATGGATGTGCCATCGCCAAAGCGGACAATACCTCGGGGGGCGGAGCCCCGGTGCGCGAGAATGGATCATCATCAGCGAGAATGGATCATCATCAGAGAGTAAAAAGGAAGGAATTCAACGAAAAAACTGTCAAGGGATGTTTGGAATCGTGTTGATTCGGGTCATATTGAAAGCTATGTCATATTTTATGTTGATGTATCAGTTGTAAATCCAAGCTAACAATTCCATTTTCAGTACCTTTGTATGGTAATTCTCAAATAATTCAGAAAGGCGATGCAGTTAACAACATTATCATTCGATATCTAAAGACGAAGATTAGCTCCTATGAGGTCCATTTTCATGTTATCATTGATTTGCTGCTTATAATAATTTTTTTAAAAAAAGAAAAAACATGTAAAAGAAGCAAATTTAAATGTTATAGGAAGGAAGAAAAGAATTCTATACAGTTGATCTACTAGCGTCATGTTACGAAAATTTGCAAAAGCTGAGACCGAGTTTCAAAGTACAAGACATCTTTTATCTTTGAAATCTTGATGATTCAGTTTGCTCATTGCTATGATCATATCTATCTGCTTAAATACTATATTCGCATGCATTTTTCTTCCTACTAACTGTAAATATTTCCATGCATTTTTTTTCTTTTTTCTTTTCACATTTCTCAAACGGCCCCAAACTTGGACATACTTGCCAAATCCTAGGAAAATGCTTCAAAGATTAATCTTGTTTTTCGGAAATCAATATTTGAATGCTTTATAAAGTGGTAAGAAATTTTCATTTATACTTATTATTATTCATTAATTTCCATATATATTGGTTCGCTACAACTTTTCCTATATTATTCTAAACAATCCTGATCTTGCTTGGTTAATTATTCATTAATTTCCCCAAATCTGTTATGGAAAATAAGGTGTCAAAAGATTTTGTGGAGCATTGTGTTTTTATCTTAGGATTTATAAGAACAATGCAGTTGGCAATCACAGTAGTTAGTTTTCTTGATACACAAGTTCTCTTGTATAGTAAATTTCAATTATATGTTCAAGAATACAAATGGGACATGGACAGTTATGTTATGGGTACCTTTTCTTGCTTTTCCAAAACATCGGCATCAAATGGAAAATTGCAATCGCAAAGTTGAACAATATATATATATATATGTATATATATTTCACTTGTGTATCCTTCTCTCTAAGAAAAAAATAAAATTACACATTACTTTGGGTACTCTAAAATTTACTTGGAAGATCGAAGATATCGCATTCATTGCAATTATCAAGCGGGACATGATAAAATCCACTTTGAAACATTCGCGTAATCTTCCAGCTAACAAAGCTTTATGTGAGTTATTAGCATATATATATGGGTCAAGGCTCAAATCTTCCTTGTCGTGTGTCCTCTGGCGAACCTAAATGGTATTATCACAAATGAAATATCTAGTGAATTATTGTGGATATATAGCATACAGTTGGGACCACCCATATAACTTCAAGGTCCCTACTCAAAGCTTTGGTCTTCCATGCACATTGAATTTTCTCCGTCAAGGTGCCAATTTCTCTTTGATATGGATATTTGGTGAAAACTGCATCACGAACTTTCTTTGATTAGATAAGTCCTTGTAATTCATAAGTTGACTGTAGAAAAATCTATATGCATGATGAAGGACTTATCGATTGATGATGATCCCTCAGCTCTCAATCTCTAGCTGTGGCGTGTATGGTGGGTGGAATCCATTAGTATTACCACAAAATGAAAAACGGAAGATGATTGCAATTTGAGATAATGTTACACAATCAGAATTTTTTTGTAATATTTAGTACTATAATGGTGTAATTGAATGAGAGCTATTCAATTGAAATAAAAATGGTGGTGGACTTAAGATTTTGATTAAGAAGGGCAAGTTAAAAAAAAAAAAAAATTTTTTGTTGAAATGAGCGCTACGGTATCATTTTTGGAGGTTTGAAAAAACTAATATGCTATATTTTATCCTAAATATTCAAAAATCTGTAGGGGTTAAAGAGGATTTTAGAAACTTTGGGGAGCCTCGACCCCGCCTACCACCATCTGGGTCCTAGAACAACCATCATGATGGCTATTGTAATCACGAAAATGTCATCATGCTGGTAGAATTTTATGTACAAATTCTTTTAAAAAAATAGCATTTTTGAACTTTAATTTTAGGAAAGAAAAATTTTTAAAGTGAAAGCTTTTCTGTAATTGCATGTTTTTGATCTTTTATTTCTCTTTCCATTTAAATGCTGCAAATGCTAATTAATAGTCAGAGTAGTACAAAAGTAATACGGGGTCTTTTGCATTCGAAAGTTTCCATCTCTCTCCAAATATCGTCACTGACAATTCAGCATTTGAACCAAAGTCTTGCATGACCAAGTCGTTTCAATAGCCTTTCACTAGTGATCAGGACAATTTCAGGAAGTGATGATGATCCATTCTTGCACATCGGGACTCTGGCTCCGAGGTATTGTCCACTTTGGCAATGGCGCGACCATAGTCGGCTTAGTGCCCGTAAGCTTCCACCCCACGATTTTGTCTCTAAAAGTCGCCTCGAAGGAGAGAGAGGTGCTTGGCGCTTGGCGCTTATAAGCCACCAAGCCCTGATGTTCTCACCTGATGTGGGACAACAGTAAAATCAGTACCCCCCAGTGAGAGGTTGGTAGCAAGCACGTGACTCGTTTTCCACCGACGGCGACAGCTGATGATGATTCATTCTCGCACATCGAGGCTCCGCCCCCGAGGTATTGCCCATTTTGACGATGGCGCGACCGTAGCCGGCCTAGTGCCAGTAGGTTTTCACCTCACGGTTTTGTCCCCAAAAGGCGCCTCAAAAGGGAGAGAGGTGCTTGGTGCTTATAAGCTACCAAGCCCTGACGTTCTCCACCCGATGTGGGACAACAATATCATTAGTACCCCCCAGTGAGGGATTGGTAGTGAGCACGTGACTCGTTTTCCACAGACGGCACCAGTTGATGATGATCCATTATCGCACACCGGGGCTCCGCCTCCTAGGTATTGTCCGCTTGGCAATGACGCGATCGTTGCCGGCCCAGTGCCCGTAGGCTTCTACCTTACGGTTTTATTCTCAAAAGATGCTTCGAATGGGAGAAAAGTACTTGGCGCTTATAAGCTACCAAGTCCTGACGTTCTCACCCGATGTGAAATAACAGTATCATCATATAGTGTTATGGAGAAGTTACAAAGTTTACATTGCCTTCATATATCTTTTATACAAAAAGGAAGAGCGGGCTAACCGAATTGATAAGAGGTGGTAGGTTTGACTCACTTTTCTTTCCCTCAATAGTACGTGAAGCCTTTCCATGTAAATTCCTAGCAATTGAAAAAAAAAAAAATTACACAACGAGAACTATTTTATGAAAATTTCACATGAAATGAAATGGTTCGTATCATCCTATAACTTAAAAAGCAACCAAAAAAATCATCATTATTATATATAATTTAATCTGTCACCACATCATTTTTTTATAAGAATTTCTTTCGTTTGGCATTTTCCAATCAACAATGCATGACATGCATCCATGTAATGCAGTGCATATGCCCTATTTGTGGCATTTATCCTACTCCGTCAGCATTGGGAGGATCAATTATTTTAGTAGAGGGCTCATATTCACTTTATTTAACTTACAACTAAGTAATTGTATCTTTTGTAATTCACTATGATACAAATTCACACTGTTTCATCGTAGTTGCTCCAAGCTAAGCCAATAATAACTTTGTATGAAATATTAATAAACTATTTCATCATGTAAATAATGTGGGTAATCACAACTTACCCCTGTAATTTGAAGGAAAATCATATGATGCAATGAACATGCAGTAACAACCCATCCCTCATTGCAACAAGCATTTGACTGGCATTTGATTGCAGTAGAAATATTTCATTACAACATATGACAATATATCAGTCTAAACACATATTAAGAAATCATGAATGACATGAAGCGCTTGCCGCATCTTCATTAATTTTGTGACGTGAAATGAAATCGCTCCCCAAAAATCAGAACCATGTCTACAATACGTCGTCTTGTTGAGGGTAAAACGAGCGGTGGACAATGGGCGATGAAGGTGGAGTTTCAGGAGGAATGCAAACAGCTCCATTCTCACCAGCACATACGCAGAAGGCCTCTGCATCCTTAAGGGTCGCATCAAGGTCAATGTGGCCGCTCAACTCATTTATAAACTTCAAGAGTGTGTGTCAAAATTCATCTGCTCCCCCCTCCCCCCCCCCCACCATTATCTTGTGACTATATCTGACTCGCTCCGAAAATTATAAAATAGAATTAGTACTTTGTAAGAGTACGAGGGTCGCGATAAAGTATAAATCGATAATTCAGTATTGTTCTCTTCCAAGGGACCTAACTAAGTATAAGCTCTAGCACTCAACTCACACTAACCTAACTTTAGGATTGATTTGTAATTATGTAGGGAATTGGATCTAAAATAAAATATAAAATAAAATGATCGAAAATCTGTTGGTTTTTTATGGAGGTTTTAGATTACTAAACTAGTGCAATAGAAATTAAAGTAATTAACTAGGCAATTAGAGTAAGGCAAATTGAAATTAAATTTAAAGCAATTAAAATGGAAAGCTTGGATATAATTGATTCAATCCACCAATTCACAACAAGAATTTCAAAAGAGGATGTTTATAACTCAAATCAAGAATCACACCGTGGATTCTTAATTCAGAATATTTTGACCATAAAACCTTGAGTTCATATTTAGTTGAGTGTATAAATTACAACAATTAATAGAACCATAGAAACAAACCTAGAAATGTGCAAGATTTATACCAATTGTTAAATTATGCATAAATATTACCAAATGAGTTATTAATCTAAGTTTTCAAATAAATCTAACACTTAATCGAATAGAACAATCGAAATCTAGGAATAAAACTTTGAAGTTCATGAATCCCCATTAAATGCTTGAAGATTCTTAGTGGATTTTCACAATCACACTCAAGATAAATTTAATTACTCGAGTTAATCATAAAAACATGAAAAAATATAAAGAAAGCATAAAGACAATTAAATCTATAATTTACATGAATATTAAAATTGTTTGGTTACAAGAAAAGTACAAGAAAGTGAAAAAAAATACATTATAATTAAAAAAAAGTTATAATTTCTACTCCTACATTAACATTACAAACATAAATCTAAACTAAAAATGAACAAAAACATAAAAAATCAACCTTGGAGGAGCTCTCCCGCCACCCCTTTGGTTGCTACAAACCCTAACTATCTTCTCCATTCTTTTTTTTTTTTCGGAACAATACAGCTTTTATCCTCTAGATCTGTATCGATCGACACTATTCATCGATCGAATGGCCGATCGAACGGTAATTGTAGCATTCAATCGATCACTATTCACCGGTACTGTTCACCGATTGATCGGGAACTGTTCACTAATCAATCGGGTACTGTTCATGATCGAACGGCCACTGTTCACCGATCGAACAATAAAACACCCTATCTGAAGTTTGCCAAACCATTCGAATGGTTCACTATTCACCTATCCACTTTGAAACTTGATTTTAACCACCTTAGAGGCCGATTCAGCCGATACTCATTAAAGGACAAGTTGTAGCTCTTGAAGTCTTCTTTCCAATGACGCAAAAATCAGCTCAATCGGACATCGGAGTAAAAAAATATGGCCAAAATTTCAGTACAGCTCTGAATTTTCATAACCGAATTATTCGCCTTGAACCCATTTTAATTATTCTTTGCGTCTATTTGCCATTATTAACTCCTATAACCTACAAAACACAATTAAGTAAACATATAATTAAATTAAGACAATTAACACTAATCTAAGTCTAATAAGGTGTGAATTAAATGCCTATGATTACACTTTTAAGTTGTAATCACACTACAAGAAAAAGTGTTATTTGCGACCGATTATTTGCCACGGTCACTATTCCCATCACAAATGGCATAGTATTTGCAACGGTAAAAAACCCGAGGCAAAAAAACACTATTTGCGACCGATCTATTTGCGACGGCTATTAGCAGTCGGTAAAACGAAGAAAACGACGTTGTTTTATGTGGTCAAACGCGACCCCCCCATTTGCCACGGATTATTTGTGACGGCGTCCGCAGAGGCAAATATTTTAGTCAAAATAGCGTCATTTTGGGGGTATAACGGCGTAGTTTCGTGTCTATTTTTTTTTTCCCCTTTCTCCTCTATTTCGATCGATCGATGTCTGTAGGTATACTTCAGCCGCTGCCGCAGCCCCTCTTCCCTATTTCCCTCAAATTTCCAGTCGGAACTTAATCCTCACGTCGATCGGAATCCGGATTCTCCTCTTCCCTCACGGTGCTCTACCTGGCCGCCGACGTATACTTCCAACCGCAGAGCTCCTCTTCCTTCTTTCCCTCTAATTTCCAACCGTAACGCAATCCTCAGTCGATCGGGATCCGGATGGTCCTCTTCCCTCGATGTGCTGTGGCTGGCCGCCGACGTCAGGTAAGACCTCTCTCCGTCTATCTCTGTCTCTCTCTCTCAGTCTATCTCTGTCTCTCTCTGTCTCTCTCTCATCTATCTTCATGTGTTGTAGCTAGGCTTTGACGTTCGAACCCCTGCCAGAGCAAAGCCCTGCCAAGGTAAGAAAACCCTATATCTCTTTACATACACATGTTTCTATATTGTAGTTTTGAATCCAAAGTTTAGATTTTTTTTTCTTCCCTTATGTTTCGCTTCAAAATCAAACCTTTTTGTTATTATTATTATTTTCTTAGTGATGCTCTGTGCATTCCATTGTTGTACGACATTGTTCTATTTTGTGAACTCTTAATAGTGTCCCAATTGTGATTTGAAATTTTGATGGCTCTACGGAGATACATGCAGCAACACGATGAGGTGGAACTCTCAGCTCTTGGGATGGGTATTGTGTTCTTAGCTATGTCTCTTACTCAAATTCTCTCTCTCTCTATATAGGCACACGTGGATTTTGTTAGTCTATGTATATATATATATATGCATTTACATTATTTGCGTTTATTTATTTCATTCTTAACTTTTTTGTTTTTGGTCAACCTCTTTCATGTCTGGAAAGACTGGAATTGATTGGTCAACTTCAATATTGAACAGTAGTTTAGGCACAAATTAAGTGTCATTTTAACTATTAGGAGACAAGGATAACTATACATCTTAGTTTGTGCGATGCTTGTTGAGTTTCAAGCTTGTTTGATTTTCGGAGAGAACACGTGTAATGTTTTTTACCCTGCACCATTGGTTGTAAAAAGTGTGTTTGCAGTCATATCATCCTTTTCATCTATAAATATGTGTCGATCAGTTGTAAATATCTGTAGATAATCTAAAGGGACCATTAATTAGAGATGAAGGGAATGTATTATATATAACGGGTGATATGGGAGCTGCTCCTGTTGGATGCAATGTACAGACACTAATACTCCCAAGTTAATTTTTGATGACTCTAGTTCATGTAGTTGATGGAAACAATCGTGAGCATAAAACTGGAATATGGAGGACAAAAAGGTTAATCAAAGAGATAGTTGATAGCTACGGCTATTAAAATATGTTTGGTTTTGTTATTGGCCTCCCATTAGTCATGAGCCTGCTCTGCTTATGCACCAATATACAACATCATCATTGTCATTATTGTTTGTGTTGCTCTCTCTACGTATAGAATGCTGATGTATTTGTTGACCATTTAAAGAACAGCGGTGTTGATATTATCATATAATTTACTACTGCAGCAATTGCCACAGTTGTCACGGTCGCAGAGATTTTGAAAAATAATGGATTAGCTTTTGAGAAGAGTGAGTATTTGCTCGCTGTCTCAACCTTCCTCGCTACTTAAATTAAGTAGTTGTTGAATTATTACAATGTTGAATTTGTTTTTTGAATAAAAATGCAGAAATCATGACATCTATTGTGGACACGAGTGATGAATCGGGGGAAGACTGGTCCAAAAAGCCAAGGTAAGTGTGGATATGCAAAAAGTTCTAAAAAAGTTGCCACATGCATTTCCTATTAATAACTTCCTATTTGGTCATCAAGATTTTGACACCACCTGTTATGAAGAATGAATCTGAATTTTGACCCAAGTTTATTGACTTTTATTTCCCGAGCTAATCATATGACCCAAGTTCCAGCAATGTCACTGGATCAATAGTGAGGATGGTCATCCGGATCTCAGCTTTCTGGATATTGGGCCCTTTAGAGAATATTTTGGTTGAGCAGCTTGCACTGCGTTTTAAATCATTCCTTTCTAGTTATATTTCTTTTTTGCTGATTTGTGCCCCCAAACGGCCTTGGAAGTCTGTCAAACTTGACACGTAGCAAGTTGTAGGCACAAGTGACGTGTGGGAAAAAACGGCACTGTTGCCGGACTCTCGGTTTAAGAGTTGTGATATTTTTTCTTTACTTTTTTTTAAGAAAAACGTGTTTTTCAAGCCGCTTCGGTACTAAAACCCCCAAACGGCCTCGGAAGTCCGTCAAACTTGACACGTAGTAAGTTGTAATCACAAGTAACGTGTGGAAAAAAACGGCACGGTTGCCGGACTCTCGGTTTAAAAGTTGTGATATTTTTTCCTTACTTTTTTTTAAGAAAAAACTGTTTTTCAAGCCCTTACGGTACTTAAACTTCCAAACAGCCTTGGAAGTACGTCAAGCTTGACATGTAGCAAGTTCTAGGCACAAGTGACGTGTAAAAAAAAAGGGCACGGTTGCCGGACTCCCGGTTTAAAAGTTGTGATATTTTTTCTTACTTTTTTTTAAAAGCCCTTATGGTACTTAAACTTCCAAACGGCTTCAGAAGTCCATCAAGCTTGACTCATAGCAAGTTCTAGGCACGAGTGACGTGTGGAAAAAAATGGCACGGTTGCTGGACTCCCGGTTTAAGAGTTGTGATATTTTTTTCTTAATTTTTTTTTAAGAAAAAACTGTTTTTGAAGCCCTTACGGTACTTAAACTTCCAAACGACCTCGGATGTCCGTCAAACTTGACACGTAGCAAGTTCTAGGCACGAGTGACGTGTGAAAAAAAACGGCACGGTTGCCAGACTCCCGGTTTAAGAGTTATGATATTTTTTCCTTACTTTTTTTTAAGAAAAAACTGTTTCTGAAGCCCTTACGGTACTTAAATTTCCAAGCGGCCTCGGAAGTCCGCCAAACTTGACACGTAGCAAGTTCTGGGCACGAGTGACGTGTGGAAAAAAATGGCACGGTTGCCGGACTCCCGATTTAAGAGTTGTGATATTTTTTCCTTACTTTGTTTTAAGAAAAAACTGTTTTTGAAGCCCTTACAGTACTTAAACTTCGAAACGGCCTCGGAAGTCTGCCAAACTTGACACGTAGTAAGTTCTAGGCACGAGTGACGTGTGGGAAAAAATGGCATGGTTGTCGGACTCCCGGTTTAAGAGTTGTGATATTTTTTCCTTACTTTTTTTTAAGAAAAACATGTTTTCGAGGCCGTTTCGGTACTAAAACCCTCAAATGGCCTCGGAAGTCCATCAAACTTTACACGTAGCAAGTTCTAGGCATGAGTGACGTGAGGAAGAAAACGACACGGTTGCCGGACTCCCGATTTAAGAGTTGTGATATTTTTTCCTTACTTTTTTTAAGAAAAAACATTTTTTCAAGCCCTTACGGTATTTAAACTTTCAAACGGCCTCGGAAGTCTGTCAAACTTGACACGTAGCAAGTTCTAGGCACGAATGATGTGTGAAAAAAAAACGGCACGGTTGCCGGACTCACGGTGTAAGAGTTGTGGCATTTTTTCCTTACTTTTTTTTGAGAAAAAATTATTTTTGAAGCCCTTTCGGTACTAAAACTTCCAAACGGTCTCGGAAGTCCGTCAAACTTGACACGTAGCAACTTCTAGTCATGCTTGACGTGTGGGTAAAAATGGCACGGTTGCCGAACTCATGATGTAAGAGTTGTGGCATTTTTTCCTTACTTTTTTTGGAGAAAAAACTGTTTTTGAAGCCTTTTCGGTACTAAAACCTTCAAACGGTCTCGAAAGCCTGTCAAACTTGACACATAGCAAGTTCTAGGCACGATTGATGTGTTGGAAAAAAATGGCACGTTTGCCGGACTCACGGTGTAAGAGTTGTGGCATTTTTCCTTGCTTTTTTTTTTTTAGAAAAACGTGTTTTTCAAGCCGTTACGGTACTAAAACCCCCAAACAGCCTCAGAAGTCCGTCAAACATGACACGTAGCGAGTTCAAGGCACGGGTGACGTGTGAAAAAGAATGGCACGGTTGTCGAACTCCCGGTGTAAGAGTTGTGATATTTTTTCCTTACTTTTTTTTGAGAAAAAACTGTTTTTCAACCCGCTTCGGTACTAAAACCCTCAAACGGTCTCGGAAGTACGTCAAACTTCACACGTAGCATGTTCTAGGCACGAGTGACATGTGAGAAGAAACGGCATGATTGCCGGACTCTCGGTCTAAGAGTTGTGGCATTTTTTCCTTACTTTTTTTTTAGAAAAAACTATTTTTCAACCCGTTTCGGTACTAAAACCCTCAAACAGTCTCAGAAGTCCGTCAAACTTCTCATGTATCATGTTCTAAGCACGAGTGACGTGTGGGAAAAAGCGACACGGTTGCCGGACTCTCGGTGTAAGAGTTGTGGCATTTTTTCTTAACTTTTTTTTTTAAAAAAACTGTTTTTCAAGCCCTTTCAGTACTAAAACCCCCCAAACGGCCTTGGAAGTCTGTCAATGTTGACACGTAGCAAGTTCTAGTCACGGGTGACGTGTGGGAAAAAACAGCACAGTTGCAGGACTCTCGGTCTAAGAGTTGTGATATTTTTTCCTTACTTTTTTTTTGAGAAAAACATTTTTTTCAAGCCGTTACGGTACTAAAACCCCTAAACATCCTCTA
Organism: Euryodendron excelsum; assembly: GCA_033060915.1. Classification (NCBI taxonomy): domain Eukaryota; kingdom Viridiplantae; phylum Streptophyta; class Magnoliopsida; order Ericales; family Pentaphylacaceae; genus Euryodendron; species Euryodendron excelsum. The sequence continues at coordinate 29,971,007 of CM065393.1, read as the reverse complement.
AAGTCCGTCAAACTTGACACGTAGCAAGTTCTAGGCACGAGTGACGTGTGGGAAGAAACGGCACGGTTGCCGGACTCCCGGTCTAAGAGTTGTGATATTTTTTCATTACTTTTTTTTTAGAAATATTTGTTTTTTATTGACGATCGTGTTAATTTTTTTACTTGTGTTATATATAAGAATTTTCTTTCATGTTTTTAAGACATTATACTCATTTTGTAGGAAGGAGTAAAGGTTTCTTTGCTTTGTTTTGGTGTTCCGAAAGTCAAATTAGCCGAATGACTTCTTATTAGTACGAATGGTGGAGAACCATTGGGTCCAAATTTCTATAAAGTTTTTGTTCAGAATGCCCAGAAACCTAATGCTCTCTTAGAAAGATCTCAACAACATATTAAAACTGTTAGAGAATCTGTCGGCCGACATGTAGCTTGGCATTCTCGTGATGTAAATTGTATTTTTATTTCAATAACCTCATATAAATACATGCATATTTATTAATTATCTTTATTGTGTAATTTATTATTGAATCTAATATTTTGATGTTTTTTTTCCAGGTTATTCTTAAAGAATTGGTCGGTGATGCTTCTATATGGCCTTATTTTGTGATAAACTAAAAACTCTTTTATTGTATGGATGTTGGATTGGGAATGTTATTTTGCGACAGACTATATGTAATTTATTTAAGCCATTTCGATGTTATTGGGAGAGAATATTTTTTTTGGATGAATGTTTAAAAGTTTATTTATTTTGTTAAGTATTTTGTAAGTATTTGAATTTAAATGAATATCAGAATTTTGTTTATTTGGATTATGTTAAATATGTATTTTATTAGGTGTAACAAAAAATTACAAACATTATTTGTAATTAATAAGGAGAAATGGCTTTTTCCTAAAAAAAAAAAAGTAATAGCGACAGCACAAACTGTCGCTAAAGGTCGGAGCAGTTGGTCAGTTGCGACCTCTTTTTGCGACGGTTAATGCCGTCGCCAATAATAGTTATTGCCATGGCACAAAACCGTCGGTAATAGTGTCGTAACTGTATTAGCGACGGGTTGTAACCGTCGTAAAAAAAGTATTTGCGTCGGTAAATTCCTGTCGCATTTATTTTTTCATCAACGACTGGTATTTGCGACGAGTTATTGCCGTCGCTAAAAGAGGCCAATGCCGTCGCTTGGCCGTCGCTAAAACTATTTGCCACCCCACCATTCCCGACCCTTACTATGCGGTCGCTTGGCCGTCGCAAATGACTATTTGAGATGGCAGACACCCCTTTTGCGACGGTGTGTTGCCGTCGCAAATAGTCATTTTCTTAGTAGTGTCAATACCTCTTCAGTATTGCTACGCAGAAATACAGGTGTAGGTGCTCAAATGAATAATGAGTCCACAATACTTCCCAGAGCCGCATTGTTCTTTCAAATTCAAATTCCCTGTGAAACACACAGCCAAGTCAGGTAAGCTCCGGAGAAAATAGAAGTAGATAAAAGCAGAAATTACAAGAATCTGTTCGTTCCTAGCTTGTGTCAAAATGATGATAAGTAAATGGAAAATAGAAATAGTTGAAAACTCATATCATGATGGTTAAATTCTTCAAATTCTGACCGTGGAACCTCTGAAAGGCTTAAGTGACGCATTCAGTGGCAATCTTGGTCCAGAACATTTGTTAAAAATATTAGAAACTCTCCGAGTAACTTGTAATATGAATTTTGCCTAGTTAGCAAAATATTTCCTATCAAACTTCCATAGATCGAAGAGCCATCCATTGTTCATTAACCCTTCTTTTTTTAGAGACCTTCTTAGGGGAAAATAGCACTAGAGACATTTTTTGATGCAGGTAGTTTTTCCCTAAAAATAATTTCCAAAGATACTCGAGACAAATGTTACTGCAAACTAAAGGATTAATTTACTGTTAGTTTTCCATGCGTAGTCAATGCATCGAAGAAATATTGTGAATGAATGTTATGCTCAGCCTTGCTGCTGCTTATTGGATGCTTCCTGCAATTGTCCTGACTAGCTAGTCAAGGGCCCTTCAAACGACTTTTGGTCATTCAAAGCCTCTGGTTCCAAATGCTGAATAGTCTGCAATATTTGGATAGAGATGCATACTTTGGTTTGCAAAAGAGTACTTCAATTACTTTTTGTATTACTCTGATTATCAATTAGCATTTGCAGTATTAAAATAGAAAGATAACCAAAAGATCAAAAACATCCAATTACAGAAAAGCTTTCACTTGAAATATTTTTTTTCATTAAATTGAAGTTAAATGGAATTTTTTGTAATTATTAGTCATAATGATAGATGCTTTGTTTTAAAGTAAATGATTTTCATTCAATCAAATCATTTAAGCAACAATTTTGTATCAATTTTCTAGTTGCATAGCTAGCGTTACGTACCCATTAAACTTTGGCCATTTGAAGAATTTCATGACAAACCTGTTTGACGCGTCAATAACAACTAGACAGTACCTCAGCAAGAGAAGGCAAAATGTCAAGTAGCAATTTGGCTAAAATCAGGTAATTTAGGATTGTCTATTTGAGTAAATGATATGTTGTATTCTTTGGAGGGGGTGAGAAGATGCAAAGGGTAAGGGGTGCTTCTATTGCTAGAGAGTTGTGCTGGTATCTCACCAACATTCTTTAAATTTGACGTTTCGGCTTGTTATGGGCTTGGTGTGGATCTACCTCTTGGTCTATGGCCTTGAGTTTTATTTTTATCCTATCCCTTGCGCGGTAACCTTATATTTCATTAATAAATTTGTCCCTTTTGCTGTTGTCAAGGATAAATGAAACCAAAAAGTTAAATCCTAGAATTTGTACTACTCGTAGGAATTTTTAAAATTTTAATCATCTCCCGTTTTTCATCCTATCGGCAATTTGGATCGCAAATCTCTTCTTCCTCCTATTGACAATATGTGTTTTATTTATAGACGTTGGACTAGGTGCAAGTAACTAGTGTTAGAAATGGTAGAGAAACAGAGAGAAAAAGAAAAAAAGAAAGAGAGATCTTATTGATACAATTATTGTACAAGATGATATGAATTTACAGAGAATATTATGTGATATATATAGGAGAAGATGGAAGATAAATCAGCCATGAATCAAGGCACCTTGTTGACGATGGTGGCAACAACCCTAACACCAACCTAACCTCTCCATTGTTTGGCTTGACAAGTGAGACAATGGAGGGTTTATGTTCACATTAACAGCCCTTCGCAAACTCAAGGTAATAAGGTGGAGACCAAATTGAGTTTGATAACTAGATCATGAAACTGTCTGGGGGAATGAGACTTGGTGAAAATGTCAACAGTTTGGGTAGTAGATGTCACAGAGAGAAGATGAATTGTGCCACACATGACATGCTGACGAATGCAATGATAATCAATCTCAATGTGCTTAGTACGATCATGAAACGCATCATTATGAGCTACCATGATTGCACTACAATTGTCACAATGAAGAACAGTAGCACCAGAATGAGAGACACCCATGTCTTGAAGTAACCACCGAAGCTAGAAAAGTTCCTAAGTGGTATCAACTAATACACGGTATTCGGCCTCAGTGCTAGAGCGAGCAGTAAGGGTTCGCTTCTTACTATGCCAAGAAATAAGAGAATCTCCAAGAAAGAAGGGGAAGCCTATGGTAGACCGTCGATCAATAGGATCACCAGTCCAATCAGTATTAGAATGAGTATGAAGTTGTAAAGAAGAGTGAAGAGCATAATGTAGTCCATGAAAAAGAGTATCTTCAAAATAACGAAGAATACGAAGAACTGCAGCATAGTGAGTTAAGCGCGGCAAAGACAAAAACTGACTGACTAGGTGATCTGCATTTGTAATGTCAAGATGAGTAACAATGACGTAGACAAGACTACTAATAAGCTGCCGATAGAGAGTAGCATTAGACAGAAGCTCACCATCCAGAGGAATGAGACGCACATTAGCTTCTAAAGGTTTGAAAGCAGTCTTGCTATCAGTAAGACCAGCACGAGTAAGAAGATCTGGGGCATAATTGGATTGAGAGAGAGAATAACCAGTAGAAACAGAAGATATCTCAAGACCAAGGAAGTAACAGAGAGGACCAAGATCTTTTATCTCAAATTGTCTGCTAAGGAAATTCTCCAATGATAATCATATCATCCACATAGAGAAGTAGGAGAACAGTGTCATGCGTAGTTTTGCGAACACAGAGAGCATAATTATAATCACTAGAAGAGAAGCCAAGCTCGCTAATGGTGGAACTGAATTTGGCATACCAAGCACAAGAAGCTTGTTTAAGACTATATAGAGCACGGCAAAGTTTGCAGACCTGATGCGGAGAGTGAGGAGAACCAAGAGGAGGCTACATATAGACTTCCTCAAAGAGATCGCCATTGAGAAAAGCATTTTTGACATCCATCTTATACAAGGGCCACTGCCGGACAGTAGCAACAGTAATGAGACTCCGTACAGAAATGAGACAGGTAACAGGAGCAAGGGTCTCCTCATAGTCAATACCATACTCTTGAGTGAAACTTTTGGCAACTGAACGGGCTTTGTAACGTTCCACAGAACCATCAAAACGAGTTTTGATCTTATAGACCCATTGACACTCAATCACAGATTTACCAAGAAGAAGATCAACCAAGTCCCAAATGTGAGTCTTGGTAAGAGCCTGTGATTCATCATCTATAGCTTGCTGCCAAAGAGGTTTAGAACTGGCCTCCCCATAGGAGCAAGGCTCGTGATGAGCAAGAATAATAGAGAAACAGTGATAACCATGAGTAGGAGTCTCCCTCACTCGAGTAGAACGCCTAATAGTGGGCTTAGTGGAGGAAGAGGGCAGAGATGGATCAGACAAGAAAGAGCTAGTAGAAGGAGCAGGATCAACAGATGGGAACTCCTTTGGATAGACGGTAACAGGCGGCACAGTAGGCGTCTTAGCTGTAGGTACATCAATATCCTCAAGAAAGAGCTCAATAGTAAGATCATTGAAGTATGAAGTGGAAGAAGATGATAAATGAAATGAGGATAAGGAGGAAAATGTCTTATGTTCCCAAAAGATAACATGATGAGAGATGTGAAGACGTTTAGACAAGGGATCCCAGCAACGATAACCTTTGTGCTCAATCCTATAGCCTAAGAAGCAGCAGAGACAAGCTCGAGGCTCCAATTTGGTGCGCTCATGAAACTAAAGTAAGACAAAACAAGCACACCCAAAAACACAAAAAGAATGATAATCAGGAATAGTACCATACATACGCTCATAAGGAGTAAGGTTACCGAGAAGAGCCAAAGGTACACGGTTAATAGAGTAAGTAGTAGTAAGAGCAGGTTCACCCCAAAACTATTCAGGACAAGAGGCAAAGATAAGAAGAGCACGGGTTGTATCAAGAAGATGACGATGTTTTCCTTCAGCAAGACCATTTTGTTATGAAGTACCAGGACAAGAACGACGAGGAATAGTCTCATGCTCATGGAGAAAGGCAAGAAAGGAGTTATTATAATATTCCTGAGCATTGTCAGACCGGAAGATCTTGATGTCACTAGAGAATTGTGTTTTGACCATACGAGCAAAATCATAATAAGTTTGTTGAAATTGAGATCGATTTTACAAGATATAAATTCAAGTATATCTAGAGAAGTCATCAATAAATATAACAAAATAATTGGATCCTTTCATAGTAGAAGTGGAGGAAGGACCCCAAACATCAAAGTGGACTAAATCAAAAGGAGCTGAGAAAAGAGAAGTATTGTTATTAAAAGATAAAGCCAGTTGTTGGGCAAGTTGACAGGATTGATAATCAAGGTGTTTATTAGAGACAGAGCCTAAAACGCCCTGAGACAAAAGAAAGCATAAACGACCTATAAAAATATGACCTAAACGTAAGTGCCAGATATCAATAGAGGAGTTGGGAGCAGATGAAGCAATAGTAGAGGTGACAACAGCAGTTTGAGTAAGCAAATAAAAGTGAATGAGATGAAACATTCAACCATGTTTATGACCTATCCCAAGAATCTATCCCGTCTTCAGATCTAGCACAACACAACTAGTAGAAGACAAAAGGACAGTAAAGCTAAGATCACATAATTGGCTGACAAAGATAAGATTCAATGTGAGTTTAGGGATATAATAAGTATGAGAAAGTACAAGAATAGAAGTGGAGACATGACCAATGTGGTCAATAGACATAGGTGAGCCATTAGCAGTATAAATGACAAGAAGAGCAAACATAGAGGATTTGGAAGAGAAAGCAGACAAGTCAGAAGTCATATGATTGCTACACCCTGAATCAAAGAACCATGAAGAAATACCTGAAGTGGCAGATAAAGCAGTAGAGGGTGGATTACTAGAGGTAGTCATGATCTGCCAAAAAGGTGCAGAAAGATCACTGATACTAACCATAAAGGAGGAGGAGGAGAGAACATCAGAATCCGTAGTAGTGGCAGCAGCAAACTTAGGGTGAAAGTCTCGGTGGTAAGGATTTTTAGGACAGTCACTACGATAGTGACCAAGACCACGCCGATTACAGTATTGGCATATCCAAATAGGACAGGTAAGTAGATGATGACATTATTCGTTGCTGAATCCCACAGTCTGTATCCATATTCTTTATCTCCATAACCAATGAAGATGCATGGAATGGCCTTCATGTCGAGCTTATGTTTCTGCTCTTTGGATACGTGTGTAAAAGCCTTGCACCCAAACACTCTCAGGTGAGAGTCAGAGATATCCTTCTTGCTAGTCCACACCATCTCCAGAATTTTGAATTTTAATGGCACTGATGGTAATCTGTTGATCAGGTAGCAGGCAGCACGAACAGCTTCACCTCATAATGGCTTTGGCAAATTAGCCATACTAAGCATACACCGAGTTCTTTCCACAATAGTCTGGTTCATCCTCTTGACTACTCCATTGTGCTGTGGGGTACGTGGGATCGTCTTCTCATGGCGGATACCGCGTTCTGAGTAGTATGCCTTGAACTCCTTGGATGTGTATTCGCTTTCATTATCTGTCCAAAGGCATTTCAATTTCTTGCCAGTCTCTCTTTCTACTATGGCGTGGAAGATCTTGAAGTGCTCAAGTACTTGATCCTTGGTCTTCAAGAAATATAACCACATCTTCCGTGAAACATCATCTATGAAGGTAACAAAATACATGTTACCACCCAATGACTCTTCTTCTATGGGACTGCACACATCAGAGTGTACTAGGCTTAATAATTCTGATCTTCTCTATGTGGAGGAACTGAACGAGACTCGATGTTGCTTGCCAAATAGGCAATTCTCACAAGGGTTCTGCTTGTTTGCTAGAATGAGAGCCTTTTTCACCAGCATGAATAATCTCTGTCTCTCCCATATGGTCGAGTCTCTTGTACCACAAATTTGGTGACGCCTCATCTTCAACTGCATTGAGGCTGTCTAAACAAACCTTCGCATGGGTTTTGTAAAGCGTGCCGCAAATGTGTCCTCGAGGAAAAACTATGACATCTTTTGTTAGCTCCAGGTGCCATTGCTGAAATGGTTGTCATAGCCTTGTTGATCGAGGGCTATCCCAAAAATAAGATTAAGCCTGAGGCCAGGCACGTGTCTGACATCCTTCAACGCCATCGTGCAGCCAACATCAGTTTTGATCCGAATATCGCCAATGCCCACGATCTTTAATGAACTGGTGTTCCCCATTCTCACGGTACCAAAGTCTCCAGCTTTGTACGTTGTGAAGAACTCGTTGTGGGGAGTGGCGTAGTAGGAGGCTACTATGTCTAGCAACGTGGAGGCATGTCTTTTCTTTCATGGACAGTACTGCGACATCTTCTTTAATGGTGACTAAGGTGTCACCATCTTCGTTGTTATGCTGGTGACTACCTTGACCTTGCTCCTTTTTCAATTTTCAACAGTCCTTCTTCATGTGACCTTCAATGCCACAAATGATAACAAGTAAACTTGTCATGCCCATCACTAGATTTGCCAGGATCCTGTGATCTTCCTTTGCTTCTGCTTCTGCTTCTGCCTCTTCCTTTTCCTTCACCTCTACCTCTACCTCGGCCTTTGTTATCTTCTTGAGGCCTTCCCCTGCTTTCTGTAGCTAGGGCATACAATTGCTCTATGCCAGCTTCCTTCCGTCTAGCTTCTTCATTGGACAGGGCATCCTTGACCATTGCCATGGTGAGTTTGTCATTTGGAGCTGAGTTACTGAGGGACACCACCAACGTCTCCCAACTACCAGGTAGAGAACTGAGAAGTAAGAGGGTTTGCTCTTCATCGTCCCGCGACAGTTCCATGGCTGCAAGCTGGTTCACATAGTTCTGAAACTGACTAATGTGCTCGGCAATTAACATACCGCTTTTCAACTTCAAGTTGACAAAGCGCTTCATCAAGAGAGGTTTGTTTTGAGCTGTTTTGGCTTCAAACATATTTTTTATTTTCGTCGAGATAGTATATGCATATGTCTCCTGGGCAACATGGTGGAATACACTATGGTCGATCCATTGTCTGATCTGACCGATAGTCCCACTTTATCCCAAGGATCAAATGAATCCTGATAGTTTAAGTAATCCTCCATTCGAGGCCGCCAAATGGTGTAGTTCAAAGAGGTGAGCATGATCATAGCTCCTGAGGTTGATGTTGATGGCTCCTCCATGAATTTTGAAGTAGAATCTAGCAAAACAGAGTGCACAGTTGCGTCTGAAATAGTGAAAAACCTCAAGAAGGGCTTAACTAAAAAAAATTAGGTTTTTTAGGAGTCAAATTGTAATTTTTAGAAAGTTCTGAGATTAAACTGTAATTTTTAGAAAATTTTGGGGTTAAATTATAATTTTTAAAAATTTTTGGGGCCAAACTATAATTTTTAAAAACTTATAGGGCCTCTAAAATTTTTTAAAACTTTAGGGACCGATCTACAATTACTAAAAAATTGTGTCGGCAGACACTTAGCTGACATAGTTGACGTCAGCAATGATATCACTACTTCTTCTCCCAGTACTAATTGACTCGCTGGTGGGATTTTCATTAAAACATTTCAAATGGTTCGTACGGGCTTGTTTTAGCTCCGTTTTTTACGTGGTTTGCGTCGTTGAACTCATATCGTCGAGACGGACACACTGGTGTCCACAAAACACAATTTTGAGAACTCTGATTTCTGAACAATTTTGCAAAAATTCCTCTATTTTTGTAAAAAATTATTTTGTTTTGCTCCGGCCACTTGAACTTGGCTTTGATGCCACTTGTTGGGCTAAAAATCAAATAAACACCCGAATAAAGAAGAAATTGAAGAATAAAAATTTTACTATTTATGGAGAGAAATTTTCAGAGGAGGAGGAGGAGGAGGCTCTAGGTACTCTCTCTATTCTACTACAACTCTAAAAAAAAACTCTCAAATCTATACTCTTAGATCTACTCGATCTTTACTTCATCTCTTCTCCCTCACCTTAACCCTTTATTTATAGGGGAGGGGAGATCTAAATGTCAAGATTTTGCTGACAAAACTTTGGTCGTCGGCAAGCTTGACGATGCGTGGGCGGTGGCTACTCTTCCTTGACTTCCATGGTCGGTGGCTGATCTTCCTTGAATTCAATGGTTTTTGAGTATGAACCCTGCAGAAATGATGTAATCTTCAATGATAATTTTATGGGAGGAACAGCAGGTTCTGTCTTGGATCGAAGCCAAAACAAGATTGGGAAGCTGCAATTGTTATAATTTCTTTCACTCTAGTGAAGAAGTAAGATCACTTGATCCCTCCCTACTGATGTAAACGCTTGTTTTCCTTGGTTGATCCCTGTTCAACCGTTGTTTTTTGATGTTTTGTTTTAGCTCTCTCTGAAAAGTCTCTCTGGCTTGAAGTGTTCAACTATCTCTCTATTATCCCTATATTATTCATAATTATTTTTGTTGTTCAAAAAAAATAAAAAAAGACTTCTCTTGGGACTTGGCCAGAAAATCCAGAGTTAGAGAGGCTCGGATGGTAAACTGACTAAATGCAGATGAGATGCGAGATTTACCTAAGTCATTGAAATTGGATGCTTCCTGATGATACTGTTGTCCCACATCGGGTGAGAACGTCAAGGCTTGGTAGCTTATAAGCGCCAAGCACCTCTCTCCCCTTCGAGGCGCCTTTTGGGGACAAAGCCGTGAGGTGGAAGCCTACGGGCACTAGGCTGGTTATGGATGTGCCATCGCGCCAAAGCGGACAATACCTCGGGGGGCGGAGCCCCGGTGCGCGAGAATGGATCATCATCAGCGAGAATGGATCATCATCAGAGAGTAAAAAAAGGAAGGAATTCAACGAAAAAAAAACTGTCAAGGGATGTTTGGAATCGTGTTGATTCGGGTCATATTGAAAGCTATGTCATATTTTATGTTGATGTATCAGTTGTAAATCCAAGCTAACAATTCCATTTTCAGTACCTTTGTATGGTAATTCTCAAATAATTCAGAAAGGCGATGCAGTTAACAACATTATCATTCGATATCTAAAGACGAAGATTAGCTCCTATGAGGTCCATTTTCATGTTATCATTGATTTGCTGCTTATAATAATTTTTTTAAAAAAAGAAAAAACATGTAAAAGAAGCAAATTTAAATGTTATAGGAAGGAAGAAAAGAATTCTATACAGTTGATCTACTAGCGTCATGTTACGAAAATTTGCAAAAGCTGAGACCGAGTTTCAAAGTACAAGACATCTTTTTATCTTTGAAATCTTGATGATTCAGTTTGCTCATTGCTATGATCATATCTATCTGCTTAAATACTATATTCGCATGCATTTTTCTTCCTACTAACTGTAAATATTTCCATGCATTTTTTTTCTTTTTTCTTTTCACATTTCTCAAACGGCCCCAAACTTGGACATACTTGCCAAATCCTAGGAAAATGCTTCAAAGATTAATCTTGTTTTTCGGAAATCAATATTTGAATGCTTTATAAAGTGGTAAGAAATTTTCATTTATACTTATTATTATTCATTAATTTCCATATATATCGGTTCGCTACAACTTTTCCTATATTATTCTAAACAATCCTGATCTTGCTTGGTTAATTATTCATTAATTTCCCCAAATCTGTTATGGAAAATAAGGTGTCAAAAGATTTTGTGGAGCATTGTGTTTTTATCTTAGGATTTATAAGAACAATGCAGTTGGCAATCACAGTAGTTAGTTTTCTTGATACACAAGTTCTCTTGTATAGTAAATTTCAATTATATGTTCAAGAATACAAATGGGACATGGACAGTTATGTTATGGGTACCTTTTCTTGCTTTTCCAAAACATCGGCATCAAATGGAAAATTGCAATCGCAAAGTTGAACAATATATATATATATATATATATATGTATATATATTTCACTTGTGTATCCTTCTCTCTAAGAAAAAAAAAAATTACACATTACTTTGGGTACTCTAAAATTTACTTGGAAGATCGAAGATATCGCATTCATTGCAATTATCAAGCGGGACATGATAAAATCCACTTTGAAACATTCGCGTAATCTTCTAGCTAGCAAAGCTTTCTGTGAGTTATTAGCATATGTATGGGTCAAGGCTCAAATCTTCCTTGTCGTGTGTCCTCTGGCGAACCTAAATGGTATTATCACAAATGAAATATCTAGTGAATTATTGTGGATATATAGCATACAGTTGGGACCACCCATATAACTTCAAGGTCCCTACTCAAAGCTTTGGTCTTCCATGCACATTGAATTTTCTCCGTCAAGGTGCCAATTTCTCTTTGATATGGATATTTGGTGAAAACTGCATCACGAACTTTCTTTGATTAGATAAGTCCTTGTAATTCATAAGTTGACTGTAGAAAAATCTATATGCATGATGAAGGACTTATCGATTGATGATGATCCCTCAGCTCTCAATCTCTAGCTGTGGCGTGTATGGTGGGTGGAATCCATTAGTATTACCACAAAATGAAAAACGGAAGATGATTGCAATTTGAGATAATGTTACACAATCAGAATTTTTTTGTAATATTTAGTACTATAATGGTGTAATTGAATGAGAGTTATTCAATTGAAATAAAAATGGTGGTGGACTTAAGATTTTGATTAAGAAGGGCAAGGTAAAAAAAAAAAAATTTTTTTTGTTGAAATGAGCGCTACGGTATCATTTTTGGAGGTTTGAAAAAACCAATATGCTATATTTTATCCTAAATATTCAAAATTTTATAGGAGTTAAAGAGGATTTTAAAAACTTTGAAGAGCCCCGACCCGCCTACCACCATCTAGGTCCTAGAACAACCATCATGATGGCTATTGTAATCACAAAAATGTCATCATATTGGTAGAATTTTATGTACAAATTCTTTTAAAAAAATAGCATTTTTGAACTTTAATTTTAGGAAAGAAAAATTTTTAAAGTGAAAGCTTTTCTGTAATTGCATGTTTTTGATCTTTTATTTCTCTTTCCATTTAAATGCTGCAAATGCTAATTAATAGTCAGAGTAGTACAAAAGTAATACGGGGTCTTTTGCATTCGAAAGTTTCCATCTCTCTCCAAATATCGTCACTGACAATTCAGCATTTGAACCAAAGTCTTGCATGACCAAGTCGTTTCAATAGCCTTTCACTAGTGATCAGGACAATTTCAGGAAGTGATGACGATCCATTCTTGCACATCGGGACTCTGGCTCCGAGGTATTGTCCGCTTTGGCAATGGCGCGACCATAGTCGGCTTAGTGCCCGTAAGCTTCCACCCCACGATTTTGTCTCTAAAAGTTGCCTCGAAGGAGAGAGAGGTGCTTGGCGCTTGGCGCTTATAAGCCACCAAGCCCTGATGTTCTCACCTGATGTGGGACAACAGTAAAATCAGTACCCCCCAGTGAGGGGTTGGTAGCGAGCACGTGACTCGTTTTCCACCGACGGCGACAGCTGATGATGATCCATTCTCGCACATCGAGGCTCCGCCCCCGAGGTATTGTCCATTTTGACGATGGCGCGACCGTAGCCGGCCTAGTGCCAGTAGGTTTTCACCTCACGATTTTGTCCCCAAAAGGCGCTTCGAAAGGGAGAGAGGTGCTTGGTGCTTATAAGCTACCAAGCCCTAACGTTCTCCACCCGATGTGGGACAACAATATCATTAGTACCCCCCAGTGAGGGATTGGTAGTGAGCACGTGACTCGTTTTCCACAGACGGCACCAGTTGATGATGATCCATTATCGCACACCGGGGCTCCGCCCCCTAGGTATTGTCCGCTTGGCAATGACGCGACCGTTGCCGGCCCAGTGCCCGTAGGCTTCTACCTTACGGTTTTGTTCTCAAAAGACGCTTCGAATGGGAGAAAAGTACTTGGCGCTTATAAGCTACCAAGTCCTGACGTTCTCACCCGATGTGGAATAACAGTATCATCATATAGTGTTATGGAGAAGTTACAAAGTTTACATTGCCTTCATATATCTTTTATACAAAAAGGAAGAGCGGGCTAACCGAATTGATAAGAGGTGGTAGGTTTGACTCACTTTTCTTTCCCTCAATAGTACATTAAACCCTTTCCATGTAAATTTCTAGCAACTGAAAAAAATAAAAAATACACAACGAGAACTATTATATGGAAATTTCACATGAAATGAAATGGTTCATATCATCCTATAACTTAAAAAGCAACCAAAAAATAATCATTGTTATATATAATTTAGTACTGTCACCACATCATTTTAGAAGAGAAGTTCTTATAAGAATTTCTTTTGTTTGGTATTTTCCAATCAGCAATGCATGACATGCATCCATGTAATGCAGTGCATATACCCTACTTGTGGCATTTATCCTACTTTTCAAAGGTGTCAGCATTGGGAGGATCAATTATTTTAGTAGAGGGCTCATATTCACTAGGTCAAAGCGGTAAAACTGACTCATGCGTGGAGCAGCGCAACAGAGAGGAGACCTATCAATAGACATGGGCAATGCCGGCCCAGCACATTAACTTACGTGACCCATCGCCTTAACTCACGTGACCCATCACATGACAATAAAATTTAATGAAGGATGGTCCACGTAATTGACAAAGAAGAGAAGCTAAACAAACGTGTGAAGGCACTCACTTTCCTCACAACCAATCAAAATCCGAAACGTGCCCCATCTACACAACTCATTCTTGAAGCATTTCCAATTTTCCATCCTTCTATCTTTATTACAGCCGGTTTCATTAGTTTTTTGTGAAACTTTTTCCATCTTTTAACACATGTTAAAGAATAAGTATGAGCAAAGGTGAATTTAGAATCACTTTGTAAGTAACCATTTGAATAGATAAATTACACCCATTCTCGCTTAGATAAATTACAAAAAGAAAAAATAGAAAGATAAAGAGAAACATTTTTGATAGCATAAAATTCAACAATTCGATTCGCCCCCTAAGCTTCACAATTTAAAATTATGATTCAGGCCATCTGGGTACCGCATTGGAGTCACATTGAAGTTGGATTTTGATTTAAAATTATTCTGTTATCTTTTTTTTTTTTTTTTGCCAAAAAATAAGAGAAATTTTATTAGATAAAGATCATCGTAAGAAAGACTAGAAAAGTTTAATGCTCCAATCTGAAAAATTAGACGGCCAACTTAAAAATTCTCTAGATATAAAATCTTTTTTCGCACAATCTAATTGAAACAAGAAGTCCAAATCATGTGACATGCTGACATTTTCTTGAAAAACTAATGCAAAATAAGCCAAGAAAGAAAAACTGTACATGGGAAAAACTATAATCCTTATGTAAAGCTACATCGCGAGAAATTTATCTATTTTGAATCACCTACTCTTGATGTGAATGATGTGATTTTTTAACTAGATTAAAGAGAGGATTCGTCAAGGTTAAAAAATAGAAAAAAAAAAAAACAAAATTACCTATTTCTCTTATCACACTATTTTTTTTTTCTGTGTTTAGAACATAGATTTATTAAGAAAAAAGAAAATTTTAAAAATATAAATAAAAATAGAACAGTATAAGAGATTTCAATTCATTTTTTTTTGTTTATATTTTTTTAGCTCTTAATTTTTTTAATACCTAAATATACGATATAATTTCATATCATTTTTTTTTCTTTTTTCTCGCCAAATCGTAAGTAAAGCTCCAAACAAAAAGTTCAGTTTTCACCCATGGAAATTTCTTGAATCCATCAGTCAACACATCACATCCTCAAGTATAATAAAAAACGAACCTCAACCAGACATGATTAATGTACCAAGCCACAATTAAGCAGACATGGTTCAGCAGCGGCAATTGCTGAACCATGCAAAATTCTGTGCTTTTTGTATTCTTTATGTTTTTCGTTCACTATATTGCATTGCATTGTATAGTTTCTGTTTATTGCTTTTTGAGCAACAAAATTGTGTTAATTTCATCTATTACATAAACGATGACTGACAATAAGGCGGCGTGAAAATAAATGGAGCTTCAGACCTCGTGCTTAGAATGAAAATAAGTGTATCACTTAACTTACAACTAAGTAATTGTATCTCTTGCAATTCTTTATGATTCAAATTCACACTCTGTTTTCTCGTAATTGCTCCAAGCTAAGACAATAATAATTTTATATGGAATATTAGTTGCCTATTTCATCATGTAATTTATGGGGTAATTTATCATATAATTTATCGGATGATTTCAAATTACCCTAGTAATTTGAGTAAAAATTACATGACCACGTATAGTTCAAAAATAAATAGACAACACTTGTGATTTAAATATTATTGCAAAATAGATGAAAACCAAATAAAACTAACACTAATTGTGTTACAGACATTTTTGTCATTCCATCTCTATCGTCAAAAAAATAATTTTACACTTTTTTGTTAAAATAAAAGGCTAACCTTCAAAGGGACACTCTTGTCATTTCACATAATCTGTCAGTCCCGTATATTTTGCCAAAAAAAAGTTCAAACCATATTAGGTTATATATTCAGTTCTAAAGCACAAGGGGATAATGTATTTTTGCTCGAATAAAGTACAATGAACTGTAATTGCCCGTATAATATGGTCATAGAACCTTAGGTTTTGTGTTTTTCATACTTCTCTCTGTTGATTCTAGTACTGTTGAATGTCGAACCAGGCTCTCACAGAAATATTTGCATATATAAGTAGGAATCTAATGGCAATAAAGTTCACCAGATTAGCGCTCTATAGTTCCCAACCCCACCAAAAGAAAAAGCCATCAATAATGGAAGGGGTCACTCAGATCCTATCAACTGCTGCACAAAAATAGAACACTACAATCTGCCACAAGCAATTTAGCGGAAGAATATATGTACTACCAGGCAGATAAAGTTGAGATGATTGTGAAAACAAACATCATGTCGTGTCCTCTATGCAACAGCCCATAATAGGAGAACTGCAACCCCCACCATTTTGCTCCCTGCAACCTTTTGCTTCAAAAAATAAAAAATCCATACCCTACAATTAATGGAAACAATTATTCCATAGGGCTGGAACACAGATACCCAACCTCTTGAAATATATCAGACAATATATATCTGCTTCTCATAGGTTGCGCACATGTATCCTTGGACTTATGGGATAATTTTCGTTTGGGGGTTTCATAAAAACAGACAGAAGCATGCGGACCGCAAATGATGCAATGAACATGGAGTAACAACAGTCACAACCATCACTCATTGCTACAAGCATTTGATTGGCATTTGATTGCAGCAGAAATCTTTCATTACAAAATATGACAATCAATCTAAACACATATTTAAGAAATCATGAATTACATGAAGCATTTACCGCATCTTCATTTTAATTTCGTGAATGTGAAATGAGAAACGCTCTCAAAAATCAGGAACGTGTCTACAATACTTCATCTAGTTGAGGGTAAAACGAGCCATCCACAATGGGCAATGAAGGTGGAGTTCCAGGAGGAATACAAGCAGCTCCATTCTCACCAGCACATACGCACAAGGCCTCTGCATCCTTAAGGGTTGCATCAAGGTCAATGTGACCGCTCAACTCATTTATAAACTTCAAGAGTGTGTCAAAATCCATCTGCTCCCCCATTATCTTGTGACTATACCTCTTTAGTATTGCTACACAGAAATACAGGTGTAGGTGCTCAGATGAATAATGAGTCCACAATACTTCCCAGAGCCGCATTGTTCTTTCAAATTCAAATTCCCTGAGAAAAACATTGCCAAATCAGGTAAGCTCCGAAGAAAATAGAAGCAGATAAAACTGAAATTACAGGAATCTGTTTGTTCCTAGCTTGTGTAACAATGAGAAGTAAATTGATAACTGAAATAGTTGAAAACTCATATCATGATGGTTAAATTCTTCAAATTCTGCACTGTGGAGCCACTGAAAGGCTTAAGTGAAACATTAGGTGGCAATCTTGGTCCAGAACATTAGTTAAAAATATTAGAATCTCTCTGAGTAAATTGTAATATAAGCTTTTGCCTAGTTAGCAAAATATGTCCAATCAGGCTTACACAGAACAGCCATTCATCATTCCTTTACCCTTCTTTTTTTAGCTACCTTCCCAGGGGAAAATAGGACCAAGGACAACATTTAAGTCGGGGGCAAATATGAGAATTTTACTCAGCCACTCTATCCATTTTAAAAAAATTCCCCAAACTTCCAACTAAGATATACCTCCTCCCTTTTTTTCCCATGTCACTCACAAATTCATAAAAGTAATCAAAATTTCTACCAGATGTAGGACCCTTTTTTTCTCACCTAGTGTGTGATATCCCTCTAGTGTTGATACACAGAAACATAGACTCGAGTAAATGAAAGCACAGAACACAAAGTAACCACGTCACTTGCCTTTTAAATTGTATAAGTACCCAACGGAAGCAAAAGAAATAATTCAAGCAATCATTCTGCATAAAGTAATTGTGTAATGGGCTGTCTAACAACTCCACCAGCTGCCACAAAAACAATGAAACACATTAGAAATATAAAATGTTGTAAAAATATAGCAGCTGCCTAGCAAAACAATATTAGTCATGATATAACTAAGACACGCAACTTCTCCTCACATTTCAGAAAGGAGAAAATCAATTAATAGCAGATAACAAGAAAACTAGCTTCAAAGTTGGATTTACAAATTGATGCATATACATCACCCACTGCTTGTTTACTGAGAATGACAGTTTCAGACTTCTCAGTCATAGAATTATAATCAATCAGGAGGACAAATCCCATACAAGTCCAATTAATAAAACACCCCGTGCTCATGCATGCATGTATTTCTGCAGTCATTAGGAAATCTTAAGGACAAGCATGTGCAGATCCAACATGAAACTTCTTGCGACTATGCCACCTGTTTGATTTGAGAGTTGTCTATTCAAACTCAGAATATGCTTCTTCAAAATAAGGTAACCAACATGTAAGGTTATACAATGGAATATACGATATTCAGGAATAGTGCCTCAAACCATCCCCAGATTCATGAAGAAAGAATAAAGAAAATTTGTAGGAATATCGGTGCTGAGCCAAATATATACATATATATATATATATATATTGGTCCAAATAAAAGGCATCACACCCTCTCACTGCAAGGCTGAACTATGAGATCATATTAGACCTGGTTCCAAAAATGTTCCAATCAATATGATCTCATAAGTGATATTCATCAAGTTCTAAAGTATTGTGTATTTTCAGCCAATTCAGAAACTCTAACCAGAACCAAAAATTTTCCTGATATGGATTGAGACAAATTGGGGAAACCAAAAATTTTCTATTTTCTTAGTTTCTTCCCCGAATTGCATTGACTATTAAGTATATTTTGCTCAAATTTCAATCACAAATCTAAGAAATAGTAAACAGCCATATTTCAACATATTCAGAATCTTGATTTTTCAAGGATCTGGCCCAAGTACTTTGAATTCCCTCTCAAATCTGAATTTCATTGAATTGTCATAAGATCAGCAAACCATGGTTGTAGTGCAGGCTTGAGTTCAATTTCTTTTTTCTTTTAATAAGTCAGGATTGGGTTCAGGTTTTCACCTAGATTGAACACCTCCTCCACCTGTTTTATGATAAAATAAAAAATAACAAAAAACATGCCTTTGAAGATGCAAAGGCTACATGCAGAAGCAAAAGCAGGCAGTTGTGTCAACACGGTAATTACAGCAAAGCCCTTGCATGGCGAAATTGAGGAGATCATGTATCAGCAAGATGCACTGAAGCTTCATTTTTTTCCCAAAAAAAAAAAGGTAATTATTTTTGTTACAAGTGGAGAAGAAGATTTAGTGGTATAGGGACAGCAGGATTAAGCACAACCCAAGGCCAGGGGAGAAATGAAAGAAAGAAAGGAAAAGAATAAGAAGATATCCAACCCAAAGGGAAGTTCATGTTTTTGACAGCATAGACATTCATGCTCCTCTCTCCAAAGATGTCGCTTTTTCTTTCTAAATGCCACCACAAAGTTGTGAATAAAGATAACTTACAAAAATACTGGCATTCGAACTAGCAATATCCGAACTAAGACAGTACTTAACCAGACGAGCCCTTGAGGACCCAGGAAACCACAATCAAGGGTAAACAAGATAAAACCACACCACAAATACAAGTCAACACTCAATTGACCACCGAGCCCTACTCTAGAGTTGATCAATGGAGATACTTCAATCAAAATACAAGGTCGAAAAATAAAATAAGAAAAAACAAAAGAAAGAGAAAAGAGAAAAGATTGTGTATAATAGGACAGAACATGTGCTGACAACTGCTGAACGAAGCAAAATAGGATGCAAAATACAGAAAGAAAAGAATAAAAACAAAGAAAAGGAAACAGAAAACAAGCAACTTTAGTCGGGTCATAGTAGTCAATATTGTGCTAGCAAGCATACCGTTATTGTTATTGGTATCGTACGTACCGGTGGGATTCGGCATACGATTTTCGATTTATTCCTATAAATATTATACTTGAACCAAATTTATATATTTCGATCAGAAGATTTGATATACAAAATATCACAATAGCTATATCAAGTACCGCTCAACACCGAATAATTTTAACATAACATAAATACGATATTTAACACAAGTGTATATTCAAAAACAGATTGTCACAAAAATATATAGAAAACAAAAATACTTAATAAAACATACAAATTGCTAATTACTTGTAACATTGTCAATTAGTCGTTTAATTATGCGACACTTATCTAAGTATTTATTGTAGACTTCCAAAGTTTTTACACAACAGTTCATATTTATTAGTATAATAATTAAGCACTATTAACTTCTATTACTTTCCAGTCACTCCTGCCACAATTAACTTCTAATACTCCTTGATTTGATTTGATGAAGGCCCCAGCTGGTTGGTTTCCAAGAAATTCACTTTTCAAAATACAATATTAGTATATTACTAATAACTGAGGCTAAATGGCTGGCCCCCCATTCAAATACGTTGATATCAGTGCATGGAAGAATGTATTGAATGTACAGTGCATAGAAGAATGTGTTTAGCATAAAATTTGAAATGATTGGAAAGATCATACAGGCCGGAACACTCACGGAACCTGAAATTAGCTGAAAAATTACAAGATGAGCTGGAACAATTCAGAAGATGGACCAGGATGGAACTGAAGTTGATTTGTCTCATTTTTGTGCTGAAACAGTATGTCTCAGACCATTACGCCCTGTACAGTACGAGATTAACAATTACGAGTCAGATAGCCACCCAATCAAAATTTTAGGGCAGCTGTGTAGAATCTCATTTCACTAGAATCTCCCCTTACCACTACCTTTTGAAACTAAGTCATCAAGAGCTACAACTATCCCCATTGGTTATTATCAGCCCGTCCTATTAGCCACTAACAAGGGTCAACTTCTCACTAGTGCAAATATGAAAACAAGTCACTAACACTAGTCCAACAAATTGAAAACGAGTATTACCATGAGTCCACTGGCAATCTTTGTCAGTAGAAAGAGGCCTAAATCCAACCCCACAAGCACCAGGAAAATCCTAATTCACTTGATCAGGCATCTTTTTCATCCCTCTTGCAAAAAAACAAATACTAAGAATAAGAGATTGAAAAGCTCCCCCAAAAGTGAGGAGGCACAAGGAAAAAATCTTAAAAAGAGACTTCCGACAATGCTCATAATACATCATCTTAAAAAATTCCACTCTGAGTATATTGGGAGAGAGATTGGGAAGAGTATGAAGGAAATCCTTGTCTAAGAAATCATCCATCTAGAGCTTCAAAATGATTCTAGTGAACATTCACAGTACTCCAACACATCCTAATCTAGACCAAGGCTCCTATTTACCTTCAAGTTTGGAGGCCAGTCTTCTTCTTCCACAAGGGACCTAGAAATATTAGGTTTCTTGCCAAGGAGCAAACCGAAGAACTCAACCGTAAGCAATGCAGAACTATTTTAGTTTTTACTTGTCTATAGTCTTTGACTTTTTGGACTATAACTCTGCTGCTTTGGCTCTTAATGATGATCTAAGACACATGACCACCGACACGACAAGACACTAACACTACGATTTTAAAAAATGCAAGACACGACACAATGGGAACACGGTAAAATTATAAAGTTTATATATAGTTTTTTTTATAGGAAAAAGAATATCTATAAAAAGGCACTAAAGGGAATGCCATCCATGTAGAAAGGCTATACAAAACTAGTCAATAATGCTCAACACGAAATTTGAGCTCGTCAATGAAGTCTATAAGAGAAAGGAAAGATTCACAAAAATTCCCTTTACTCCAAAAACGAAACCTATGCAAAATATTGGACTTTAACATTTGTACTATGACATAAGTTTTATCAAAAGTTCGGTGATTCCTTTCTCTCCATATGCTCCACATCAAACATAAAGGCACTACCCTCCAAACTTTCTTCCTTCTCTTCGATCTACACCTTGAATTCCAACATTCACAAAGCTGCATGACTAATTATGGCATTACCCAATGCACACTAAAAATTGTCAAGAGGATGGCCCATAACTCCTTGGCTACCTCACAATGTAGTATCAAGTGATCCATCATCTCCTCCACCTTTTTGCACATACAACACCAGTTGGGAAATCTAAAGCCCCTTTTAACTAGATTGTCCATAGTTAGGATAGAATCCTGAAACCAGATGTCCATGCGAAGAAAGCCACCTTCAAAGGAGCTCCCGAAACCTAGATGCTTTTCGAAGGGAAAGCATTTCTTGCCCTTGCGGACATCGAGGAATATAATGATCTTACTAAAAACCTCCCCTGGTTATGCTTCCACTTCATGACATCAACCGATCCCCATTGCACCTCCACATCGTACAAAGTGGCAAGCAACCCTATAATGCTCTCCATTTCCCAATCCTAACAAAGTCTAATGAAGATAGGCTCCCAGACTACGCCTGCACCAGAAAATGTCAGGTAGTTTGCCACCAACGCATCCCTATTGAGGATTATGCCGAAGAAGTCCGGAAATGCTGTCGACAAGGGGACATCTCTGCACCAAATGTCATGCGAAAACCGAATTCAGCTGCCATTCCCAACCACAAATACCACATTCTTCAAAAAAAACTGCCCATCCCTTCCTAACGCCTTTCCGCAATCCAACCCTATAAGGCTCTGTGACTTCCTTAGAAACCCAACCATGCTGATAGAACCCGAACTTACTATCAATCACCTTTCTCCATAGAAGACCCTCCTCCCCAACATACCTCCAAAGCCACTAAGCCAATAGAGCTTAATTGAAGCGTCAAAAGCTTCTTATGCTGAGCCCACCTTAATCTAAAGGAGCACAAATTTTATCCCAGCAGACCAAGTAAAATTTGAACTCCTCCCCCATTCCACCCCATAAATTACTTTTTATCTTCACTAATCTTTTCTCAACAGAAGCTAGCATGGTGAATAAGGACATAAAGTATGAGGGTAAACTCGACAGGGTGCTTTTAATTAAAGTAACTTTTTTTCCTTGGGATAGATATTGCCTCTTCTAGCCCGTCAGTCTTTTCTCAAACTGCTCAATAACGTGATCCCAAATTGCAGTGGCTTTGAAGGATGAGCCCCCACTTTGAATCCTAAAGATTCTACAAGCCCCTACACGTCTGGATGTCACCTACTAGAATGAGCTTACTTTTGCTCATGTTAACTATCAAGACAGTAACTGCCTCAAAGCAAATCAAAACACAGTGTAAGTGCCTCAATTGTTCCTCCATAGGATCACAAAAGATAATGGTGTCATCAGCGAACAGATGATGGGAGACCTCTACCAATTCGCTTTCCCTTCTACTAACCTCAAAGCCCTTTATCATGCCCCATTGTGCAGCCCTCTTCAACATCCTGCTAAGAGCTTCCATAACTATATTAAAAAGGAACGGGGACAGAAGATCCCCTTACCTCAACCCTCTGGGAGCCAGGAAAGAAGCCAACTGAAGTTCCATTGACAAGAATTGAGAAACGAACAGAGAGAAACACTATTTAATCCATCTCTGCCATCTAATACCAAAGCCCATTCTATCCAAAACATAAACAAGAAAATCTCAACTCATGTGGTCAAAAGCTTTTTCAATGTCTAACTTACATGCAATACCCAGCAACCTGCGCCTGAGTCTAGAGTCCACCACCTCATTGGCCACGAGCACCACATCCAAAAACTGGCGACCCTCAACAAATGCATATTGAGAAGTAGATACCACCTTGCCGATTACCTTTTTAATACGTATGGCTAATACATTAGCTATCAGCTTGTAAATGCAACCTACTAGACTAATTGGTCTAAAATCTCTTCCTCTGTGGCACCGCTTTTTTTAGGGATGAGTGCAATGAAGTGACATTCAGGCTCTTCTCGAAACACCCTTGATCGTAGAAGTATTGGAATAGGGCCATCATGTCCCTTTTGACCACCCCCCAAGCTGCCTGCAAAAAAGCCACAATCCTCCCATCCTGACCTAGAGCCTTGTCCCCGTTACAGTTTTTTAAAGAAGCCAAAATTTCTTCTTTGAAAAGGGCATCTCCAAGGCTTCTGTATCTTCTGCTAGTAAAGACTTAAAACTCAAACCATCCAATCGAAGTCTAAAAACGATGTCTTCCTTGTACAGCTTCTCATAGAATTTGATCACACCTCTCTTGATTTCTTTGTCCACCCTAGTCTCTACTCCATCAATGGTTAAACTCCCAATGAAGCTGTGCCTCCCATAGAAGTTGGCCACTTTGTGGAAAACTTGGTGTTTCTTTCTCCTTCTTTAAGCCATAAGGCCCTAGCTTTCTGTCTCCACCTAATCTCTTCCATAAGCACAATGCTATCGAATTCTGCTTTGGCTTTTTGTTCTCATTGTCTCCTTTGACATTAGACAGTTCCACCCAAAGGTCTTTCCTGGCCACATTAAGAACAGGCCCATGCACTCCTGAAAAATTTACTCCAAACCATCTGCAATATTGCAAAAAAGACAGGACACAAAGTGATTGCCCAAGAGAACATCTTTTTAGTCTACTACCCTACTATCCCAAAGAACTAGTGTCACGATCCAAAACTCACCCTATACGGATTAGGAATCGTAACCGGTCAATAGCCGAGGCTACCGAAGGCCGTCACATCGTAAGGTTGATCAACTATGCCTTATAATCTTTTATAATAAGAACTCAGCGAAAACTTAATATAAAAACATAGTAATGAGTGCGCATTCTATAGGATCAGAGCAATTGTCTAAGACAGACACAATTAAATCATAATCACTATTTTTGATAAGATATACCATAAATCTTTGATAACACATGATCTACATTTCACGACAAATAGCATGGCTTTAATAAACATCCACAACCAAACATCTTCCTTAAATCCATAAGAAATCCTGGCTATGCCTCTCTAGTTCTCATTTCTTGAAAGGGGGTAATCCACAGTATGAGCAAAACCCAATGAATGGTATACATACAAAGAATATATTCCAGATAATTCCATAGATAATTCATAAACATTTCTATTTGAAAGCATAGTATAACAATAATAGTTTCTCAATGAAATAGTGGAGGATCTTTTACATTTTCATCATTATAAGATGTTTACTATTCAAAATAAACTCCACTTCGTAGCACGTATTCACACTCTTTGGGCACAATGAGTCGAAACCCATATATGATTTTTACAAGTGTAGAACCCACAAAGAACCATAAAACTCCTAGGAGACGTCTTCACCAATTCATAAAACGGTTTATTTTAAGTCATCCGAGTTAGAAGCCCCGAGTGTGGCACACAATACATTTAAACACCTTTTCAAAGCATTTCACAAAGTACAATGTCCATGAAATTCAAATATCTTTGTAAAATATAGCATTTGAGTCAAAAGCATACATTTGCCATTGAAATGTAACATAATAAATATTTGAAGGAAAATCAAGTTAAAAGGAATATCTCTAAGCATCCACACCACTCACCTTGTATTGTTTAGTTGACGTAAAATCTCTTTATCTTAATCTAACTTCTTCTCTTTTTCTTTTTATCTCTCTTATTCTTCTCTTTTCTTCCCCTTTTCAATTCTCCTATTTATACTTATTCAAGAGCCTAGCTTTCAATGCCACCTAACACGACACTTGCCATTTAGAAAAATGATGAGATGTCATTCCTTAAAAGAGGTGGTGTCGTCTAGATAGAATTTTAGTAAAATACTTGTTGCCTAGTAAGGTGATGAGGTGTCAACAACCAAGCAACAAGTGTCGGATAGCAAGACACTTGTCATGAATTTAGCTAATGAGGTGTAAATAATGAAAGTAGGGGGTGTCATTCACATAAGCAAGAAGTGTAATTCTATTAAGTAAGAGGTGTCACCAACATAGGAAGTGTGTGTTTCATCACACAACACTAATCATCTGAATTAGTTATAATTAATCAGTTTAACTCTAATTAATCATAATTAAGACTAACTAATCCCACTTATTAGTTAATCACAATTAAGGTTAATCAATCACAGTTAATTATAATTAACCTTAATTAATTAAAGTCACTTTTTATAAAAATTTATCAAAATTCAATTCACACTAAAAGAAGTCAATTAAGCACCTTATGTAAAGTATTAGAACCCATTTATACCATATAACATCCAATCTTAATGAGTTATGAAAATCCCTAACTAAATCTATGCATCCATGGCATTTATATCCAACTTAAACTAGCAAAGCAAGCACATAATGCATCTTTCATTCCATAAAATGAGATTATAAAGTCCAGGATGTTATAGCTAGAATCCCTTCGATTGTGGCCCTGGCCTCCACAGCTTCCCACCCCGCAAAACGAGAGCTCCACAAACTCTTAACAATCTCATTACACATGGAGTCAATCTTTCTCTTCCGTAGACATACAACATCCAGCTTCCATTCTCTAATCAAATACTTGATCACTTACCTCTTGTCAGGATCATTAAGCCCACGCGCATTCCAAGACAGAATTTTTAACTTCATTGAAAACACGCTTGGTTTCCCGTCCCCTTCCTAGCACCACTGTGGCCCCCTTCAACCTTTTCCTTTCGGCCATCATAGTTTATTGACCACATCATCTTTTCCAATTCCCTATCTTTTTTGAAGATGCATTACCCCTTTCCTTCTTACAGCTTTATGACCCTTTAATCTCCATCTTTCCTTAATTATCTCTAGATTATGGAGAGTTTTGAGCTTTAAAGCCTTCACAAGAGACTCTCAAAAAGGCGCTAAAATCACTTAGCTTCCCTCTCACCCAATCAAACCACTCTTTCTGTCTTTTGTCAGTACAAGCCTCGTCCGAGATCATCGATAGCTCATCTTCTGGACATAACGCTACCAAAGGAGAGCAATTTTCTCGTGGTAATGTTCCCATCTCCCCTCCCACCTCTGACTCACCTTCTTTGTGACAATCCACTATTAGGCCTTCTTCAGAAAGAGCGGAATCACTCAGGTTGCCTATATCAGCGCTTCCCTTATCACTCTTCGCTAAAGCCCACCACTTGTTCGACTACCTAAAGCCCAGCGAAGCCCCTTCCCAATCTTTGACAACTTGTTTCACAACCAGCGCCCTGGACAAATTCTCAGCACCTATATCGTCTGAAGAGCTAGAAGACCTTTCCATTTCTGATTCTGCACTTCTGTTCGGAGCTCTGTCCTTACAGCTGCTACCGCCTAGCCTAAGAACTACCTCGTTCTTGCTTGGCCACCGTTTCATGCCAAAGCCCCTTTTGAGCCTTCTCTTGTACACTCGCGAGTCGGTGAGGGGGTCTATAAAAGATGAAGCCCTCTCCGCCAGACCCCCCCTTCACTTGGGTCTTTGCTGCTAGTGGGTCAAGGCTCATTGGTGGGCCAGATCCCTCTTTAGACAACAAAAAAGGAGGAGGAGAAGTTAGGCTTTGACCAAGCAAGATCCAAATGCTTCGCTTTGGGAAAATTACTAGCCTTTAGGCCTGTTCCTGGCTTAAAAGAGTTGGAACGCTCCCAATGCAAGCCACTAGGCCCCAAGGCATTTCTTCTTTCTAAATTCTGAAGTCCATCCATTCTTCGACTGGTCTATTGGTCCCCCTGGTCCCTTTGCCTTTCTTGGCCCAATCAAACTTTCTTGAGCCCAAATGATGAACCCCTCTATTTTTTTCCCTCTCGGGAGTTGGTTTGGAATGTGGCCCTTTCCCGTCCATTCGATCTATGGGATGATCTCCTCCGTCGAATTTAAAATGCAAGTCCCGTGCTCTCTGCCCACGTGACCTCTCTACTACACCCTTATACTTTGGGACCTGCACGTGCTCTTTTGTCCAGTGGAAACAACGCGCCACCATCTTCCTCTAAGAGATCTTTGCGTTTCTCAGTTGGAGCTTTGGATGGGGCTTCCTGTGGGCAATCCAAGGTCCCGATTCTAGTCATATCAGAACTTCATACATTGTTGACCCCACCGCTATCCTCACATAAGATGGAATGGGGCTGCCATCCCCCTTAACCAGCAACCTGGCCTATCAAAGGTGAGTCTTCAAAGACGTGGCGTCGTCAGCTCTAATAAAGCCTCCATAAAAATCACCCACTGCCCAGAGTACAGCAGCATCCCAGATATGCAGCGGTAAACCCTATTAATCTGACCCAAACCTCCTTGGACCAACTTGAGGTTTGTAACAGCAGCTCCACGATGACCATCGGTCTAGAAACACTGGTAAATCACCCATCCAACATTCTCATGTCTTCAAAACCCTCACGGCCTCGATCGAAGCTGGAAAAAAGGAACAAAAAGAAAGACCTACTCAACTCCATAACTTTGACTCTAGCTGTGACACTCCACTTATGATCGACCCATTTTTATATAGCCATCTTCTCCGACAACGACATACCCCATACCCCAAACCAACCCACCTAGCACCGATCAAAAAACGTGATCAAATTGGTCCAGGAGTTGAGATCGATTTCAACATCACAATCAGACGATGGAGGATTGCAAACCAACATGACCTCCTTCTGAGGCTAGGGCTTGAACTTTGCTGCCTCAAGAAACAATCGATGTGGAACCTCCCCCCTCACCTTCCTCTCATCCACAAAGCCTTTGCAAACATAAGCTAAAAGCGTCCATCCTGATCCTTCTTCAAGCTCCATCAAACTAAAAACACGAAAACCCCTAGAATTTGAAACCTTTATCTCCATAAATCTTCCATCTCTGTTGGCTAGGATATGGCACACCACTACTCTACCTTCTACTTGCAGTCGATTGACCCATCCTAGCCTCTGTGGAACCTAAGAAGCTTCACCATTGCATCGCAGAGCCATTTTAGATCTAAGGCTAGTAGCTTCACCGACCTTTTCACACCCTGTCCTCTCTCCACCAGTTCAAAGAGCCTCGCTTCATTGCCTTTGTCGATCAGATCAAAGGTCTTCCATCGAATCTAGAAAATCTTCAGCGAAAGTTCACCTCTTAGAGATTAGTCGCATTGATCTTCTAGGAAGGACTCTCTCAGGAAGATGCTTTTTTCTTATTAGAATCTTAGCACTAACTTCATCGCAAGAACTAAGATTTTCACCCACAGAATGTTGTCTCTTTTTCTTCAGTACTTCATTTATATATTTTTATATGTCATATATAGAAAAATTTTACTCAAAGATAATTACAAAAATACAAAGTAACACTAATTAATATTAAAAATCATGTATTCTTTATTTCAAACATATAAATGGGATATAAAATCACATTGCTTTTATGTTACAATCATATTTCATTATTTCGAGTTATTTTTTTACACTTGCAATGTGTTTCATGTAAGTTATGGACATGGATGTCCAAGTGACGGACACGAGTGTTCCCCAAGTATTTAAAGCGTGTCCGATTTTAAAAAATATATAAAATAATATGAAATATTTGAATGAGTATCTGACACGTGCGGGGGAGTGCCAACAAGTGCCGTGTCCGACATGATGTCCAACACGGACACAACACCGCCTTAGAAGAGTCCGTGCTTCTTAGATGCTGGTATTATGATGCCCATGTGCCATGATTTGTAACATACAAAGAACACTAAAACATATGACTATATGCTAATTGTTGCAGTAGTTTAAGGTATGTGATCAAACAAATTACTTAACAACAGTTTCTTCATTTACATGTGCAAGAACACACGTGGGAGAGAGAGAGAGAGAGAGAGAGAGAGAGAGACCAACCTTTGATAATGCAAAAAGTTGAGAGTGCATGCCATTTTGGTCGCGATTAAAATTTGGTCCAAGTCGTTCCATCAAAGCAACAAAACACCAAAATGATTCTGACTCATCCCTCATTATGAACAATATTGGGGATAGAAGATCACTCATACCCTATACGACAACGAAAATAATTTTCAAATTAGCACAAATACACTACAACACGACCACATGTACAATGCAGGGAACAAATCTTTTCCAATATGCACTAGATGCATATAAAAGCTGTAAGAGAACTATAAACCCAATTTGCATAACAGTAATCCATAATACGATAGAGAAAATGGCGGTTTAGATATTGAGCCCCTTGAAATGAAGAGTCAAAGATTTTATTGTTTTACCATAGTAGCACCGTTTGTCAATTCTCTACAAGATCATTCAAGAAGAGGGTAGGTTATCAGTATACATTTTTTTTTTTTTTTTTTTTTGTTGGGGGGGGTGGGTGGTAAGTTAAAGTTACATATATAAGAGCACCAAGGGGATGCAGCCCACATAGGGCCAACGGAAAAGAAATAGAAGCTTTACAAGTCCACAACTGGACTGCAAAACCATCCACAAAGACCAAAAATTCCTCTAACATTGGGTAAGACACCCTACGGACCGATCTGTACAAAAGATTCACAAAGTACTATTTCAAACTGAAGTATAGAACTCTCCTTTGCTTCAGAAGCCTGTGAATCCTTTCTGTCCAAATCATCCACATTAAGTACATGGGAGTTGTTTTCCAAGTTTGCTTCTTGTTCTTTTGAATGTGTGCACAATTCCAACATCTAATCAAATCCTTAAACCCCCTCGGAACACCCAATGAACCCAAAAAAAGCACAAAGCAAGGTCCCATAACTCACAAGCCACCCGCAATGGATGAGTAGATGGTCCACCGACACTGCATCAACCTTACACAGACTGCTCTAATTGATAATAACAAGGATGGAGGAAAGGGGTTCATACTTCATGGTACATGTAGAGCAATATATTTGGAGCCAAACACATAGATCAACATGTCTAAATCTGCTGCAGTGTCACTCAATGTAGCAGCCCAAATTGTGTGAAATGTGCATGGGTTATGCTACATTTTGTGGTATGATATTCTTGTTGAATTTGAGAAGTGGATAATATTTAACTATGCAAGTACTTTAAGCAAGGGTTGTATATGTTATTATTTACATCTTGATTGCAGTAAAAGCACTAATCATAATTAAGATGAGCATTGTATCACAGCAATATCTGATTTGTGTTTCTACAGTTGGGGCCCTTCAAATGTGGGTAGTTGTGACTCAAATTAATCACTTGCCAACATGTATTAGAATCTAAAATATACTCTACATGATATTTTTAAGCACTATTGTGCACTCCTAGAAACTTTATTGTTTTTTGTTATCAAATTGTTTCCAAGAATTTGTATATTTGGGCTCAACAGAATGACAAGCATAAAGAAATTTGATATGTTGCATATATGAAAAGCATTAATCATTTAAAACCCATCAATTACTGGAATTATAATTACTGACAATGAGAAGTACCTGACAGTAACCAAGGTCAAAGTTGTAGAACGAGTATGTCAGCAGTATGTCTCGTAAAATATTCACGTTTGGATTGTCATCTCCATCGTAGAATGAGAGGGATCTATCAGTCCTTACCTTGAGAACAGACAGTGAGCACAATTAACAGGTTGAATGAGAATTGCTTTCTTTAAGTCATCTACAGAAAATTAATTTGTAAGTCCAGCATACCACATCTTTCTCAATAAGGCCTTTCCTCTCCCTAAATTTTGTAAACCTTTTTGCCTGTTCCGGAGAGATACTCTGAAGAAGAAAACATGAACGCACAAATTAAGTCCTTAGAAGGTTTGTTTGCAGGAAACCACAAGGTAAACATCCAAGAATATCCGATACAATACTTCCCTTCAAAGATGGAACATGTGAAAACATGTCATTCATCTGTTTCCAGCATGCAGTCTCATATAAATTACATTGTCTAGTAGGCTATTTTCTAAGCTCTGCCAACTGGCAATATCTAGTTAGTAGTCTTCATTTTATACTGAATTCCTGCAAAAATAGTAGCCTTTATGCCCTGCCAATATAAAGAAAAGCCTGAGCTATGCAAACAAAACTCGACAAGTTTCCTCCAAGTCAAATTTGTTCCCTCACTTTTGTTTCAAATAACACAAAAATTCATCACATATCCAAGATCAATTTAGCATCTCCTGCCAATAAATTACGTTGAAGTGCTCCAGACATGAGTTTTTTTTTTTAATTTTTTAATAACTGACATGAAATGAGTCACTATATCTCCAATTGATGTCTGATGTAAACCTTAACATTTGATTCAGCAGCAGCATTATTCTCATCTCATGCAGTGGCAGAAACAGTATTTGCCAATTTGTAACGCCCTCAATCGAGATATTTTCCTATTGGTTTTACCAACCTTGGGGCTAACAACAGGCTAAGCTGGCTTGGCTTATGAACCAAGCCACGTATTCAAGTCTACCACAACACCACCCATAAAACTGAATTGCAATATAGCAATTTCACATGGGCAATTCAACTCATATTCCAAGCTAGAATCTCTAAGACCATAAGCAGGAACTAATTAACTGTTTATACAGGGAGTGAGTTGCTTGAAAGAATGTGGACAAACATGACCATGGATGTCCACAAGCACATGAACGTTTACACATACAAATCAGCATCAAAATATGTAAGGATGAATAAACATATCAACAATTAAGCTAAAACTAAGTAAAGGGCCTGTGTGGGTCAACCTTTAAAAGTGTGACTATTCTACAAAGTTCATGTTCAAATGATTTTTAAAAAGCGTCTCTAAATTGGAGTTCCTTGACAAACCTGCCACTGGTTTTTCATGGTCTCATACTCTGACTTTTTAACGGACACTAGATATTCCCTCTCTGCATATGTTGAATCGTATGCATGATATCCCAACAAGAATGGCCAGACCTGTGATCATAATTTTTAGTTCATAGAACATAAATGCATACACAACCCAAACAATAAATGGTCAGCAGGCAGCTTCTTCCTATTACAACATACTAACCTCTTCCCGCAGTCTGTGATCAACTCCCCCATAAAATATTCTCTTTCTTAAAGCTTTTGAATCCATGATTCGTCCTTCAGAATCAAATAAATTCAACCACTGCAAATACTATTAAAATTAGAGACGAATCTATGACATTTACATGCAGGCAGGCACATCAGTCCATGAAGGGGAGGCAGGAAATTTGGGGGCAAGAGAAGGGGAGGGGGTGGAGAAGTGATCCCCGTAGGCCATAGCTAGTGAAAAAAATACCCATGATGGGAAGGTACAGCATAGCCATAAAAAATCAACAAATAAGTTGCTTTCCCAGGTAGAGGACTTGGCTAACAGGCTTACAACTGTCAACCTATGTCCAGATCAACGCAATTAAAAAATAAACAAATGAGTTGGTTTCCAGGACTGGACTAAGGGCTCACAACTGGAAACCAACATCTTGCTCAAATAAGAATGCCAGGGCTACAAGTCAAACAACCAAGTTCATTTTTTGATCAATTATTTCTATTACAAGACCCTTACATTATTAATCAACATGTTTCATGCCCCAATATACCAACAAGACAAAATAGTATGAGGATTTTTCAACATGGGAAAAACACCAGTCAATTGCAATGTATCTCATTTCTAACTGATTAGTTGACAAGATATTCGCTCTGCAGCAACATATGATTCAGGTAAATGAAATTCTAACTCATAATGATGAAGGAACAATGGAAAATTTAAAACGCTATGATTTTGACACAGCATTAGTACATTGCATGCATGACCACAGAAAAGGTACAGTGACAGCAGCAACAACAACAACAACAACAAGGCAGTAAACAGTTCACTGATTCGTTATACATGGATATATTATGTATGTTCACACAGAAACACACTGCTGTTTGGTGATCAGGGTCCCAGGTATCTTTGTCTGAGAATTGGATGCAAGGTTCAAGCTTGCAATAGAATTGTTTTCAAGTTGTCAAACTGACACCTAGTATAGGTTAGAATCTAAAACATTTGGGACAACAAATGAGTTTGCTTTACTAGTTAATGTGGGCAGGGTCCCAGGTATCTTTGTTTGAGAATTGGATGCAAGGTTCAAGCTTGCAACTGAATTGTTTTCAAGTTGTCAAACTGACACCTAGTATAGGTTAGGATCCAAAACATTTGGGACAACAAATGAGTTTGCTTTACTAGTTAATGTGGGACGAGATAAATTTTTCTTTCTCCTTTTGGCAGATAATATCTCAAAATATTTCATAACTGATCACATGAATGAGTACAAAAAGCCTATAGATGGATCAAAGATCCCAGACAACAAAATGTTAGCAAATGTGGCAGCCTTCATCACCACGATGAATAACCCCACACTAAGAGCTTTGCTATTTTCATCATTTCTTATGATTAAGTCATCAACAAGCATGCAAGGTATGTAACATGATAAGCATAAGTGGCAAAAATTATTCATGAGAAATTATCAGTACTTGAAAAGGAATCCAATTAGTCCACCACCATGAAATGAATGGCCGTAGAAGTGTTTCATCTATTATTTGTATACAAAAGTACAAGTGACAACAAACAATTGTCTAGACAGTCAAGAAAGAGTACGGTGACAGATGGTTTTTTCATTAAGAATTTCAAACTTCCAGGATTTAGATAATTGTCATCTTTCCTTACCCCGCACCATCAACACTGATTGGGGAAAAGAACATCATTAAGTTGCACACAAAACGCTAAAATAGGCCTGAATATCTTCTTTTCTTTTTCCTCAAGGGAGAAAGGCATATATATCATAAGAGGTCAATTATTATTTATTTGAGCAAGATTCCAATTCATTTTGCATGGAGGTAGAGTTGGCACAAGCTGTACATGTCAAAGTAGACCTACGTCTTTCCATCAGAAATCTTCTCTTCCCTGATCAACAGATGCCGTTCTCTCACTCTTTGAATTTTGCAAAACTGACCCTAGTATATGATAATTTTTAATAAAAATAAGTAATAATTGTTCCCTCTCTAGAAGAAACTGTAGTGTACTTGCATATCACAATCTTACATGGACTTGCGTACGGTTATCAAATGCAAATGTGTCTAAGCGTTAAATTCATTTAATTTCCATGTCCAAGGACAGAAAGACAGCAAAATATTTGTAATTTTTTTATATTCTTCTTTCATGTTATAGGGTCAAATGGTGTGTACAAGGTGACATAGAAACTATAGAGCATTTCATGCATAATAGGAGTTTTGTTCATAGTTATATAATAAACTCAGATTCCCAGATATAGTTGTTGGGAGAATGTACAACTACACATGTTAGACACACATATCCACTCCCTTACCCAAGTGTCAAG
This sequence comes from Euryodendron excelsum, assembly GCA_033060915.1. Lineage (NCBI taxonomy): Eukaryota > Viridiplantae > Streptophyta > Magnoliopsida > Ericales > Pentaphylacaceae > Euryodendron > Euryodendron excelsum. Next base: position 29,936,102 of record CM065393.1, on the reverse strand, counting down.
TGTTTGACACGATATTTGAACACATTTAGAAGAGTCCATGTAGCATAGATACTACATCAAATACTAGTGATCATGAATAGATTTCATTCCATGCTCAACTCCTTTTTCTTCATCTGTTTGTTGAGCAAATGACAAATATTTCGATGAGCTGCTGAGCATTTATTATTTTTTAGTGGCCTGAGCAGATGTGATTTGGGTGTACAAAGCAATTGCAGCCATGCACAAAGGCAGCCAAAAAGTGTTATCACTTATACAGGACAAATATTACATATTTCTTGATGAACTCATCATATTCAACAGACCCCTTACAGCATGTTTGGAACTTGGGGAAAGGAAAGGAAGGGAAAGGAAAATACTGTTTGCTATCCTTTCTTGTTTGGTTTCGCAAAGAAAATGAAAAGAAGTGGAGGGAAAGAAGAGAGAGAGAGAGAGAGAGAGAGATTGATTTCAAATTTTCCCTCCTTTTTTCTTGCCCTTTTCCTTCATTTTCTCTTTCCTCTCCTTTCCCTTCCCTTCCCTTCCCTCCCCCAAGTTCCAAACAGGCCGTTAGTGGAAATTTGGCAGGAAAGACAGCCCTTACCTCTTCAGACCCTAAGGGAGGCTGACGTGGTTTTCCCCATACTAGTGTTAATTTATCAAACTGCCAAAAGAAAAACAAGTGGCATTAGAGTGAGATGCAACAAATTGAGGAAAGGTTGTATGCATTCATCAAAGAAAGAAGAGACAGCATATTAGATCCTAAGAAACTGAATGAGATATTTATATATCCATATCATACTATCTCCACCAAACACATCTTTGTATTATTTATCCTACTGTTACTTGAGAGAATACCTTACTGGCTACCACCACAAGTAAGTAAAATTAGATCCACCTCAACAAAACATGTATAGTGTATACCAACCCCGTCAAGGCACTTAACTTGCAAGGGTGGTAGCAAATTGATGTGTACACCAAAGACTCAAGCTTGTGAATCAGTATGACTGACTTTTCTATCAAGGGCAGAGGCAAATCAACATCACATATTGTGTAATTATGGGTGAAGTATATTTATATTAGGCTTTAGATGGGCTTGTAAATGATAAGTATCCATATTAAGTGGTATGATACAACATACATATTATCCAGGGTCCAGACACCAGTTGACACAGATGCTCAAGATATATGATGTTCACATGCATACTGTTTTATAGGAAAGAACAGCTCCTGAGATCTGAGAATTTACATTAATGCGCACTCTGCCATATTGACACCAACTGCAAAGCCTATCTCTTCAAATTTGTTAACATAAAGTAAAGTGGAATAGAAAGGCATCAACACTCAGTACTAGAAGACAAGCAATTAAGTAGTAGAATCCACCCTTTTTTACTTTGTCCTATAAGATTTGAACATACATACTCAAAACAACGGGGAGAATGCCCTCCGATTACAACCATACTTAAACAAAAGATTATAAGTCATAACTAATAATAAGTTGCAAGGATTTTGGGGTTTGCACCTTGATGTCAGGCTCATGGATACCACCTCAAGGCATAGTCGATGAAGTCTAAATGTGACTAGAAGCTCACATCTGATATTGGGAATCACTAATGAGATAGACCTCAAGACTTGGTGGTCCCCTTACTTTTGAAATATATAACACATAAACCAGCCACACGAAAACAGTTTCAACTTTGTTTTTCTCTTCTGGTAATTCCTCATGCTCTAAGGTCTTATCTTCTGATTTCTTTTTTTCTGATTAGCAAGAGAAATATAACATACATACACACATATACATACATACTATCAAAGATGCATCAAAGGGGATACAGTCCATGCACAGTCAAAAACTCTAGAAAGCAGAAAAGAAGAAGCCCCACAACCCCTATACACTCATTACACTTGTAACAAGTCAAAAATTCACTCCCTCGTACAGCCAACCAAAACAGCCAAAAAGTAACTTTTTCCAATCTATACCACTACTGCTCTTCATTTTGAAAGGTCCATCAGATCCGCTCACCCCAAAATAAACCACATAAGGCAAAAAGGAGCCAAAACCAAATTTTCCTCATCTACTTGCCCACTCTACCAACCCACCAACCATCTCCGAATCTTCCAACTCTCTTCTGTGGCTGATGTCCCAAAACGTATAAGTGTCCATCCTTTCGAAGATAATCTGCCACAAAAGCCTCCTTGTCAATAGCAAGGATATAGATAGCTGGGAAGGCCGTCTCCAATCACTACTCTCCACACCACTAATTTCTCCAAAATTCAACCCTCTCACCAACAACAACAGAAAGGCATATACACCCCACAATCATCACAAGAATTCCTAATGCACTTCCAAAGCCCTTGGCCATGCAATATAGACAACTTAAGAGATCCAATCACACATAAAGTGACATACTTAACCAGAACTACCCTCCTCCAATATATCCCTCCCACGAGCAAACCACCAAAACCATTTCCCCAAAAAAGCTCTATTCAAGATCTTCAAATGTTTAATCCCCAAACCCCCACCTCTAAAAGGAGAGCAAGCAGTATCTCAATTTACCAAATAATACTTAAAACTCCTCTCCACCCCCAAGAGGAAGTCACGTTGCATCTACTTCAAATCCATGTATCTTACAAGTTGATTTCTGTATTTGAGTTTCTGGGGCCTTAAAGAGTCTTGACATATCTATGAACTCACACCAGTAACATTTTTTTTTTTTTTTTATAAGTACACACCAATAACTTGTTAATAGAGTAGATTAATTTACAAAGGTTTGACAAAACAAATTGCCAGATTAATAAGTTCAAATCATGGAAATTATGCTTCAAGATTGTCATAAATATACTTATATGATCTATCTTCAATCAAGAATCGATTATAGACACGTACCACTAGCACCCGCCAAACCCATAGGCAGAGCTTCAAGATTCCAGTCCCAGTTGGGACAGAAGTGTGTCTGTTTTATTTAACCCCCCAGACCCCCAGCTCCAAAAATAAATAAATAACTAAGAACAAAAGAAATATTCTTTTAAAAAAACTAAGGAACAAAAAATAAAGAAGAAAAGAAAAAAAAACCTCACAACTTCTCCTGGACAAAAATAAAATAACTGCCCATGTTTCAGGGGAGCAGACAAGGAAAAATTTTAAAGATCCCTTGTTTTTGCCCATATGAGAGAAAAGAAGAGAAGAGGGGACACCAAAAAGGAAATAAATAAATACTCAACACTTTAATAAATGAGCTTAATGAATGCACAATCGAACTAGTGATGGTCGTGGTTAAGTGACCTGTCAGGCCCGAGTATTTCAATAGGAGAACTAGAGGAAGGTGGAGGGTAAAAAATTCTATCCCATGCATTGCACAGGTTCACGCACTAGTCAAGTTAATACATCACAAAATATTAGAATGATGTCCTATAACTATCATCATTGCACACCCAGACAGATGTGCATCCCTACCATTCCCAGATCCTCTTGTCGCATGTCAAACTTGATATGTGAAGAAATCGACGATGATAATAGGCCATATTCTCATGCATAACACGTCACGTCTAAGCAGTGAAACAATGTATTCAGCTCATCATTTCCCTGCTTAAATTGCAAAGCTCGAAGTTTAAAGATAGCATATTGCTGAAGAATTATGAAAAGCAATGGCCTGGAAACCAAGTAGAAACCCCTTAAGCTCATACCCAAAGGGGGGCGAAAATACTGATCGGCAATGAAACAAACCCATAAGCTAATGAAAGCAAAAGGTACCTCCTCATAATCTCTTGCTGAAAAGTTCCCACATTTTTGGCAGCTTCTTCATTATAACTTTATTTCCTACAGAGTCTTTTGTTTAACGAGGATAGAAGTCTGCATCTGACAGTTCTGGTACAGAAATTTAGATTTTTTGAACTGAAAGAGTGCAATTAATGTGAGTCAAACCAAGCGGATAGAACTCTGATTCATGTACCATACTTTGATTCACAAGTCACAACTAAATTTTATTATCCAATATTACATGATGAAAACTTGAGGTACTCCATCAGGATATCAGATCCCACTGCCCAACAGCTGACTTTGTGTATCTTAAATCCCATCACAAAATAGAGAAACTATACAATGCATTCAAATGCTTGCTAGAGAAGATGTATGTTGAATTTGAAAATACTACCATGTAGTCTCACTCCAAAGAACAACTGAACTAGCAGCCAGAGAAATCACCACCATATAATATAATGGTCCAAATACACCAAACAACAGAAGGCTAATGACCAGGACACAAATACCATAGTATATACCCTATTGCAAACAATATTAATCATTAACATATACCAACCAATAGCACCAGCCGCTAGATTATGCAGCTGAAGTGCATATGCAGCATAAGGATGGGACACAGTCATACTTCAAAACAATAATGATGAAAAAATTCCCTCATACAGTCATACTTTAGCACTTGTATCTGCGATCTAGTAAATGCACCCTTGCCATCTTGCACTAAAGTTCATGTAACATTCCAAAACAAAAAATAAAATAAAAAATTTGCCAAGAGAAAAAAATTTAAGTATAAAGAACTACCTAATGTAAATCACAATAAATCCCCCTGAAGTACAAATATTTACAAAGTAGTGACTGAAACAAAAGGTTACCTCTGAAGGATCTGAAGCTACAGGAATTTCATCAGGAATCTCCGAAGTGTCTGAAGCTACAGGAATTTCATTGGGAACCGTTTCTACACCATTGTATGCCACATTATTAAGGTTAGGATGACCAGCCTGGTTCTGTTTCCTCCTCTCATTAGCACGAAAACCGTCATTATGACTCTCCCGGAAAAGATGTGAAGTTGTTTCCCGAGCAAATCTGGTCACAAGAGAGAATTTCTCCAATACTTGAATTGAAAGATCTCGAGAAGGATCCTGCCCCTTTCGCCTCTGCCTCCGATTGTGCTGAATATGACTGGCATTTCCATCAAAGGCACCTCCTTCAGTCCGTCTTTGTTTTTCATTTGAGGGAGACCCACCAACTGAGATAGCTGAAGATAGACTGTTTGCAACGGGAACAGCCCTAGGCAACTCCAAAGAGGACAAAGTTCTCTGTCCGAGAAAAAAACAAAAACAAAAGAAACAACGTCGAAATAATCAAGGGCAGGCAATGAATATCATCAGGATAAATATAGGTATTACTGAGGCTTGAGACAGTAAAAAAAACATTATACAACGGTACAAACACAGAAACATGCAGTATAAAACTCCACTTGGCCTCCTATTTCTGTAAACCAAAAAACGATGCAGAATAAATGACAAAAAGAATAGAAATGCTGTTAACTTCATGCAAGAAATGCTGGAAGCCAGACAAAGCTCAATCTTCGCATGTAAACAGGAAAAAGATCTTCAATCCTCAAAGAATAAGGCAATGTTTGCTTCAGAGAAGCTGACCATCTGACAGGAATGACCCTCTGGTATTGCAAATTTGATTCGAGACTTAGGGTAGTTATAGCAAGCATTTTACAACAGTAAGGCCAGTGTCGCATAAATCTAGTTAAATTTTTTAATTATGTAAGGTATGCATCAATGAGTGATCCCCTAGTTCATCCACACTGCCCAATTCCATAGCCGCCCTGCAATTGACTCCTCCTTAAACATAGTCTAGAATATGACAGCATCCAATAACCACTATAAGCTCACTTATACGCGTAGATTTACAATTTCAAACCAGTGTTTGTCCCGCTGATCCTAAAATTCTTCACACGGCACCTCCCAATAGTTCTAACTTAATATTCACACTATTGTAGTGGAAAATTAGACCATGACATTTTCATGGAAAATGGACACAACCACAGGAATTCTTCCTCGATATCACCACTCAATTCATAAACCTTTGACAAAGGAGTACGCAAGATGTTGTGGGAACTTACATCAGCTTAAAACTCGCAATAATGGCTTCGTTATAGTCTGCATTTTCAAGTTATTTTAAATTTCTGTTTCTCAAAAAAAAATATGGGATTTATTGGTGAGGCATTCAAGTACAAAACCAAAACATCGAGAAAGGGCATGCAAGGTGACACGAGCTTTGGTTTCAAACCCCTACACCAGAAGCCATAAGGGGAAAGAAAAGTGAAATAAAATAGAAACCTTCCCCCGAGCTTTGGCCTAATCACAGGGAACGGTTTTCAGAATGATACCACATCTCTTATACCTTTGGTCCTTTGTAATTCTGTCAACATGCTGAGCAGAATACTGACACATTCTACCTATAACATCACAGAAGTAGAGGAGGGAGGGGGGAGGAAGGGTGAGAGTGGCAACCCTTGAATCAGCCTTCAGCCACTCCAGAATGTAAATAAAGAAAGGTAGAAGAGACAAGTGGGGACACTTTAACGTAGTTGGGAGGAGGGAATCATGGTTTTCATGTTTACTGTGAAAATAAAAACGATGCTGGGTTAGAAGGACCATGGCATTCAATGTTTAAATTGATATATTTCATGTAGCAGTTATCAAAAGTTGTTGTTTCACAAACAACTAACATGTGGCATACCTGCAGAGGATCTTGAAAATCATTCACAAGAAACACATTTGCATCTTCTGCTGACCTGAAAACACAAAACTTTGTTATAAAAAAAAATCTATCAACAGTCTCTTCCAAAGAATTTGAAAGGTAGTTTGCACCTAAAATAGCTCAACAAGGAAGTTAATCTAAGCAAAGACAGACCCTAAATGGCCAATGCTCCAGATAATTATAGCATCAAACTCCTAAATTAAAAAAAAAAAAAAAAAAAAGGGGAGAATAACAATGTAAGAATAGTAGTAGCAATAATATGTTATAAATCATACTTATCAATATATGTGTTATGCATCATACACACATTCAAATCAATAAAATAGCATATTCATGAAAAAAAGAACATGTGTGGGACCTCATCAGATTCCAAATAACTTTTTTTCCCTTTTTACTTTCCTTTTCCTTTTCTTCCACATTTTTTTTTTTTCCCGATAAGCATAAGTTACATCTGATACGCCTACAAGAGACAGAGATCAAAGCTCCATTATATTTGCTCCCAGGACAATGTCTCCCTCAAAGACAGACTTATTATCTGGATTCAAATCATATGCCATAGTACAGGCAAATGATTCAATCCAAACTCAGCTAGCTAATAAATAAAAATTAACCGACAATTCTTTGATAAGCCAACTCTGGTATACAATCCTTCAATTGCCTACTATTTAACAAAATCTTCTGAATCACCTGTAAAACTACCTATTGGGATAGAAAAATGAACCAATGTACAGTACATACACCAATCTGCATAAATACAATCACAGATACATGCCTTTATCTCCCACAAAAATTAATATAGTTCATGCTATTAAAAGCATAATCCTAAACTAACTGAACTAACAAACGAAAATAATAATAATAGTACTCCACCAATCAGATCCTCTGGATGTCTGCCAATCTCACTGTCACTGGCCATCAAGTGCTAACACCACAAAACATAAAATAATAGTAACAAAAATAATAATTCTATACCTTAGTACAAGCTTTGTATTATTGCTTTGTGTGAACAGGTCCAAAAACCCTTGAAAAGATGTATACAGAATCGTCATTTTATGGAAGAAATTGGTAGATCAAATGCTTAACAATTCTTCCAGTAAAATCATTTTTGTCCCCATGATTACTCTTCATTAGAGAGCTGACTTAGTGAAAGTCTGTCTACAAAATAGCATCTATTGAACTGTCATTCATTTTTCTTCATTGCACGAGAAGGAATGTCAGCTTCTATGAATTAATCTTCTAACCAAGTTTGAAGTCTATTTCCTCCAATAATATTAAATAAAGATTCTAAAGTTTCTTGTATAGCACCTGAAAAACAAGGTAATACTAAAATAGCCTACCTCACAAGAAAAACATGTTGCTTTATTGTAGCAAGGAACTCTTTGACTCCTCCATTGTAGAAGTAAAGTGGAGGAAATGCTAGTCCTGCAAGCATTTTTTGTAGTAACACATGTCATCGAAGCAAAATAAAAAAATTAGCAAAACAATCATGCAGCATGGACTAAGAGAGGATTCCTCTGTAGATCTATTTTCCACATATATAATTCAGCCCAATACAGGCAACTGGCATTGGAATCATCTGATAGCAGTACAAGCTCAAACGATCACACGATCAGCAACAGTATATTAATTGTACACAGTCAAAACTAAAATAATGTAAAATTCGTGAGCATGCTATTACAAAAAGGACATAGACGCCCATCAAGGTCAATTGAGATCACAATGAAAGGAAATACAGACACAACGAGTAAATCAATACTCCTAAAGCTACTGACAAATAAAGAAAGGAAGTAAGAGAAGTTCCAGACATCCAGTCCTAGTAGGCAAACAGGGGAGAGAGTACACAGTGGAAACAGCTATCACACAAAATCGAATTCTTTCATTTTTCTAGATCACCACACAAAGGATGGTAAATGAATTATGAATAACGTGCCATAGGGTTTTAACAATGGAAGAACTTACACAAAAGTACCTTCACATCCTTTGGAGTAAAAAAAAACAAAGAAGAAAAAACAAAACGCAACTTTGAAAAAACTTTGCAATACCATGAATTAAATTTTTCTAAGTAAAATAATTAAAAAATAAAGAAAAAGTGCTGCAAGGGCATCACCAGTGTTTAGGAGGAAAACAAAAACTAAAAATACACTAAAACAAAAAATAAAGCTTTCTGCCTCTACACTTCCTCTGGACTCAATAAAGTCAACAAATCGAGAGAAGAACCAAAAGAATAGTTCACCCTATTAGTGACCTAAACGTTTGAAAGGACTCAAAAATGTGATCTTTCCATCACCAAAGTAAGGATCATCGAAGATGCACCAAAAATGGATAGCGCTATGCTCCATAACTCCCTTGCCAGCCCCACAATGAATAAGGAGGTGATCCACACTATCTATCCTGCATCCTTGCTTATACGCCAATATTTTGGAAGGATTTTCCTTCACTTAATTAGACTATCAATGGTGAGTATCTATATCTATATCTATATCTATATACAATATAGAAAAGGAAGCTGCTATTGCCGAGGTTGCGACAAGTGGTTCATTTTGAGTGGCTCCAAAGTGTTGTTTCAAAAATAAAAAATAAAAAATAAAAAATAATTATTTGGTTGTTTCTTTAGTTCACTATACATGTATTTAATTGTTTCGTTGCCTCTTTGGTTAGTACATGTACTTATTTTTTTAGATTGATTCAATTTATTTACTTAATGTATTAATGGTGTTTGTGGCTTATTTTATTTTTTGTTGTTCATTTATTTATTAATGTTAGTACATTTATTAATGTATTTATGTCTATATTTATGTTAGTACATGTATTTTAGGTTCATATACACATATTGATTAATACATAAATATAAAATTAATTGTATTTATTTTGATTCATGTATGTTATGTTCATGAACATACACTACATTCATGTAAGTATATAGATTACTACATATACATGCACAGATTATAGAAGAATTATTATTAATATATTTATTTATTTAGATGAAATACACAATTGAACACAAATAGTTAGATGAATATGCAATTAGTTTATATAAATGGTTAGATAAGTTAAACATAAATAGTTAGATGAATACACAATTAAATTATGTAAAATAAACAACATAAAATATTAAATAATAAATATTATTATATTTATTTTATATGTAAAATCACCACAACAAAATATAAGACCAAAAAAATAAAAAAACACATATTGTGCATTGGTCATTATCATTGTGATTGTAACAAGTGGCTTACTTTGAGTGCGTTTTTTTTTTTTACCTTTGTTTTCTAATTTATCTAGGTTATCTTCCCTATGCAAATAACATTTACAAAAACAAAAATAAAAGGTTAAATCACTACAACAAAATAAGAAATTAAAATTAAAAAACAAATCTTGTAAGTGGCTCTTTTTTTATCCGTTGTTTTTTTAATTTAACTAGATTCACTTCCTTGTGCAAATTAATAAGTAATTATCGAAAGATATTACTTCTTTTGACCTTTTAAAACATTAAAATGTCGGAGTCCAAGTGTTGAGTGTTTTGACACTCGTACATTTTCGAAGCGTTCATTTAACATAGGTACCAAGTATCATCTCGAAAGCTCAACTAGTTAACATCAACCACCTCTGACTAAATATGGCAATCAAACTAACTCTAACCCTTTCCACAGACTTGCACCACTAGAAATATTAATCTGACATTTAAACCATAGTAACTCCACCGGAATAATATTCAATAAGACCACTCTCTTCCAAAAACTCTCTCTTTCACAAGCGAACCTAGTGACTTCATGCTTAATAAACATGTCCATTCTCAAACATGTAGCCTCAATTGGTTTGCCCACTGCAGATGGAATTTAGATTTGATCAATTCCCCCCAAAGTTTATCCATTTTATGCACCAGAAAAGTAAGGACGATGAACATGGACATATGATAAGTGGATGGCTAGATGTCAAGCTAACAACTCCCAAGGCTCTTAAAGGATCAACCTATAAGGCTATAACTATAAGAGCCACCCCAGACCCAGGGATCTTAAACCTAAGTGGCCACCCTTAACCTGCAAATGTGCAATCATGACATTATCTAACACCCAATCTCATGATAAGCCCCTTATGGATTGGACCATACAAACGGGGCCACTTAACCTACATGACAATCTCATCACATACATAATCTGTGATAACCCATCTTGGACTAGCCCACATGAAGGTCCTAATACCTGATAGGGGTGCAATGCACTTAGACCCACTCTGACACCAGGTCCAAGCCTCTTAAAAATGTCAACCCTATAAGAGCCATCTTGGCCCAGAGACATAATACCCTATTGGCACCCTCTTACCTACGATGTGGAATCATGAGACTAGACAATGCACCCTTTATCGAAATAAGAAGACCACCTGTATAAACATATTGTTTCCTTTCACCAACCTGCTTCTTTCCAGCGATTAACTCCCATGTATGCATGCTAGAAGACAAGACGGCAATGGTTGTTCCTAGAATCCGAATCCCAACCACCTCAAAGACTTGAATGTTGATATGAATACACGCAACCTAATATATTATTACTTGAAGCGTGTGACATGATCAATCAGTAAAGGATGTGACTTTTTTTTTTGGACTCAGAACTGTATTGGAATCTGTGAAGCACAAACTGATACAAAATTAACCTTCAACATCTTCCCATCTATGTCTTTGTTTGAAAACCTTGGAAAATCAATGAAGTTGGAATGGCCTATGGAAAGCACAAGAACAGCAAAACACAGTCCTAGACCAATGAAATCATGCATTTCAAATCGAAAGCTTGGAAATTTTATATCACGGGGAATAGCTAATGAACAGAACCACATGCATTGCCTTACCTGATGATAAAACAACAATTATGTACTGCCACCCAAGTGTAGGAGTGTGCCGACGAATTGACTGGATTTCCGTAAAAGGTACTGCCCTAATCATATAGAGATTCCTATCTGCATGAGACCTCCCACAAAAATAAATTCAGAAAGCTATCGACTCTGCATTATTCTACGTATATATATATGCTCATCGACACATTTAAAATCAGGAATTTAGACTAACCTTTCTCAGACAATCCTGCATTTGAGCTTTGCCCTTTGTAGGGAATCCATGTCTGCCACAGAATAAACAACGAGTTCATTAAGCATGTATATAAACACATGTAACATAACAACATAAACTCATACATGTACATATGTTTACATACAATTCTCACGTGCAACAAAAGATTATTACCATAAACAGAGAAGACCCTTGCTTAATTAACTTTAATCGCCCACCAATTCTCTCGGAAGCATACTGAGTTGGATGAATTGTCACATTATCTTTCGAGTAAACAATTTCCGCACCGTCCGGCTCACTTGCCGAGGTCCGTTTACTACTATCACACCGACTCAAGCTTGCTGAACCCTAAAAAATGCAGCACATAAAAACATAGATTGAATTCACGAATTCCGAATCATGCCAATCAATCAACCCAATTGCACAACAGTTACAGAAATTAAGTACACACTACACATACTTGATTAAGCAAATTCGACATTCATATTATGTATGAGTGGGGTATACGTATTTGATATAATTGCGAGTAAAGGTGAGGAGTGATTAGCGATTGCTTACTTGCTGTTGAGAGGCGGCGTAATCGGCGTCGTCGGACAAATCGTGCAGCTCTGTTTCTTGCATCGCTGGTGAATTGCAGTTGGGCAGAGAGAGAAAGTGCAGAGAGAGATAGGAGAGCGGGCGAGAGCTGATTTTCTTCGAGACGAAGGAAGAGAGGAGGCTCGGAGATGGGGATGCAGATGCCGGGGGGGGGTGTGGGTTGTGGGTGGGGCCGGGCTACTCGGATGGGAGATTTTTTTTTTATTTTTAAGTGAAGTCAACCCACACGCAACCCGTTAAACATTTAGATGAGAGGTTATTGGATGAATTTGTGGTGCAATTTTGCATAGATGCAAGTAATTACAGCCTTAAACAAAAATAAATAAATAAATAATTACGGGTAACTTGGGAAAGAAAAGCAAGAATTCTTTGCCCTTCTGTTTTCATTTTCCTCCTTCTGCATAGATGCAAGTAATCATCAGCCTGCTTGGAGCTAAGGAAAAGAAAAGCAACAAAATTTTATTATTCTTTGCATTTTTTTTACATCTTTATGCTTTTTTTACTTCGAATTTCAATAAGATAGTTAATTTTTCTTTTTCTTTTTCATTTACTTTTCTCTTATAATTTCTCTCTCACTTCCTTTCTGTCAACTTTTTTTTTTTTTCCTTCTACAAGTTTCAAATAAGTTGTAAGCAAAAGGCAAAAGTGCAGATTTGGCAAGAAAATTTTGAAAATTAGAGATGTTCTTATTGAAAATAAGATTCAGTTACTAAATGTTACTTGAAAAATGAGATCTGGGCATTGTTAGGAGTAGCTGATTTTGCAGTTGTTTATACAGTCTCTCACTGATATGATTACACACGTTCTTGAATTTAAAAGCCAAAACCGAAACCAGATAACACCGGTTATGCAATTGTGCTACACTGTTATTTGTCAGTGTATCAGAGCATTTGAGGCCAAAAACTTAATTCACCTAACAAATGACAACATAGATATCACTACAAGAAAGGTGAGTTTTCGCGGCGGTAATATTAACGGCGGGTCAAAAACTGCCTTTATAGATCTTTATTAATGGCGGGTATACTAGTGCCATTACACATAATTATTAACGGCGGTTCATACCTACCACCGCAAAATAAATCGCTAATTTGCTCTCCAAAGACGAGATATCCATTAAATAAAAGTTTAATTCGCAGTTTTTGGAGAACCGCCTTTAAAAACAAAGGCAAACGACGTCGTCCAATTTTTTTCCCTTCGCCCGAAATTACTTTCCCTCCAAATCATATGGCATTAGTTTATTCTCTCAAAGAAAGCAATATGTTGGTAGCTCCCTCCTTCACTCAAAGATTCTCATTGCTGATTTTTCAATGCAATGGTAAACATACTCCTCAATCTCACCATTTTTCTCAAATTTTTTCAATCTGTAAGTCTCTCTCTCTCTCTCTCTCTCCCCCCTTCAGAGTTCTCTTTCTTAATTTTTTCTAGATTCTTTGAACCCTATGCTCTTTGATTGTTATGAATGATTCTATTAGAGGCTTAACAATTTTCAACCCTAGGTTTCATGAAGCTTTAATTAATTTTGAACCATTCGTGTAAACCCAAGCATTCACTCTTCAGTTTCTTTTTTTTTTCTATTGTAAAGATTGTGTTGTTATATACAGCAACACATCATGTATGTAGGATGTGTATAAATCTGCATCAATCATGTGCTCTACCAATATTATATTTGGGAATGGCTTGTTCAACCTTTTCTTTATTGCCAATGTAATATTTGGGTCAAAAGATTTCATGTGCTTAACTGTGTCATTTATTCTACTATGACTTGTTGTCAATGGCTTGTTCAACCTTTTTCTTCTAGTTGTTTTCTTTTAATTTTTTTTATTCTCTTTATTTAAAAGGTGAAAAATCATCACTACTGGGATTTTTGGTTTCCTTTTGATGAAAATTATTTTTTGTTCATTATTTGAAGTTGATGCTCTGTTTTTCAATTTTTTTTGTACCATTACTAGATTCTTACAGTGGGTTTTTTGCTTGGATTGAGATGACATAATACACTTCATGGCCAACCAATGATGGTTAAATTTTGTGTTGTTGTTTGTAGCTAACCGAGATTGTCCAACTTTGAAGCTCTACAATCAATAACAAGGTAACACCTATTTCATTTTTTCCTTTAAAGTAATATCCTAGTCATTTAGATTTTCTATTCAGCAAATTGTAGGAGTTACTAGGTCTGTTCATTCTGGGAAAGCTACATGATTTAATTTGCATTATAGCAACCCTGGTGGCTATAGGTTTAAAATAACCTACAAGTGGTAAATTTTGGTTGTACAATATTTGTTGACATGCATCATGCTAATTACTTGTTTGAAATTTCAAATGGTCCCTATCATATGCAAACCAACATTTTTGAACTTCATGAAATCATACGAGGTTCACAAGGCATTGGAGCTGAATTTTCAGCATCTAAGAAAACAGGGGAAATGTGCAGTCATGATTTTTGGAAAAACTTTGCAGTGAAATCTGATTTAATTGGAAGAGTTTCCACAGTTGAGCCATACATAGTTGGAAAACTGTATGAGTCTAGTTTCCAACAAAAAAAAACGGTGCATCAATTGGAGTTTTCTAGAGGGAGTTGTAGGCATTTTCGTAAAGTGCAATTTTGTTGACTGTGCAACTGCGAATTTGCAACTTTCGGTATTCTTTCAGCATTGGTTCAACAGATTTTCTTGATAATTTCTCTAATTTGTTTATCAATGTTTTGGGTCTTAATAAATCATATTTTTTGAACTGAATGTTCAAGAATTTCATTCTTTAATCTTTTTTGGTGATTGGTTGAACTTATTTTCTTTTCTAAATAATCATTATATCCAATCTTCACTATAAGCTATGTATACAAGGGTTTCCTTCTAATTTTGATTAGCTAGCACAGTCTTGGAATTGCAAATTTTGCTAATCATTCTTGACTCATTATCTTTTTATTTTTAGCATATTCTTTCAACCATGATTAGTATGCAATCTTTTATTCTTAATAAATAAAGGGTTGTGACTATTGTAGATATTTATATGCTCTATCATTGTTCTTGTTATGCTTGCTAATAACTAATTACACGTAACAATTCAGGTGAGAGCAGACCATGATAATCGATAAAAGTTGGATTGAATTTAAAATGTTCGTTAAGTTTGCTTATGCTAATAAGTCTCCAGAATCGAAGATATATTGTCCATGTAAAAGATGTTGTAACCTTAGATATCAGCCACGAGATGGGGTAAAAGAGCATATCATTATACATGGGTTTGATACTAGCTATAAGAGATGGACAATTCATGGTGAGCCCTCAACTCCATCATGTGGCAGAACTGAAGTTGATGTAGATCAAGAATCTAATGTTATAGATGATATCGTTGGTTTGGTACATGATGCATTTGGAGTTCCGCGGCAAGATGGTGGCTTTAGTGACAACCAAAGACATGAAAATACACGATTGGGGCCTAATGAGGAGACAAAAATTTTTTTTAAAATATTAAAAGATGCAGAGCGTGAGTTGTACCCAAATTGCAAGAAGTTCACAACCCTTTTTTTTGTTATTCGATTGTTACACATAAAGGTGCTCAATGGATGGACTGATACATCATTTGATATGTTAATTGAGTTGTTAAAGGAGGCATTTCCCAAGGGTGAAACCTTGCCAAAGTCCTATTATGAAGCAAAAAAGTTCAATGAGGCCTTAGGCTCTAGTTACAACAAAATTGATGCATGTCCTAATAATTGCACATTGTACTGGAAAGATAAAGAAGGGCTTGATAAGTGTGATATTTGTGGGACTTCAAGATATAAAGAATATAAAGTTCATTTAGATGATGGAATACCTAAAGTAACACAAATTCCTGCTAAACAAGTAAGGCACTTTCACTTCAACTCCTTGTATTTCAAAAGCGACATTTACACCCCTACTATATGAACCAAAGTAAAAATGTTAGTTTATCTATTGCAAAACTAACAACGTCACAGAGAAATTTAAATTATTTGACTAAAATTATTTTCTACCCAAACTATAATATCTTACAAATTCTATATAGGCCTTTATAGAAGAAAAAAATATACAATTTAGACTACCTAGAAACATTTGTAATTTTTTTTAAAATTCTGATAGTATCAACAAATGAATCAATAAATTGAATAGATTGTTTTGTTGGAGTAATTGTGCCATGTATGATAGGTATTGCGTTCTGAAAACCTAACTTTAGTTAGTAAAAATTTCATCTTAGAAGTAGATACAACTTCATCATTATATCAAAAATTTGAAGAAATGTACTTAAAAGTTTCCAATGTTACTCTTTAGGTGGAGAATTTATTATTACATCATCAATATATGATATGGAAAAGTCAGTATGAGGAGTGAAAATTTCATTCATCACACTTTGAAATTCGAATGGTGCATTCTTTAGTTAAATGACATTGCATTCCACTTATAGTGTCCAAAAAGAATTGCAAATATGGGTTTGTGTATTTCTTGTTTAACTATTTGTATTTGTTAAGCTCCTGATTTCATATAAATTTTTAAAAAGGACTGTTATGTTATAATGTAATCTTCCTAATAAATTCTTTTTATTTGGCATTGGGTAGCTTATCCATTTTAGCACATTGTTTTTTTTGTTTTGTTTTTGGGGTAAGCTTGCTTAAATACCACATCATTTGATGCCTTAAATGATAACTAGTCTAGAGAACCTCACTCAAACTTGGACATTTTTTGTTCACATCAATTGAAGGCTGGGCAAACTCTGGGGAGACTGAATTTTCCTGATCAACTTTTTATCCAACAGAGCTTTACTTATTTTTTGCAATTTTTCAAAAAATCTTTTGTATATTCATTTGAATAGGCTTAGTTTTTTTTTTTACTTTGAATTTCAGGCGACTCTAGCAAGGTGATTGACTTTTTCCTGGTTCATTTTTCATCCAATAATTCTTTATTTTCTTTTTTTTTTTTAATATTCTAGCGATTCTTTTATTCATTTGAATAGGCTTAGCTTTTCTTGAAATTTTAATGTTATGAATGTTAGCGATTCTTCAAAGTTATGAATGTGTGAGGAACTTTTTCACAGATGTTGCAAGTTATCAATATGAGACCAAAGTGCTGAGGGATTTCGACTTGCAAAACTACCAAAGGTAAGTATTGGCTGACCAAGATTACTCGGCACATTTCAAAGCTTAAGTTAGCTGAGAGAGAAAAGATCTCTAAACATAGAGAATATGGAGTAGTCTAGCATTATTAAAGCATCTCCAAGGGACTCTCTAAAATGGCTTACTTAGTTATTTTATAGAGTCAAATGTTAAAAATGACCCTTCAATCAACTCTCTATATGATTCTCTATTATAAAGAGTCTAATTTTGATTTTCCAAATGTAGAGAGCCAAAGTGGCTCTCTCTTTCTCCTCTTTTTTTTTTTCTTCCTATTTTCTTAGGATGAATGTTAAAAAAAGAAATAATACATGAGGTGGCCTAGTAAAATAGAAAATATTATTGGGACGTTTTTTTAAAAAATAACTAATTAAAATAATAAATAAAATTTTTAAATATATTTTAACTAACTATTTTAGAGTAAATATGTGAGCCTTTTGATTTCACCTTCTCCATTTATAACATTCTCTCAGTCTTTTTGGTGGTCGCTAGACCAATTAGGCCTACTCCCCACTCCAAGCGGTCATGGGCCGCATTCCCTCTAAGTGGGGTTGTTAGCTCTGACTCTGAGCGTAAGTCTTGGCCCAACTTCCCTATCTATTACGAGTAAAGGAGTGGTGGACTTGTCCCATTTCTAGATTTGATTGAGTCAAGGTGGCGCTGACATGGCCTCTTTGCCATGTGGAAATCTTCCAGAAAATACCTCCCTCAATCAAGCATGCAAGAAATACTCAAAGCTGATTCTGATGCACCTATACTTCAACCAAAAAAATTTTCTTACCATAAAATATTCTCATATTACTGTCCATTACCTGCTGCCTCATGAACATGCATATGCTTGAACTCTTCCGTTTTACGAAAGCAACTGAATTTTTTTTTTTTGTTTGGCAGTAATTCAGATATAATTCACAAAAAGATCCAATCTTTATGAGCATACTAGGACCATTAAATACTCACACACACACCCTAACGTTTTGATGTAAGACGCCAGCCCAATGCGCAAACCCAGCCCCCAGTCTTGAGCTGTTAAACCCCAGATGCTTTACGAATTACCACAGAGACCTTGATTAAGCTGGTACAAGCCTTGCCCCACACTCAAACACTAGTACCCGATTTGTTTTTTTTGACAACAATTTAAGTACAATCTACAAAAAAATCCAAACTTTACAGACATACCAGGACTATTAAAAATTACAATGAACGAAATTAGATATTGCGTAGGAATGCCATGCATTAATCTATACGTATCAGTGAATAACACTTGAAGTTAATTTCTTATTGAATTACAGTATGATATTAGGTTTTTCCACTTGGTAGAAACTGTTTTTAACCTGTTAGGACCAGTTTGACGGTAATTGTATGGTTTTTACTTGTGATTACCCTGGGTCTGAAATTGGTGGAATGTATGCTTAGTCAGCGAAATATTTGCAGTCAAATTATATGAAACTTGTATTATTTGGAATTTTGTCAATAACATGAATGTAGTTAGTCAAAGCTAAAGATGTTGAAAATTTTGGTGATTTAACATGTTAGTAAAATTTTCCCTTAGTGAAAAGAATTTGGCCTATACCATTTTTTTGTTTTTTCTGCTAATCGAGTGTCCTGACCAGCTTGCACGCACCTTGAGTAAGAATAGAAAAACAAAAACAGCTTTTAATTTGGCCTATGCTTTCTGCATAGGAGAGTTGATTATTTCTGGACAAAGAATAGAAAAACAAAAACAGCTTTTGACGGTGAGAAATGACAGAATATCAGTGTTTTGAACACTAGCGTTTTGATTATTCTTCCGTGATCATGAGCGGAGAAGTTAAGGCATTACATAGAATTGAAAGAACAAAGTTTTCGGATGGGATATGATCGTTGTAGCTACTGGGGAAGTTAGTTTTAGGGACTTGTAGATGGGAATCACATTTGTCAAGAAAATATATTTTGGAATCAGGAATGAAGATGCATCAAAGTTGCAGAAGAAAGCTATCTGGAAAGTTGCGTTTTCTTGAGTTCTGGAGAACTACTTCCTTTATCTCAAAGAATAGTGATTTTAGTGTTTGGCAAAAGACATACTTGTCTATGTGCTGCAAATGCTAAGGTAGTTGGAGAATTCTGGAGCTAATTCTCGGCTCCTTTTCTTTTTGGGTACCAAAAGGCATCTTTCATAGTGACAAACTATGACTAGGCCCGTAAGAAAATATTTCATAATCGTGCATGCATTTAGAACTTCAATTATAAGAGATTGAATGCAGAAGCGAAAGCACATACCCGTTAGTCTATAGTTGATTGAGAAGTTGAAGCATGCTATAATCCTTTATATGAATACTAGGGATAGTTCCTACTCTACTTGTCTAATAACAATATGATGGCTATAAATGGAAATAATGTAAGGGTACAAACAGAGAGGAGAACTTGCCATGTATACCAGTCAAATGGGTCCTCTCGTAGAAGGCTTACATAGACTCAAAGTGACCCACACTCTCCTGTAATATCATTATTAAATATTAGGTGCACACATTAGCCCAATACAGATTACAACACAACATGACCTTAAACATGCAGGTCTCATAACCCAATTAGATTCAACCTATTTTTAATAAAAAAAAATCTAATTAATGAAAGCTCACACATTAAGAAAATTTCCAACATAGGACACTTGAATGAGCAACGATTGTTTGGATTTCGTCACCTGTAACAAGAGAACTCAATTTGCTACAATAGAAACTATTATAAGGATGGTGGCACCAAAAACTCTAAAATTCTGTGTAAGACCATAGCACTTGATTTTGTTTCCTTTCATAAATATGGAAAATACTAAAAAAGAGATGCTATTTTTTTTATTTTTTATAGTTAAGGTATTTTTGCCAACTGTCTTGTAAGTTTTAACGGCCTTGCGTGTTTCTTTTCTCTCTCTCTTTTTTTTTTTTCGAAAAACAATTTGGGGTTGAGCGTGGGGAGAATAAGTAAAAGTCGCAATCTTTTGCAAAGTAAAAGGCTTTGTTTCATCCACTGGAGACTGGAGTGTTGACAAAAGCTTTTTGAGCCCTTCTAGGCAGGCCTTCCTGCATGTGTAGATAGAGAAAGTCTCTTGCATATGCAGTGTAGTGTAAGTATATGTGTGAAAACAGAGAGAGAGAGAGAGAGAGAGAGAGAGAGAGAGAGAGAGAGAGAGAGAGAGAGAGAGAGAGAGAGAGAGAGAGAGGTGTAGCAACTCGAGTTCGCGGAGAGATACTGTCTTTGTTGTCTCCACAAGCTGACAAGTGACCTTGGCCTGTTTGCCATGCATGATTGAAACATACCCATCACCCACATCACAAAACCTTCAAGTTCACTTCAATTCCTCTTGTAAAATCTTGACCCTTATTTCATGCTAAAATATGTGTGCACTAGAGAGAGATTTTTCGCACCTTTCACACCTATTCAGTATTCCAACTCACCTCAACAACCCAAAAGAGTATTCTATATTTCATATTCAATCCAAGAGAGCACTAAAAAAAGACATTTCTTAATGCCCAAACAGGACTTAGTACCAAAGTCTAAATAATCAACTGAAGTTATAATAAAAAGAATACTTGCTCTAGAAGACACCAAAGCATGAAAGAAGAAGGAGACATTAAAAGGTCATTCAAAATATTCCTTTTGAGTGGAGAAAACAAGTTTAAGAAAGCATGTTTGCTTTCCTAAGAAAAAAAAAGGGCAACATACCGAAACCAAAGACATGAAATTAAAGGCCAACATGGCCCACCAGTTCTAAGCAAATATGTGGTGTGAGAGAAAAACATGGATGTCCCATTGTCCACTGCTTTAATCAATGAGTCTCAATAGCAAATGGGTCAACTTGTCATCTTGGAAACTAATCCTTCCTACCGGTGACTGAATGCAACAATTGAAAACAACACACAAAGCCATGGAAGCAGAGCTAACTTTTGACCCCTCACTCTTAAGTCTTAGAGAGAGGTAAATTAAGAGAGAGAGAGAGAGAGAGAGAGAGAGAGAGAGAGAGTCCTAGGATCTGGTGATGAAAGAAGAGTGAAAGGGTTAAGGCGTGAGGGAAACTGCTTGGGTGGTGGCACGCGAGCTTATCGCCCCAAATCATGAGAGAGAAATAGAATTTTAGAGTGAGAAAGATATATGGTTTAATTACACTTTGTACCATACACTTCATATCAAATCTCACTTCGAAACTTTTATTTTAAAGTGCAACTATTAAGTCTTTACATTTTTAATTTGTTACAATATCAACTTTTTGAAACTTTCGTTTAGAAAATTGGCAAAAAATTCTCATATGACAAACACGACATCTTTTTTAAATAGTAAAGATATAAAATCATGCTTCTTCTTAACAATCCATTACAAATTTATATCAAATTACTTCAAAATTACAAATGTAATAATCATTGTGATGTATATAATGTAATTATGCTTCATTTAAACACTCTTAATTCAACTCGCTTGGGTATGTGGGTCTTTGGAATATAATAAGGGTTGAATTTTATGTATTCATCCCTTGAAAAAGGCTAGGTGGTTGTTACATGTGAATTTTCTGTCTGTTTCTTAAACAAAATGTTGATATTACAATAAATTAAAAGTATTAGAGCTTAATTATTACAATTGAAAGTAAAAAATTTTAAACAAAATATGATGTAAAATATAGGTGTAAAGTATAATTAAGCCATATATATTTGGAGAAAGAGAGAGAGTTAATAAAAGGTACTTTTGGGGTTCCCAAAAACTACAAAGAAAAGGGTTGGGGGTGACCCATGAAAAAGAGAGAGTGGTGAGGATGAATAAAAGGGTAGCAAACCCAAGATGAGTGTCCCCTAGTGCAGGCCCAAGGCAGGGCTTCTTTAACGCCGGTGTCCCCGCTGTGGGTAAGCTTTGTATTGCAAAAGTGTGCGACTGTGTGTTCCGTGTGTGTGATAGAGATAGCAACTTTGTACGTACACCTTCCGAAACTTCTTTCTAGACGAATCCTTTGCTGACATTCTGCATTTCTGTTCCCAAGGTTCCTCTTTCTCTCTCTTCACTTAGGCCATCTTTTGTTTCCTTCTACGTATGGATTCTGAATGGCTACTTATATATATACCTACTTGGACATGCCAATTTTAGATTAACTGGTCGAATCTATTTTATGCAAAAAAGAACTGCAAAGGGAGTATATTCTATTGATTCAGTGTGGTTGTATTGCAGAAAAGGGATAGATATGAATATTTGATCAGATACTCTTTGATTATACGCAAGTAAACTTGAGAATAACCATAATTTATGACAGTCAAATGGTAATTCATGGGTTATTTATTTATTTATTGAACTATAAATACATGTTAGATACATTTGCCATGAAAACGATTTTTTTATATTAAACCAAAGCTAGCTAAATGTGAGATAATCCAAAACTAAATGACATCTCAGACAAAGCACAAGTACATAAACAGGCAACAATCAGGTGGTGTAGATATTTTGATAAATTTAAAATATTTCAAATTCAAAAACCAAACTGATCTTATCAAGGATTTTTTGATATAGAAGATAACATATGAGCAATCATTTGATTATATGGGTTTGCATGTAAGCCAATATAACTATCTCATGCTCTGAGAATAGGTTTAAATTATTCAAACACAAGCATGATATAAAAGTTAAAAGGTTAAAATAATAGTAGATGAAAAGGAGAAGTAAAATGAAAAAGGGGGTTGTTTGGGTTTTTTGGGTGGAAGAATATTTCAGGTGCATGCGCAAGAGAAGGAGTGTTTGATTTTATTTGAGTACAAACTAAGCATGACAAACCCTAAAGTAAGTTTGCTCCCCTTTGAAATCATTCCACTCACCTTCTTCACCTTCCCATCCCGAGGCAAACCCTACCAGTATACAATCTCTTCCTCTCCACTCCCTTAGCTCCTCACTTTCATTCTCATCACCTCTTTGTGTGTGTCTATGTGTGTTTCTGCATAAGTTTCATAACCTTTTCTTGATCACTTCTTGTTTGTTTTCTCATGTATCAACACTATCTTATTAAACTAACGCGTTTGTTATTGGTGTTAATCTTCAAAATCTTTGTCCTTTAGATTCTAATTGAATTTTCTTGTGACAATTAATGTTATGTTCTTGACAATATTACTCCTACAACTTAGTTTCAAGTTTAACTCCAATATCAAAAGTATATGGAGTCCTCTTGTCTTGTGCTTTTTTCTTTTCTCATTTTCTGCTTTTGTTTTTACTTTTTTCTTTGATTTCTTCTCATACTTACAGTAGCTAAGTGTAAAGTTTGATGGCACAAAAAAGTCTTATAATTTGCTCGATTCGCGGAATATAAATCATGATTTCAAGAAAAACCCACTTCAACATAGCCACCCCCAACCACCAACAGTACCTTCACCTCCACCTCTTACTCCATTAAACTAGAGCCCTTGAATAAAAATGTATTATTGTCCTGAATGGGACCATATTTGATGTGCTTTATTCATTTCCCCCCCTTTTTAGTTGGTAAGTGGTACCAATCCTGATAGCAAAAACACGTAGCAGCTCTTTCGTGCAAACAATTCTGTAGTGGAAGCTTAATTTCCTTTCCTTTTGATAGGATTTGATGGATGTTTGGGAAGCAAAGAAAGCGATGTTGGTGAGGTTCAATCCGAAGACAGATTTACGCATGTGGTTGTAAAAGATGATCTCGGATTGAGCCGCGCCAATATCACTTTTCTACATGGATTTCAATTGCTCTCCCTATCATCTTCAATTTCTCTTGAGACCTATTCTATCTATTCTATGACTAGTTTCCTATACATGAATACCATGGCTGTTTGCATAGATGCAAGTCGAAAAAATACTTAGTTCATAAATTATTTGGTACCTATGTTGCGCCTAAGAACTTTGTGAGTTCTATTCTTCAGGTTCTCTCTTGAAGACTAATTCTATCTCTATTCTGTCCCTTTTGCATGTGATTGTGTATAAGCTTAATCATGCCTTCTAACAAAAGGGCACTCTTTTATATCATCTTGTGGCATATTCTGTAACTTGTTTTGTATGTATAAAACCATGGTTGCATGCATTACATGCACTCATACATTTATATATGTGCTGCATAGGTTGCATATAAGAAATCTCTGAATTTTATTATTAACATTCTTCCTCTTCTCTTAGTCTTGCCGTCTAAACTGCCGTTGTTTTTCACGTTTGGATCACTCAGTTCCTCTAAATACACAGTTTTGTTGATTTGAATGAAGTATATGCTCTCTCTCTCTCTCTCTCTCTCTCTCTCTCTGAGCTTTGAAGAACTTCAGTTTAAAAGTTAGTTTTCTTTTGTTAATTGATTGGAATTATTATTTATCAAGTATGAGAATTAAGAAGAATATCCTCTTTCGGTTGTTTCAAACATAGTTGTCATTTATTTTCTGTATACTTATATCGGGACTAATAGTGATATAATTCACGTAAAATACAAGATCTTTTACGGCAGTGAAATCCTCCAGTTGTTTTGTACAGCACATGAAGCTACAAATTCAACATCTGAAACGAAGCCATTATGGAACTTCATAGTGTGACAATGGTTTGTCATGGGTATTTTTATAATGACATTGTTTAGCTTAATGTTTTGTACGTACTTCCAAGTGCTGGGGAAAAATCAAATGAAACAACCATATGCAAATTTATCACTACAAGTCTTTCATTTACATTGCCTGTCAAATATGTAAATACATATATATCAATTTAGTACTTCTTAATTCACTTTTTTCAGTTGAATGATAGTGATATAAGGTAAGATACATAGTTGGCTATATGAGAAGTTATAGATTGCAACAGCAGGTCCATTTTCTCTGTCATAGTTCTTCGTATCCCTTCATGACTTCTAGGATATTCATAATAATCTAATTACTTCATAGTTTATTTGGATATTCATTGATGCTCATTCTGATTTTGAAATTATTCTGACATAAATTAATGAGACATAGTCCTATTGTGTTTGAGATGTTAGTTCTAAATTGTCTGAGAACTTTTTTTTGTGAAAAAAGTTCTACATTAATTGTGTGTCCCAGCAATGAAACATCATCAATACAAATTCATGACTTGAAAATAAGAATAAACTGTTACATTGATCCTTCAATACATTTTGTGTATGTATGTTTCTGCTTGTCTCTATTATGCCTTGTTGAACAAGTTGAAATCATTCTTTGAATAAGAAAGTCCCACCCTGCTTTTTCCAGTCTTTACCTTTTGGCCAAGACCAGAAAAGAAGGGCCAAAGAAAGGGAAAAAAATCCCACCTGCTTTCCAAAAAGTTTGAAAGAATGGAGCTAGCTCAGAGAGCATGAGAGTAAAAATGAGTTGGAATGGCCAAGCCAAGCTAGAAATGGACTGGCACCGTGGCACGTATATGTTCTTCTGGTCCTTCAAGCCAGTCTTTTTTAAGCTGCTACAAATGCATCCGGAGTTCGAGTTTTCATCTCCAAATTGATCTCTCTGACAACTCTTACATGTGCTTAAGTCTAGCATTTACTTTTGCAAATTAATATATTGATTTCCTCGTTCATTGTTTTTTCTTTTGCAAGTTCATATTCTGAATTATTTATACTGGCAATTTTGAGGCTTAATTACGTGACACTTTCAGAATCGGGTTATTTGTACATTATATTAAATATGTATGAGAATTAAGTTCATGCCTGTCCAAAAAGTTCAGATCAAACAATTTCTTGGCATTGAACTGTCAAGGATACAAGAATCAACTTTCTTGTAGGAGTGCACTGACGAGTCATGAGCACAAGAAAAATAATCCCAAAAAGTAAATGTGAGAGTAAGACTACGAAGATTTGAAAAATATCTTCGAAGATCATAGGCAATGAATGTTATTTTCTGAGAGGATAGTTGACAAAGTCTCTTTACAACCAAAAAGAAGTCTAAGGTCAAAGATGGTTGTAAACTTGGAAACACAACTACATATATCTTGATGGAAAGTGTTACAACTCTCACCCATTTTTTAACTACTGGATACAAGAAATCTAGCGCGCGGAGTTCAATTTTAGCTTGTGTAACTTTGTGCCGAGTTCGAGTTTTAGCGTATGTATCTTTACTGAGCAGCGATTTTCAAAATACGTTTAACTTTACCTTGTTTAACTTTGCACTGATATTAAATGAGTTTTAATTAAATTAATTATGAGCTCTAACATCTGAGCTAAGCGGGCTCACATAACAGAAGTTTTACATACAGAGGAATTTAATAAACTATTGGAATTTTAGCTATTAACTATTCCATTATTTTCATTCTTAACTATTCAATTCAGAATTAATGTGAATATAGAAAAGAATAGAATTTCAAATAAATATTGAATATTATAGAACATAACAATTAATATAGCGATACGATCTATTACGATATAGAATTTCGATTTGTTTATCACAATTCTATATTATTAATTCAATAGTGAATTAGATTATTAGATTGTTTTTATTTTTTCTTTTTTAAATTTATTTTGCTTAATTTTTTTATTGTATATAAGCTTATCGAATTAAAGTTAGAAAACTAACTAGTGTTAAAATGGAATCAATCTTAAATCGTTATAATTTGCTTCGTTTTACATTTCTTGAATGGTCCCAATCTATATATTAGTAGGAGTGAAAAAATGGGAGCCACCAAATTGGTATTCTCCTTTAGTAGACTAGAAGCGTGGGTGATCAATTTGTACAATTGAGAGAAAAAAAAAGAAGAAGTGAGTAGTGTGGTTAAAAAAATTTAAATTAATACTTTTATTGTTTTGTCCTTGTGAACTAAATAAGATGTGCATAACATTAGTAATTTGTTGAAGTTTGTAAGATAGTTTGGGAAGATAAAATGCGTGATAGATTCTCATCAAACTCGGTGTTTGGGAACCACCAATCCCTTTTCTTATCTCCTAAACACAAGTAAATGAGTCCCACATAAATTTATTAGCATGGATTCTATGGTCTTGCATCCAAAAGTGAGAAAATGAATTGAAAAATAAGATATATATAACATTACTCTTTTATAATAATATAAATATATTATAAAATTAAAAGAATATAAAACAAGCAAAATAACCAAATATAGAATATAATAAAATTAATTTTTTTGAAACTATCAAATAATAGTTAGATTAGTTTTTTTGAAACTATTAGGAATAGATCTTCTTGATCACGTAAAATTTCACCATATAAGAGCAAATATAAATACACCTATCCTCTTAATATTTGTCCAAAAATTTTACTTTGTCTATCTTCCTCTCCTCATTCTTTTTTCTTCTTTCTCTCTCTTCTTCTGCATTCTTTTTTTTTTTTTTTTTTTTTTTTTTCTACCTCTTGTACTCTCACTCGTGTCTCTTTATATAGAAGAGAAGAACCACATCCAATTGCAGTGATGAATTTGCGTGTCATCCATCACAATAATAGGATGTTGGAACCATCTTATTTTTATATATAATGAGTGGTGGGGATCTACCATGCAACATCCTCATAACAAGATAATCATATTTAGATTGCATTGTATGCTACTATGTTTGTTCATTGGACTGGATATGGGCTTGGAATTAGGTTCATCCCCATATCCAGTCCAACCCATGTTCAACATATGGTTAGGGATGGCAATAGATCTGAAAAAAGTGAAGATACGATTGCATCTATCTGGTTTGGAGTGGGGATGGAGTATAAAAAATGGGAATGACTGTCAAAATGAAAATCCATTAGGAGAATAGACGTGGAAATGAACTAAGTTCTTTCCTTGCCCCGCTTCCCCCTGTGCCCGTCCTAATTCCCCGCTTTTAACAATTTTTTATATTTTTTACATATGCCGCTTTTAGTTTTTTTTATGTATGGTGTGCTAATAATATCAACATTAGGCTTTGTGTTGATTGATGTCCAACTTATATTCACTAGTTTTTTAATATTGTTTGTTGGATATACTTTTTATTTGTTATTTTAAGCTTTATTTCTTTTGATAGTATAATAATACTATTTGGGTTGTCCTAGTCCGACCTCAAATATGGTTGCTCTCTTACTATTAATTAATCACAAAAAAAAAAAGTCATACAAGTTAAAAAAAAAAAAAACCAATATCAAGATTACATTGTACGTTTAGCTTGATTTACATCAAAAAAATCAAAATCAAAATTTCATTGGGTATAGAAGACTCATAGAATAAAAGTCTATTTTTTATAATATTATTGGATAAAATATACAATTATATATACAAAAAAAAAAGGTACGACTCACAGTTTATTATACAAAAATTTTTAAAATTTTATTGCTCTCACGGTTGCCCAAGCCCAGGGCTTGCTGGGCTTAGCCTGGGCCGGCCCTGCATGTAGCCGTTGGAAACTCGACAACTTGCTCGTTTCTGCTTATGTAAACCCCAAACACTCTCTGACCTCTGCAAATGTCTCTCAGAAGTTTTGGTCTGAGTTCTAACCCTAACCCATCTCGGAGTTTGAGTTTTGACATTTCTCTCTCTCGGGACACATTCGTCGAACACTTGCAGGGATCGCCGAGACTAAATCCTCCGCGATGAATTCCTCAAGAATCTGGATTTTGGACTTCAATTAGGGTGTACTCTCTCTCTCTGTGCATACATGCAAACGGATATAGAGATATGTAAGTGTGTATATGCGTGCTTGTGGGGCGTACATTGTGTATAATTGTGTATGTATATTTGTTTGAGAACTTATTATACTTATCCTATCGGACAGAAAGTTTGATTAGACGGATTTTCAAGTGGCCCGTATGGAATGATGATGAAAATTAGGCAGTGGAGGATGTCTTCAGCCAGGCTCCTAGGAAGATTTCATTGTGTTGTGATTTCTTGGAATTGTTACATTTCTACTGCCATTAGATAGTCCTTATTCCTTAAGCTAGTAGTGGTTAGACAATAGCAATTCACTGGAAGACATCAATGGGCCATAACTCATTGGCATTCAACCTATAAACGAAGGACAAATTGATTGGTATGTTATTCCTTTTTTATGCTGATTCTTTCGTTGTGAGCATTGATGCAATTTGCTAGCTTTATTGAAATTACAAAACCTTCTGGTTGGGTACTGAGAGAAAGTAGAAAGAACAGCCATAGAGGGGCATCATGCCTTCCCAAATATTTGAAACCCAACTGCATTAAGATAAATAATAGCATTCAAGAATGGCCAAGTAAGGATTGTGCTTTTGTAGCATCCCCAAACATTGACAAGGCCAAGGTTCAAAGTTTTGCATTATTGCTTTGTACTTCTCCCTGCAGCCAAATGAAGCTTTGGATAGTGATTTTGAGGTTCTCCATCCCCCTCCCCTTATTCATACGTTTTTAGATCTCCTGCACCGTGCATAGCACTATAGCAGTGACATGCCATGTACCATTTTCACTTACATTGTAATGGTTGAAACTTGGAAGTTAGTTGATGACACAAAATATATGTAGAATCTTATGATAGTGGTGATTAGTTCTGGGAAGTTCTTGCTCTTTATTTTGAACCTAAGACTAGATTAGTTTAGGGCTGGGTTCGCTGGGTTGTCTTTCTTTGTTGTTATTCTTTGTTATACATAGTTTTCAAGATGCTTTCCCCCATTTTTTTTAATGCATCTGCAATTAGAATTACCAACTTCGACTTTTCCTTTGTCTTGTTTGGAAGTAGGCAACTTGGATAGGACATAGGTTGCTATGCCTTGATTTCTATGATCATGTTTGATTCCAGAAAAATATTCACTTTAGGAAATAAACCTATTCCCAATTTGCAATTAGAGGAATTATTTGTTACTGTTGAAAGGACATATAGTATATTATTGATTTAATTAACCTATAATGATTCTATCCAGAACTAAAAAAAGGGTTCATGTGGATGAAATATGGGGTTTTAGATGTTAAACCTTCATGCATGCAAAATAGTGCTCTTAGAATTGTATAAAATTATTTCGTAGATGCACCAAAAGTGGCTCCCCTTCCTCCTTCAAGATACTGAACAAAAACCTTGCAGTGGCAAAAAGTGGATTTGGTGACCTAGGTCAAAGGGCTTTTAGGAATAGCCTTTCTCCCTAAACGTAGTCCATTATAGGTGACTTCCTCGTGTCATGTTTTAGGAAGATTAGAAACTTTGCTTCAGGTTGAATTAAAATTCTAAAATAAAAATTATAACTTGTTTAAAACAAGGTGGGTTTCCTCATTTGGTCTAGATTAATGATCTACATTTGGGCAATGCTTATTTTATGAATAAAGTAAATGGGGCATTAGATATCCCATGACAATTTATCCAAGTCGTTTAATTATGGGACAAAATGTCACTTGATTTTCCCTTATCTAGCTTGTGGTAATAAGGTATCCCCCCCTGGGATTGGTTGATACCCTATAGCCATGTTTGTTTCGCGTTTATTTCAGGACATCCAATCCCGACACTATTGTTCATTTCAATCTGACTTTTAGTTTTTTTTTTTTTTTTGATAGATATTTCAATATGACGTTTGGTAGGGATGAAATAAGAGATGCGGTGAGATAGGCCCCTTGCATTTATTACCTTTGGATTTTGTGCCAACCTCATTCCACCATACCACTTATCCTAGGATTATTCATGGGACAAATTGTCCAAATTGGAAAACTTATCCCGCTTCTCTTTGATGACACAAACATGGAATATGTGGACTGTAGGGCTTATTAATCCAGTCCCGCCCACTTTACCCCACAAACAAATGCAGCCTATGGAAGATTGGTCAACAAACCTTGGGGTTCACTTCTTCTGTGTTTGAGTTGGCAAAATGAGGGGTCCAAGGGAGAGGGTTAAGGATATTTATCCAATAATGGATTAATGGTGGGATTAGGTTTGACACAAAATCCAATGACAATAAGTTTGTTTTGGGGATAGGATTAGGGATATTTGATTCTTAAGACAATTAGTCCTTGAAAATCTTACGCTTGGAGTATTTATACTTTATCTAACCTTACCCCATGTTAATTGGGGGTGGGATAAGAGGCTTTTATCAATCGTTGGTTTCTATCCCACCGTCAATTGACTAATCAAATGATAAACAATCCAAATGCCCTCGAGATAATTGTTTCTCTATTTATAGGATAACTTATAAGTAATGAATAAGTTAATCCTTTTTGTCAACACAAACATTGAATAAGTGAGCCTTAGGGATCGTTAACATAATCCTTTAAGATACCGTCCCAACACACCATAGTCAAAGTCATGAATTCTAGTATTTAGTGCAAAACTATGGTTAAATTTGTGACTTTGACCAAATGAACACAAACTGGGGCTAGGATTTTTTTTGGAGGTTGTAATTGATATTTTCAAATTATTTTGGTTGGCCATTACATTTAATTCAAATTCTTGGGGTGACTGGTCCTTTAGAGATTAAATTTCTTGTTGTGGCATGTTGGTTATTTTAGGAAGCAAGTTCATTATTTGTTGGGATGTTTAGTAGATTGAAAAATATCATTTTTTGTTGGTCGAGGAGTTGAACCCTCGTTCAATTTTTATTACATAATGCAAAATGCCATTAAGTCAAATTCATTTGTAAATGTTTAGGGGGAAAAATTACTGATACATACAATATCCATACATAAGTGCACTCTGGATTGCATGGATTCCACAATATAGGCGCTTAGTGCTCTTTATCTTGCTCTCACTTATGCTCTGCTGCTCTGGGTATCAGTATCCTTATTGATCCCTTTCTTTTTTTTCCCAAAAGAAAAGCTACTTGGCTGTGGGAACATATTGTCCTCTAATACCCCCTTATCCCGCTTTTTTTTTGGGCCTAGCTAAGGAAGATACCTGCATTACCTATGTTACTAGGCCCTACCAAGCACTTAGCTTTGTTACAAATCATGTACTAGCACCATTATTCCAACCCTCGTGCCAAACCATTTTTCTCCTTACCACCACCCTTATCACTTTCACATTGTCAAGTCCCCACCATCACTGCTTCTTTTATTACAACGCTAATATTGCATTGTGCACATGCATTGCGCGTGCTCCACCTACTACCAAGGCATGCGTGTTGCGTGTGTACAATGCAATGCTTGTGATTGTGATAAAAAGGTGGCTGTGGGGGAAGGGGGTGATTGTGTAATCGTGGCATAGGCTGGTAGCATGGAAGTGGTGATAATGGTAAGGGAGTGGTGGTGGTGGTGTGTTGCCAATGGTTCTTTTGTGGTTGTGACCTCAGTTCTGTTGCTATGGTCTGGCGTAGCAGTTGTATCAATGACTTTATCGTAATGAAGGTGCCAGTGATTTGGGATAATCCTACTGCTGATGGCATCATGATGGCAGTTGTAGCGGCCTATCAAAACGCTTTGTAACAAGGAGGTTTTCGTCAATGGTTATGGACTCTACATAATTGTGGTGAGGTTTTACAAGGCTCTACATTAAGAAGCATCATTCTTTTTTTGTTCAGGCTTCAAGCAAGATGGGACACTTCAATTCTTCTTCTTTTTTTTTTTTTTTCTCCTCTTGCTTTTAAGTTCAACACATCCATATTCCTATTCTCTCTCCCTCCTTCCCTATACTTCATTCCAAACTTAAAACTCCTGTATTACCTCTCTTGTTTGGTTAAAAAGCAGCCATATTCCTTTACATTAAGAGCTGTGATGCATCAGATCTAAGTACCTGGCTGTCCTAAAGACTGGCGCATGGAGATGTCCTAAAGGGAGCTGTGGCTGTCTTGACTGGGATTGTATATGTCCTGAATTTTGAAAATCTTATTTTTGAGTCAGACATGGCCCACCTACTTGCACAAATATACTATACACCTACTTGCACAAATATACTATACACAGAGGAACTGCCATGAGGAAGAAGAAAAATAATCAGAAAGAATTTATAGTTTGCATGCTTCTAGGACTATCCTACAATCCTCATTTACAGGTTAGAACATATTATAAGAATGAATTTGCTGCTGCTGTTCTAGCTTCTTTGCCTTCTTTCTTCTCTCTTCTCCTGTTGTGTTAGCTGAAATAAAATAAGGTTTTCAATCCAAACCTTTGTGACCTTTAGAAACTTGGAGGCACTCCACTTCTTTGATATCGTTTACAGAACACCTTAAGATCATTCTGTTGTTGAACCGCCTGGTGTGGTGTTTTTACTATCTTATTAGGAGGTATTAACAAGTGCGAGCTTCATAAATCTTTGAAAGTGATCCTTCCTTCTGCTAATTGTAGATGCTTGATTAATGTTATTATAAGTAACTAGAGTTGGAAGCATGAAATTACATGTTAAATACTGGCAATTCCGGTGTCCTTGCATTATTTTGTCCTCTATATTCATGTTGTATTAGAAAGAGTGAAATGGGATTTCCAAGACATGTTGCTTCATGAGGCAGAATTGTATAATCCAATCATGCAAATGCATCCTGATAATATCATTCTTGGTCTCCTTGAGACTTGGGGAAGGTAAAGCTTTTTGTTGTTCTTTGTGGTTGTGTGATAAGCAAGGTAGAGCTCATACATAGCGAGTTTGACTAAGAGACTGCCCTAACCAAAAGGATTGAATAGAGAAGAGGAGCCCCAAGTTTTACTTGACCACATTGAGACCATAACTGAAGCAAGAGCTTAGGCGCTGAGTTTCAATAGAGCTGATATCTTCTTAGCTGCTGTCTAATGTGATTGTGCTGAAATGATTCTGCAAATTTTATGGTTTATAACTGCAACCGAAACTTAACATTCGACAGCTGAAACTTACCACTTCATTTTTAACTTGACCCCAGTCGGTGTTTTTACAAACCTTTATCCACCTAAGCAGCTGATGTCTTTTGTAGATTATTATTATTATTGTTGTTGTTGTTATCTGATTCTTTTCCCTTTTATTAGTTGATCTCAGTCCTGTTTCTGTTCAAACATGTCAGACATAATTCATCAATACTGGGTATCAATAGACATTGCGTTGAGCAACTCCTTATGATATAAGTTGACTAACAGCTGGAACCTATTGATGATTTTCAATTCTCAATAGTAAGGCACATCAGGAAGCCAAGGGGAATACAGAAGAGATGCTTTGTGGAGGGAGTAGCTGTATTATTTAAAAAGCATGGCAATGGTGGTGAAGCACCTGAAGAGCAACAGTTGGTATTGTGGAGACAGACAGGTAGAGATTATGGCGGATCTGAACCAGAATGAACTCGACTTTTTGGATTGAACAGAAGTCTGCTAAAGAGAACATGGAGGCCAAGCTATCTGAGGCGGCCTGGGCAGTTTGGTGAAGCTGAAGAAATTATAATCAATATTCTCTCTCTCTCTCTCTCTCTCTGTGGGCAATAGAAAATTAAATCACTGCCTTAGCCACGCTATTTAATTGTTTTCTGTGAACTCTAATAAATTCTTTCATTAAAATGTTTATAGGGGAAGCATGCATTTCTGTTGTTGGGGTGATTGCAATTAATGAACCTTAATTACGGCCGTAATTTTGTATACCAGAAATATTTTTAATAAATTGAATGTGGTATGATTTGAAGTATTTTGCAACAGATATTCAATAACTTTGCTTTCTCACGAGCTTAGCCAAATTTGACATCCTTGGATTGTTATAAAATGAAGAATTTGGTTATAGTTATGCTCCATGTAGAATTTGAGTTACAATTGTAGCTCACTAGATGCATGATATGGTAATAGTTGGAAGGATATATGCAACAGGTATGTCATACTTCTGTTTACAATGACAGAATATAATTTCTCTACAAATTTGGAATTGAAATATTATGGAGGTACAGACAAGTTCTGGAAGTGTTGCGCAATAGACACATCATGTGAAGCCAAGAACATTGAAGGGCGCGTTTGGTTTAAAAACAAAAAAACAAAAAATGAAAACGAAAAACTTGTTTGGTGTAGTGTCACATCATGTGAAGCCAAGAACATTGAAGGGTGCATTTGGTTTTTTTTCAAAAAAAAATGAAAACTAATACGAAAAACTTGTTTGGTAAATTGTTTTGGAAAACATTTTTGGGAAATTTTTTTAAAAATGCCCCAGTTTTTAGTAAACTGTTTATAGATTATTTTTATGAATTTATCTATAAGCTTTTTCCGTTCAAAAACAAATGATACGAAAAAGATAGTGTATTTCCAGCTTCCCGTTTGTTTTTTAAAACACAAAAGAATGAAAAGCTTTGAAACTGATACCAGACATATTCCAACTAGGGGGCTGCCATTTCACCTTAAAAGCTGTACTTTGATACCTATCCAGCCAGGCTACGCATTAACAAAAACACATCATGGAAACTTCTAGTTATTCTATGAAGCAATTTGGCCTCTGATTGTGGTGACCTTTTTATTCAGCTATAGTTCATAAAACCTGAACTTTTCTTAAGTGACCAGCCAAGCCCTGAGATTGTCATGTTTATGGCAACATAAAGGTCAAGAATACGTGGTAAACCTACTCTTTAGAGATGTTACTAGGTAGTTGGTAATCTCACTTTTTGAGAATATATACCTAGCTCACTTCACCATAACTTTCCGAGAATCAATTCACAGAACAAGTTAAAGCTCGTCTAGAATAGATTCTAGCTCAAATATGACATACACTGAATCACTGGCACAATGAATATTTGATAGATACATGATATATATGCTCTGCGTAAAGATGCTGAATTGTCCGCGCATAAGCTGGTGGAGAACATATTTGCTTTGTATGGAGAACATATTTGCTTGTATCTTGAGCCGCACGCTCACCAGCCTCCTAGTTGGAGAGTTAGTGCATTTTTTTTCAATCTGGAGACAGTTTGGTTTTCTTAAATTTACAGTTCGAACTTTTACAGTACTAAAATCCCAAAAGAGTCTTAGAATGTCATCAAACTTAGCACGCTAGCACAGATTTGAAAACTGATGAAAAAGGCTGGTGTATTCCATTTATAATTACATAAAAAAGCTATGCCAAAAACATGAAGAAAAAAAAAAGTTGATTCTTGGGCAGCTGCAAATAACAATCTTCAAAATGAAAGGCTCATGTACTTACAATGATATATCTCAATCAGGAGACAACCAAGCTGCAAAGAGCGATCCAAATCGATGGTTAGATCTCAATTCTACTATAATCTCTCTTACATATTATCCCGTGGCTCTGTCAAATTTCAAACACCCAAAAAATTAGAACACAAACATGAACTATTGGCTTCACACAATCCATTTCCATTGAGGTGGGGGCAGAAACTGACTACCCATTATTTACAATGCTGCCTAGTAGTATTCACTGGAGAGGCTCGGATGCTTTTAGATTGGTTGTGGCTGAGCTGGTGAGCTTCGTCTGGTTTCTTCTTGCGCCTCCCCGGTTGAGACAATCGAGAGTGAGAAGACAATATGGCAAGGTCATTGAGATCTTGCAATGGCATGAGAACCTTCACAACTTCGTCCATCGAAGGGCGGGATTTTGGATCTCGGCTGAGGCAGTTGTAAGATAGCTGAGCAACTTTCTGCACCCCTTTGAGAGAGTAATTCAGTTCCAAGCGAGGATCCACTAGATGGTAAACCTTTCGCTTGTCAGCTAAATATGGCCGAGCCCAGGCCACAAGGTTCTGTTCCCCACTAGGGCGTTTCTTGTCCATCGATCTCCTGCCAGTTAAAATCTCAAGAAGCACCACACCAAAGCTGAAAACATCACTCTTAGAAGTCAAGTGTCCTGGGGGAGAAAGAAACCAAAATTGTACCCAGTTGTTAGATCCCAATTCTCAAACTTCCATCATATTTGAAACAGGAGAGACCAACTCAGCATTTAAGCCAAAGATCGGAGGAATAAGTTCTCAAGCATTCAAATTGGATGATATGAGGTGTTTTTGTGGTACATGACCCACCAGGTGAGACTCCTCAGATTGTAAATTGTCTATTGCCACAACAACCAAAAAAGAAAAAAGAAAAAAAAAAGATACAAAGCTTTGGCACTTTGCTTTTATAGTTTAAGATGAAGCCCAAATTCCCACTCAGATAATAACTCGTTTTTACACACACACATCTAGTCAACATAAAGTTGAGTTCTCTTAAGAAGCACAAACACATACATGCAACAAGGATATGACATGACATGGACACGTCGATGAGGCGATTTTCAAAGAATGCACGATATGACAAACATGTCAGAGAGTTCCTGCCGAGTGTCGGTGTCTAACATGGACATGACACCTTAGAAGTGTCCGTGCTTCTCAGGATTTTGCACAAAATTTTCATCCCAAGAAATTATTAGCTCAAACTATCTGATATAAGTAGAGATTTATACCTGTCATTACATATTCTGGAGCAGCATAGCCATACGTTCCAACTACCCTTGTAGAAACATGTGTTTTGTCTCCCTGAGGCCCAGCTTTTGCCAGACCGAAGTCGGAAAGCTTTGCATTATATTCCTGAGACAAAAAAAAAAAAAAATCTGTTTTAATAGTGGTTTGGATTGAGGAACAGACTTGATAATTGATCAATGTTTAACCACATACCGAATCAAGCAAAATGTTAGATGTCTTGAAATCTCTATAAATGACAGGTTCAGGGCCTCCATGGAGAAATGCTAAGCCTTTAGCTGCACCAAGTGCAATTTTGATCCTGTTGGACCAAGGGAGAGGTATGTTCCCTTCAGGGATTCAGCAACATCAGCTTTTGTTTAACGAAACAGAGTACAGTTGCACGATTGCAAAACACAAGGAACTAAGCTGATTACATAAACAAGTTACAAGTTGTTTTTTTACTTCTTTTATTTAAAGCAAATCGTTATTAGAGATACTATGCCTTAAGCAAGTAGAAAGGTTATTATTAGATGCTATTACTTAACACCACATTTCAACTAAATACTAGATCAAGGCAATGCCAACCAAAGATGAAGGAAGTGTAATGAGGTTCATTCTACAACATTTAGTGAACTCTGAACTATGATGAAAACATGCTATGACACTCTTCACAGCTAACAATTCTATAAAGTCATCCACCTTCACCAATGCTGTGTTTGGAACTTGGATTTATCGAGGGAAAAGAAAAGGAGAAGGAAAAGGTGAGACAAACTAGAACAAAATGAGAGATTTTAAATCCTTACTTCTTTCTTTTCTTTTCTTTTTTTTTTTGTGTTTTTTTACCCTCCTTTCTCTAACAACCAAATAAATGATGTAATTTCATATCCTCTTCCCTTTCCTTTTCCCTCCCTAAATCCTTGATCCAAACACACAGCATAAAAGTCGTAAGAAAAGCATTTGGTTGGTATAAGGTTTGCCTAATAACAGTAAGGTGGTTTGGGCATTTAAGGATCAGCTTTGTCAAAAGCCTCACTATATTGTTGGTACATCAGGTTGTAGTTAAAGAAAAAGAAAAGAATTGTCTGATTATCATTTCCATGGGTTTTAAAACATTTTTATAATCGTAAATTCCTAATCAAAACATTCTGTCTGCAGAACAAAGTAACAGGTCTCGTAAAAACGTTGAGTCCATAAAGGTAAATTTACCCATATTGGGCATCAAATATGGGTAAAATGAACCACATTTGGTGTATCTGTACTGCAATAACCAAACAACTGTTTAGGGTATGAGCAAAAACCAATGCTGCCGCCAAATGAACAACGATGGCAGATCAAAAATTTGGTACAGGCATACTAGACTGAAAGCATATACAGGTATCCAAGCAAGATGATGGAGGAGAATTAAGCAGGATAATGTCTACACTCACTTCTGAAAAGATGGTTTTCAAGGCTACCCCGGGTCATAAATTCATAAACAAGCAGCCGTTGATCATCTTCATTGCAGTACCCAATTAGTTTAACAAGGTTAGGATGGTGAAGCTGTCCGAGGAAATCTACTTCAGCCTGAATACAAGAAAAAAAAACAAATTATTCAGTTATATACACCATTTTTGGCATCTCACACACATTATCTTCTTACCATCAATCTACTAACCCAAAGCAGATAATCTACTAACCACCCATTCTCTATGGCCCTGAAGACCATCTGGCTTTAAACTCTTGACTGCTACTGTAACCCCTGATCCAGGTTTTGCTGGGGCTGTCCCGTTTTCCTCTATCCATCCTTTGAAGACATACCCAAATCCACCTTCCCCAAGAATACTGTCAGGTTTGAAGTTCCCAGTTGCAGATTTTAGCTCCTGAAATGTAAATTGAAGCAACTGGCAAGAAGCTTTGCTTTCTAATGGCAGTGGATCAGGATTATCAGTGGAGTTTTGATCTTCATTTGGAGCACACAGCTCGCGGTTACTAGCATTTAGATATCGCGTCTCAGTAGCTGGATGCACAACAGTTGTTAGCTTGTTATGACTTGGAAAATTAGCAAAGAACTTGAAAAACAAGCTCCATTGAAATGTCAAATTTCGATAAAAAAATTAATTAGCATAAAATTCCCTACCTCAAAAGAAAGGGAATACAGAAAAACCCTTTCCTCAGTTGTTACATTTTCTAAAAGAAACCAATGAACTTAGCATATGCAAGCATATTTAGATTGAAACGCAGGAGAACCATAAATGAAATATATGTTCTTTCTTTTTTCTTCTGTAATCTATGTATTGGCTGATGCAAATGCCAATAATATGAGAGCATGAGTTATGCATCCAGCATAAAGAACCCAGTGAAGAACTTGCTTGTCACAATTTTTGACCAGATTGAAGAAAAGTAATTGTATTGAAGAAGAGAACTACAAACTCATGAAGCTTATCTTGGGGTAATAACTAGCAGATACCCATTTTGAGATCTCTTTTCACTATTATTTTCAAATCTCAAGAATACAAAAGCTTTCTGAAATAATTTTGAAGCACTCAAATGCAAATCCCAAGAAAAAAGTGGAACTGAGTATAGAACCACTTACAAATGAAAATTTACAAAAATCTTTACTGGACTGTTTGGGATATCACAGAGAGAGAGAGAGAGAGAGAGAGAGAGAGAGAGAGAGAGAGAGAGAGAGAGAGAGAGAGAGAGCAAATAGACACTAAAAAATTTCAGAGAGAGTACACAGCTTAGCACAATAATGAGAGACTGAATTACCATATTTAAGCATACCTGGGGCATTGGGGTGAGAGAGAGGAAATACAAAAACAGAAAAGAGAAGAAAAAAATTCTCATCATTAGAAACAGAATTGACATTTTTAGAAACACATGGAGCAGTCACCAGAAGATTTGGATTAACTGTTGGTGCACACAATTAGCAAAATCCAAACATGAAGAAATTTCAAAATGACAACAAAAACCTGAGAATCAGAGCAACATATATGTGTAATATATGAATAAATTTGTACATTATGATACCTGCATCATAAACATGACTGGTTCTTGGGATAGGGTTGGCAGAATCTTTGGAAGCAGAAGGCTTGCAGGTACCTCTAACACTGCGCCTGAGAACTGCCCAACACCCACACTTGTTCTCCATGGAGCACCCACTAGCTCAGCCTTTCATGGGAGAGAGAGATGAGAACAAGAAGAGATTCACCATGCTTATGAGGAAAAGGGGAGAAAAAGAGAGCAAAAGCTTGAGGAGGAGAGAGAAAGGTTGGAATTCTTTGTTGTTGCTGTGGGAGATTGCAGGCATCATCATCACCATCATCGCAGTGTGTACAAAAAGAACTTTTTGCCACCACCTTTTCTGTGGGAAATGCAATGGTCTCTCTCTCTCTCTCTCTCTCTTGCCCCACAATTTTGTTACAAAATAATTACCAAAAAGGCCAGTGAGAGCAAAATAGCAAATTTTATTTACCAAATATAAATACTACTGTACAACCCAGTGGTTACGGGATTTATTCTATTTTCATTTTTGTAGGTATCATCCATTGGATTGCATCCTTAAAAAAATTTCTTCACACACATATATTGTATATATATTACAAAGAAAACTTCTGAATTTTTTAATTTTTTTCTCAGTACCTTAACAAGCAAAGCGAATATACTTGAGACGAACCATAAGTTATGGTTTAGTAGTCGGTTGGATCTCAAGTTTAATTTTTTTTAATTTTTTATTTGCCTTGTTATTATTTTATATAAAGTTTATATGATTTATGTAAATAAAAATAGTATACAAACTCGATGGAGTAATTGGTGAAGGTCTGAATATTCTGTAGCCAAGGGCTGAAGGACGTTAAAGGCTCCCTGAACCATAGCTTAGGGGAGCCTAACCTAACTTTCATTTTTAATGTCTAAATTTTTTTAATTTTTAAGTTTAATTCATCTCAATATTGCTCAGCCCCACATCTTTTATTGTAACTCAATTATCTAACACACACAACTTTAATTTTAATTCTTAGATTCAATAAAAATTTAATTAATTAACGATTAAAAAAGTGCCCTAAGCGAGAGATAGAGTTGTTGTCTAACAAATTTTTAGCAACTTTTATGCTATTGTCTAACCATTAAATTTTTTTTTATCACGTTTTATGTTGTTGTGTAGCCATTAAAAATGTTATGTTTTCCTTGGATATTTTTAAATATTTACTTGTTTTTAATCATCTTTGCTACATATTAGTTGTACGGAGAAAAGCTAATATAACTTTTTCACCTCAAAAACACTATAATTGTTTTTTTGTAATTTATTAAATTTGTGCATAACCCATGACAAATCAAAATTTTGACCCTGCCATTCCATGTAGCAAATATATACATAGGTATTTATACTAGAGATAAATTATTGTAGCAATCAGCAGCCTCAAAAACACTACAAAAAAATAACCTTCAAAAATATGATGTGGAAACTAGTAATCCCTTATAAGTTAAGACTCCTTGAAATATCTTTCCATACAAGGGTTTTTGAAATGTGGGACAAATAACTTCCATTAAATTAACAAATATTTGATAGTATTCTTGTGTGGTCAAAACTAACAGAAAGATAGTCCAGGGCATATTTGAGTGCAATCCCATCAATCTCTCTCTCTCTCTCTCTCTCTCTCTATCTCCATCACAATACGAATGAGAGTTTATCTGTGTTTATATATGTTTATGAAAAATATATCTACATATACATACATATATATATATATATATATATTACTAGATGGGTTAAAAATGGGAGCTCGATCGATCATAGATAGGTTCCTTTTGAAGGGTTATCTAAAAGAAACATAGAAAGACAGGGTGGGAGTGGCCGGTAGAGGGAAAGCTTGGTAAGAGGTCATTTCATCATCAACAATAAATAAAGATGTATTCTGTGTAGCGAAAAAAAAAAAAAACAAATATAATGTGATAGTATGACAAGTATAATCGGTTTATCCTCACTAGACAAATTAGAAAAGTCCAGTTCACATCTCCAGATCGATCCCACCTGAGCTACGAGCTACCCTTCTGATCAGG
The DNA here is from genome assembly GCA_033060915.1 of Euryodendron excelsum. Classification (NCBI taxonomy): domain Eukaryota; kingdom Viridiplantae; phylum Streptophyta; class Magnoliopsida; order Ericales; family Pentaphylacaceae; genus Euryodendron; species Euryodendron excelsum. The sequence continues at coordinate 29,893,626 of CM065393.1, read as the reverse complement.
CATTTTGACAGACCTGGAAGGTCAGAGTCACAGTAGGTTATTAAGAATCATCATTAAGGTACCTCGAGATTTTCGTTTAAAGATCAGCCCCCACGATCCCATGATTGAGACAGTTTTGCCCATAACTGGGGGCATGGTCTATGAAGCCCAACATGAGGGCACAATTCAAGCCCATTATCCTTGGTGTGCAATTTGAAGGCACGATTAGCTCTCCCATTAATGTGTCCACGATCTAAGCCACACTCCCTGCTTACATCTCTATATAAAGGGCAATCATCATCTCCAAGGGATGTACGAAAAATATCAACTCTGCCATTTATCTCTAGCCTAACTTTGGCATTGGAGTGTCTTTGGCAGTCACCACACCAGTGTTTTAAGCAGAATGATTCATCACTTTAGCTGTTCACATAAGAGGTTGGGAAGATCGTATAAATTCACTGTATCATTAGTTGGCGCCGTCTGTGAAAACGACATTCTAGTTGTTTCATGGTCTTAACTCGATTTGGTGTCTCATCAATTAGGTTGGACGCATACATGAAGGAACAAAGCAATGCTAGGATCGTCGCCTTAGAGTAACAAATCGCTGAGATGATGAATGCCATGAACCAGCTCCAAGCCTGAAATCAGGAGTTGGAGAGAAGGTTGCCCCCACCACAAGCAATGCCAGCAGTAGCGGACCCTCCGCCATCGAAAGACCCCTTGATGCTTGCAAACCCGTCGGCGGCTTGGAACGAGGAAGGCAACGCCGGCGAAGGAACGGAGAAACCAACACTCCCCAAAGGAAACCCTCCTCAAAAGGGTGCTGGAGCCAATGCTGAAGAAACACAAAGCCATATGGCCCAATTCAAGGAAACGACAGTGGTGCTTTCGGAGCACACTGGCGAGAATCGTCTGGTATGGGATGAACAGATGAAGGAGATGCAGGCTCAACTGGCTGGAGTAATTGCAGCCATAAAGGAAAAAGGCCTCAGCACGGTAGAAGAGCTGGTGAACAGAACAGACACACCTTTCACACCAGTGGTGATGAGGGTGCTATTACCCCCAAAGTTTAAAATGCCAATGTTAGAGTCTGTTGATGGTACGAAAGACCCTCTGGATGTCACGCCCCGTGACCTGGTCTATGCGGATTTAGGGTACATGACCGGCCAGGAGCAAAGCTACCCGAGGCCGCATTACATAAACTGGTTGATCACCTGTGTATAATCATTTAAAATTTACGAAAATAGAATCTTTTATAACTTAAAATATAATCCGTGTCATACATGGTAGAGCTGTGCCTAATCCAAAACATAATATACATAAGGACCAAATCAAGGTCCACCAAAGTTATAGCATTATATCATTACAAAACATTAGGTCCAGCCTTCAAACATTATACAAAACATAGGCCCGTGGGCCGTAGCTCAAAATCCACATATGGCCTCACTCTAGGGCCTCCCGGATTGGCTAACTGAAAATCATTTGAAAAAATGTAAGCTAATGCTTAGTGAATAACGATGATGCATGAGCGAGAAAATATCATAGACTAGCAACTATATCCAACGTATAAGGATATATAATCATTTATGCATAAGGAAATGTACTTTTGAACATTTAAAGCGTAGGCTTGAAACTCATAGGTAACGTAAACATCATTTGAAATGTTTCAACATTTCAAAACATGGTATCATAAGAAGAGATGCAACATAACATTATTCTTGATATAGCATTGCATAACTTGTCGTAAAACATATGAACATATCATAGTTCTCGGTTCAAAACATAAGTGTGCTACAACTCGACATGGGAGCTAGGCTTTATAGTAACCATGTAGGTCACGCTAAGGTTTTTTAGGCCAGGGACGTCTCCCAACATAGATAGTTTATTTCCCATCCCCTATCATAGGACTATTAGGCTAGATTAAGGTCTTACCATGAGAAGACCCGAGTTGACACCATACATTGAAAACTTAGCATCTCTTTCATTTAAACATTATGGTCCATGATTTTCATTCATAACGTAAATATAACTTGCATGCATTTGAAATATGACATTTGTAATTGAACATAACATTGAGGCATTAAACTGTATGGAAAACATTCATGATATAGAGGTGAGTTTAAACATTTGAAAAATAATAAAATTTTATTCATGGCATATCGTTACTCACCTCTCTCCGATTGGACGGGTGACAAACAAGGTGTTCCTACACAAAATGTACGTAGAAGTAAAGAAACATCAATACAAGACTCTAAAGCAAAGCAATAACACATAAGTCGAGACTAAGCACATAAACCTCTCGACCCCGACTCAACAACACCTCATTCTCACAATAGGAGAGCGAGGCTAAATTCTAGGACAAAGCCTCGATATAAAATAAGAACATAAAGTTGAGGACTAAACATGAAAACCAAAATGTCGACTCTTTCATCGAGTTCCAACCATCTCTCAAAGATGAGTTCACACCCAATGATAGTTTCATTTGAAAATAGGCTTAAAAGCCTTTAATTTGATAAGTCATGGGTCAAAAACACATTTCGGGTGAAGAAGTTATGCCTCACGGAATGTGAAAAATAATGTTGTTGGCATAGATTTAGGTCAATTTTAAATTTCCATAACTCTCAATCTATAAGGAATTAGAGAACAAAATTTATATGGTACAAAGGTTTATGAGCCTACTTTCTATTTTTTTAAATAGTGCATCAATCCGAATTTTCTAGAGAAAGTTATGCCTGTTTTACTAAACAGTGCCGAAATTGGTAGACCATTCGAACCTCCAACCGAGCCGTTCGAACGCCAGGCCAAAATGACCAAGCCGTTCGAACACCCAAATTGGCCATTTGAACACTAGGCAAAAATGGAAAAACACCCTCTCCAGCTGTTAGAATGCTAGGCAAAGTGGAAAACTCTGCTCTCGGGCCATTCGAACGGCCCTATCGGGCATTCGAAAGCCCCCACCTGCGCAATGGGAATTTTTAACTTAAAACTCTCAAAACCCTTCCAAATACAACCAAAACTTTCCAATACTCTTAGGGCTCAAAGATTAGCTCACAAGAATGATAATAACTCAAAATGGGAGAGAAAAAACAATTAAATCAAAGGGATCTAGAGTTGAACTCAAAACCCTAACATTTTACATATTTGGGAATTTTTCAAATCACCACTCTCAATCTTCAACAATGAGCTTCAAACTCTCAAAATCATGTAAATGGGACCCAAGGGATCCCCCAAAATCAATGACAACACTCCTAGATGCATATATATAAATACCCAATAAAATCACACGAGATAGATACATATACGTATATAATTGTAGAGAGAGAAATGAAACCTTACCTTCTGCAAGCTTGGTGAAGTCTTCAATGGCTTCAATCTCTTTCTTTAAGCCCTTCTTCCTTCAATCTCTCATTCCTTCTTCCCCTTCTCTCTTTCTCCCTTTCTCAACCGATTTGGTGTGTGTGTGTGTGTATGTGTGTGTGTGTGTGTTTTGTGTTTTAAGAAGACACACATGGGAAATAATCCCATGTATGATATCCCAAACCTCTATTTATTTATCTTAATGAGAATTTCTTATATATGCAATGTTTAATGTTAATTATTTTCCTTATTTTGGGTCAAAAATGACCAATGAGAGCTTATGTTGTAACTTAAGCCTATGGGTGAGACACATGGGATTATTCCCATGTGTATCATCTTATATACACTTATGTGCACACAACTCACACATTTCAACAGATTGAGAGGGAAGAGAGGGAGAAGAGGAGAAGAAGAGGAGGAGGAAGAAGCTTGAAGGAAGAGTTTGAAGCTAATAGAAGACTAAACCAAGCTTGAAGAAAGGTAAGGTTTCATTTTCTTCTCCAATTGTATATGTGTATGTATCTATCTTTGTGGGTTGTGTTGTTGGGTTGTTGTGGGTGACTCTTTAGAGTCCTAAATTAGTTAAGTATAGAGTGTTGGAAGCCCCATTGAAAGATTTAAGAGTTTGGGATTGAAATCTCCAACTTATGCAAGTTAGGGCTTGGGTTCCTAAAACCCTAGATTCCTTCGTTTTATTTGTTTAAAGTGTTTCATTTTGTGTTATTGTGGTCTTCTTGGGTCAATTTTTGGACCCTAGAAGCATTGGAAGAGTTTGTGAGAGTTTTGATGGAGTTTGGTTTTGGTTTGAGTGAGGTTTGGAGATTTTCGGGTTGAAATCTAGGTTTTTAGTTTTGGAGTTGACTTTTTTGTTTTTGGAGCTGACTCCTTATCCCAAAGAACTCCCAGATTCATTTCTTCAGCTCAGGAGGCGACTCTTTAGTCTCCGGAGTCGACCCTTTTGTCTAGTAAACTACTAGATTCATTTTTTTCGCTCAAGAGCTGACTCCCCAATCTCTGGAGTTAACACTTTTTTCCAGTCCCCGGTTTCACTTTTCAACTCAAACACTGTTTTGTAAAATGAACATAACTTTCTCTAAAAAACTCGAATTGATGCACCGTTTAAAACATTGGAAAGTAAACTCATAGATCTTTGTATCAATATAAAGTTTGTACTCTAATTCCTTATAGATTGAGAGATATTGAATTTTGAAGTTGACCCAAAATTTTGTCAGTAACATTCTTTTTCCAAAATTTTAGCCCATTTTCTATGAGGCATAACTTCTTTATCGGAAATGTGTTTTTGGCCCATGACCTATCAAATTAAAGCCCTTTAAGCCTATCTTCAAATGGAATTAACCTAGAGTGTAAAATCTTCCTTGTGAAGTGGTTGAGATGTAATGAAAGAGTTGACGTCCCTGCTTTCATGTTCAAACCTCAACCTCATGTTCTCGTTTTACGTTGTTACTTTGCCTTCTAGTCTTGTATTGATATTTCCATACTTCTATGTGCATTTTGTGTAGCAACACATTGTCTACCACCCATCCTATCGGAAAGAGGTGAGTAACAATATACCATAAATAAAACTCTATTAATTTCCAAATGGTTTAAATTTACCTCCATATTATGCAATGTTTTCTACGCATTTTCAATGCATTAATGCTATGTTCAACTACAAATGTCATATTTCAAATGCATGCAAGTAATATTTTTGTTATGAATGAAAACCATAGACTATAATGTTTAAATGAAAGAGATGCTAAGTTTCTAATGTATGGTGCCAACTCGGGTCTTCTCGTGGCGAGACTTTAATCTAGCCCGATAGTCTTACGATAAGGGACGGGAAATAAACTATCTATGTTGGGAGACGTCCCTGGCCTAAAGAGCCTTAGCATAACCTACATGGTTATTATAGAGCTCAGCTCATATATCGAGTTGTAGCATACTTGTTGGGAGACGTCCCTGGATCAAGTACTCTATGAGATCAAGGGAGACCCAACATTAAAGTGGCCAGGACGGATGAGGTCCCCACCAAAAAAGAGACCAACCCACAAGTGGTGCCGATTCCACCAGGATCACGGTCATGATACGGAAGATTACTACGACCTCAAACAATAGGAGGAGAAGCTAATCAATCAAGGGAAGTTAGGAAAATACATAGCCGGAGGTAGGTGTGACAAAAGGTGAGACCAACTAGCCTAGTAGGTCGGAAGATGTAGCCCGAAAGGGGAAAGGCAGAACTAACAACCTATGGGGGAGATAAGAGTCATTTTAGGAGGATTCGCGGGTGGAGGAGAATCCTCATCCACAAGAAACAGGCACACTCGGGAGGCCCAAAATCAAAGGGAAATTATGTCCATAGATCAATTAGTTAAAAGGTCTAGGGCAGAGCACACCCCCATTACATTCATTGATGAAGAGGCAGAAGCCATATGTCATCCCCACGATGACCCCCTGGTCATTTTAGTAGTGGTGTCCAATTTCTTGATACAGAGAGTCTTAGTGGATAGTGACAGCTCGGAAGACATCCTATTTCCCAGGGCTTTCGAGCAGTTAAATGTGGGCACGAAAAAGCTACAATTGGTCAACTCCCCTTTGGTCGGTTTCACTAGCGACAGAGTTATCCCTTTAGGTTCTATAGCCCTGTCAGTAACACTAGGGATTGCACCGTAACAAGCCACCAAGATGGTGACCTTCTTGGTAGTAGATTACCCTTCGGCCTATAACATTATTGTGGGCAGAACAACCTTCAACGAGTTCAAAGTTATATCGTCCACTTGTCACTTAAAGGTCAAGTTCCTCACACCTCAAGGAGTTAGGAAGCCAGGGATGACTAACAGATTGCCAGAGAATGCTACATGGCATCCCTTAAAGGGGAGACAAAGGAAGCCATGATGATCAAAGAGTTGGAGGTTCGAGATGAAGAGGAAATCAGAAGGGGGGAACCAGTGGAAGAACTTGAGGAGGTCGTGGTCAGAGCAAAAGATCATACCAAGGTAGTAAAGATAGGGATAGCAGCACCAGAAGAAATCAAGGAAGAACTAGGAGATTTTCTCAAACAGAATGCCAATGTCTTTGCCTGGTCTCATGAGGATATGCTAGGCATCGATACCTGCATTATTGCCCATCATCTGAACATAGACCCATTTGTGAAACCGGTAAGATAGAAAAGGAGGAATTTCGCCCTAGAGCGTAATGAGGCGATAGCTGAAGAGGTAGAGAAATTGACTAGTGCCAACTTCATAAAGGAAGCCCAGTATCCCTCTTAATTGTCCAACGTGGTCATGGTCAAGAAGGCAAATTGAAAGTGGAGAATGTGTGTGGACTTCACAGATTTGAACAAAGCTTGTCCCAAGGATAACTTCCTCTTACCCATGATAGATCAACTAGTGGATTTAACGGTAAGGTACGAGATGCTAACCTTCATGAATGCTTTTTCAGGTTATAACCAGATAAAGATGGTGGAATATGACCATAAACACACAACATTCGTGATAGACAGAGGCCTATACTGCTACAAAGTAACGTCTTTTGGCCTGAAAAACGCTGAAGCAACATACCAAAGGCTTGTCAACCGCATGTTCAGCACTCAAATTGACAGATACATGGAGATGTACGTTGATGACATGTTAGTGAAAATCAAACAAACAGCCAGTCACTTGACAGACTTGGAAGAGACGTTCTAGAATTTAAGGACTTACAACATAAAGTTGAACCCGGCAAAATGTGTATTCGGAGTAGCCTCTAGAAAATTCTTGGGGTTCATAGTCTGTAACAGAGGAATAGAGGCAAACCCCGAGAAAGTCAAAGCAATTATAGACAGGTGGCCCCTAACATCCACTAAGGAGGTCCAGAGGTTGGCCAGCAGAGTGGCAGCACTAAACAGATTTATCTTGAGATCCACAGATAAGTGTTTTCCTTTTTTTAAGGTCTTACAAAAAGCCTTTGAATGAACAGTAGAATGTGAACAGGCCTTCTAGGAACTCAAGTAGTACCTGGGTTCAGTCCCACTGCTCAGCAGGACCATTGAGGGGGAAGAACTCTACCTTTACCTAGAGGTGTCAGCCATAGTAGTTAGCTTAGCCTTGATTAGATAGGAGGATGGTGTCTAGAAACCGATCTACTACATGAGTAGAGCCTTAAGGGGGGCAGAAGAACGATATCCCAAAATGGAGCTGCTGGCTTTCGCTTTAGTAACGTTAGCTCGAAGATTGAGACCATATTTTCAAGCCCACACCATAGTGGTTCTGACCGACCAGCCACTACAAAAGATCCTCCACAAACCAGAGACCTCAGGCCGACTGGTCAAATGGTCAATTGAACTCAGCCAGTTCGACATCCAATACCAACTAAGACTGGCAATCAAAGGCTAGGCTGTGGCGGACTTCATCGCTAAGTTCACCCACCCAATAACCCACCCTGATGCAGACCCTGACCAGCCACAATGGACACTTAATCTTAACGGCTCCTCCACCAACACATCTAGTGGTGCCAGAGTTGTTATGGTCAACCCTGAAGGATATAAACTAGAATACACTGTCAGATTCAAATTCCCAACCTCCAACAATGAAGCCAAGTACGAAGCTTTGTTGGCTGGCCTCAGAATGGCTAGGTGAATGGAGGCAGAGCATATCCTGGTACGTAGCGACTCTCAACTCGTGGTTGAACATGTCCAAGGTGATTACGAGGCTAGAGGGGAAAACATGCAGAAGTACGGCTAGATGGCAAAGAACCTAACCAAGAGGTTCTCCACAGTACTATTAGAAAGAGTACCCAGACTACAGAACGAAAAGGCAGATTGACTGGCTAGAATAACCTCATCCTATGAAGAAAACCCAGGAGTCCCCATGGAGATGCTAGATTCGCCAAGCATTTAGAGCCCGGAGATACACCAGGTGGAGCAGGCAGTTGAGTGGGCAACACTGATTAGAGCCTATTTGAAGCAAGGGGCCCTGCCAGAGGACAAGATTAAAGCTAGAAGGATCCAATACAAAGCCAGCAGATGCACCCTGATAATACAAGAGAGGACACGCCCTGCCTTGGCTCAGGTGTGCAGGTAAAGCAGATGCTGATTACGTCATGAGAAAGGTGCATGAAGGGGTATGTGGCAACCACTCAGGCAGGCGAGCCTTAGCCAAGAAGATACTAGAATAGGTTACTATTGGCCCACCATGGAACAACATCCCTAAAACTTCGTAAGAAGATGTGACAAGTGTCAAAGGTTTTCCAATGTCCCAAGGCAACCACCCCAGGAACTGACACCCATACAAAGCCCGTGGCCATTCGCTCAATAGGGAGTCGACATTGTGGGACCTTTGCCTTTGGAAAAAGGCCATACCAAATTCTCAGTGGTGGCAGTAGACTACTTTACTAAATGGGCCGAAGCTGAGGCCGTCGCCATCATCATCGAACAAAGAATGAAGAGCTTCCTTTGGAAAAATATCATCTGTAGGTTCGGGATCCCCAAGATGGTTATCACGGACAACGAAAAACAATTCAAGGGTGGCCAGTTTGGATAGATGTGCTTAGACTCCAGATCAACCATCATTTCTCATCTCCAGAGCACCCCCAAGCCAACGGCTAAGTAGAAGTCACTAATAAGACCCGTTTAACATCATTAAGGGCAAGTTGGAAAAGGCGAAGGGTTTATGGGCTGAAGAGCTTCCCAACATTTTGTGGGCCTACCAGACAACTGAAAGGGTAACGACCGGGCACACCTCCTTCTCGTTAATGTTTAGATCGAAAGCAGTCATCCCAGTAGAGATAGGTTTGCACAGCCTTAAGGTCGAACACTACAAACTATAGGCTAACAACGAGGCCCTGGAAGTAAGCCTAGATTTACTTGAGGAAAAAAGGTTGAAAGCAGCCATGGAAGTAGCAGCCTACCAGCAAAGGATGCGCAGATACCATGACGCCAGGGTAAACCCAGGACTTTCAAAGCAGGAGATCTGGTCCTCAAGAAAGTCAATCAATCCACCAAGAAGCTCAATGATGGCAAACTTGGGCCAAATTGGGAAGGGCCGTACATAATGAAAGGATTTTCCCGAAATGGGACCTATTGGTTGACAGGGCTGAACAACCAGAACCTACCCAACCCTTGGCATGCTGAGCATTTGAGAAAGTATTATGTATGATGTAATCCGCCTCCATTAATGAAATGCCTACTCTTCAAAAGCTCCAAATGATCCCATCTACTTGCATTGTTCATGAAGAAAAAGGCTACTAAGCCCACCTGGTCAATCCACGAGACTGACCAGACCAACCGAAAGCCCAAACAAGGCTACTAAGCCCACTTAGTCAATGCACGAGCCTGCCCAGACCTGCCAAAAGGCCAAACAAGGCTACTAAGCCCACTTGGTCAATCCACGAGACTAACCAGACCAGCTGAAAGGCCAAACAAGACTACTAAGCCCACCTAGCCAGTCCACAAGATTGACCAGACAAGTCGAAAGGCCAAAAGACTACTAAGCCCACCTGGTCAATCCACGAGACTGACTAGACCAGCCGAAAGGCCAAATAAGGCTACTAAGCCCACCTAGCCAGTCCACAAGACTGACCAGATAAGTTGGAAGGCCAAAAGGCTACAAAGCACGCCTAATTAGCCCACGAGACTGACCAGATAAGCCGAAAGGCCAAACAAGGCTACCAAGCCCACCTAGTCAATCTATGAGATTGATCGACCCAACCGGAAGTCCAATAAGCCAAAAATCCACCAAGTTCAGCTGGCCAGCCTACGAGGTTACTAGTATGGTTGAGACCAAAAGGTTGTTAAAGCTCGCCTGGTTTGTCAACATAATTGATCAGACCAGGAAAGCCACTAGGACAGTGATGATTGATTGGAACCTATCCTACATCAGCCAGGATAGTTGACCAGCCCGAGTAACAGACCAGATCTCTAGGGGTAAAACTACTTAAAGGTACATAGTCAAGTGGCACGAGTACTCAATTTGCTATAACAATTCAAACGATAAACCATACTCGAAACTCAAATAGTGAAATACAAGAATGCAGAGCACAAATATGGGCAAAAGGCATTTTTATTGATAGAAGGCAGATTACAAAGCGAGTTAAAAAAAAAAGAGTCGATTACAAGGGCGTGGGGCCTTTGAAGAGCTCAAGATTGAGCGTCGTCCTCTTCCTCCGCAGTAGGGGCCTGATTTTCCCCACCAAGTGCCTGGAAGGTGGTGTCATCCAACGACTTCAGAGTGGAGAAGTCCAGGTCTAGGAAGAGTTTCTTCGCCGCAACCTTGGCATTGACGAAGCCCTCCATGTAAGCCTCACCAACCTCATCTTAGAAGGCCGCTCCTGCCCTGAACTCTTCTACAGCCTTCTCTTGAGCTGCCCCTCCAGCTCAGCTATCCTCGAGGCCAAAGAGTCTTTTTAGCCTCAAAGGTTTGGGCATCGGAGGTTAGCTCCTCAACCTTCTTCTTGAGCTCCGCCGCCTCATCCATGACAGCAGTTTTCTCTGCCTCAGAGGTTGCTTGGATTTCTTCAGCATCCTTGAGCTTTTTCTCCAACCCACTGATGGTCTCAATCAAGGTCTCGATGACCTGACCTTTCTTGGAACTCTCAGTTGTCTTTGCCTTTAGGCGGGTGGACAGGCAGAGGGCCTTAACATGCAACTGCAAAAGAACCGACAGATTATCAAAATCAACAAGTCAGAGCAAGTACATGAAAGGAAAGATTAGTCAGAAGCCTCACTTTGAGAGTATCATGATTCATGCTCTTGGTCAATTATGCGTTGGTCCAATCGTTTAAAGGGACCACGTCCTCCAAGCTAATGAACTTGTGCATCCTTTCCCAAGTAGCTTGGAGATCTTCCACCACGAAGGGCTTGCCCAGCTGACTCAAAGGGGACTGACCAGATGGCACTTTAGCAGCAGGTGGCGGTATGCCAACTCCAGGCCCGAAGGTTTGACCTGGAACCTGAGTAGTAGAAGGAGTCTAGGCTCCCTTGGATGAGCCGACTATTGCAGGACCCTTACCAGATGGGGGCTCAACAGTCTTGCCCACAAAGCTGTGTCGAAGGCGTTTGTTAAGTTTCTCCCCAGTAGTTTTCGCCCTTTCCATTTCTTCAAATTTCTTCTAGGCAAAGGTTTTCATGGTCCTTTTGTCAAAGCCCATGATGGAGTCTTGTCCTACAAAACGCATAAAGTAAAGGTCAGTATGCTTGCATAATAAAACAATAGCAGTAAACATACCAGACTCACTCCTCTCAGTGCAAAGAGCTTCGATGGAAGGATCTGGACCTAAGAGGTAGGCGGCCAATCTCTCACCGGCCACAAGGTGCACCTAGTAATTGACTGGGTGCTCCCTCACTCTGGCTACCCGATCGTTCCTTCACTTGTCCTCCAGCACAGGAAGGCGTGCTGAGCATAACAAAAAATGATAATTAGACCACTACCTTAAATAGAGCCTAAGTATGAAAGCACGAGAAGCGCTTACCCATTCTACCTGGTCTACCCTATTACTTGGGTATGTGAGAGGTCTGGTCAGTCACATCCTCCCAGTGGGCAATTTTCATGCCCTTGCCGTACACAAAGAAGTACTTCTCTTTCTAGCGCTTGTGAGAAAAGAGGAAACTAGATACCATGGCGGCCTGACCTTCCTGAGTTGAGAAGTAGTACTAGCCCGAGCCCTTACTCTCAGTCATCTTGTAACAATAGAAGAAGTCTTCTAGGGTTAAATGCTCTTCCCTATTTGTGGCAGCTTGCCACAAGGCTACACAACGCACCAGTATGCGCCATGAATTAAGCATGAGCTACCCTAGAGCTAGCTTACACCTACTCAAGACTCCCCTAATGGGAGGAGCGATGGGGAACCTCAGCCCTCCAGATAACGCACTCTCATACACCGTGATCTCCCCAGGGTGAAGGGAACCCACTCTGTCCTTACTCTCAGGAATCCTGTAGCTCATAGAAGCTGGGAATTGATAGGCAGACCAGAACTTCCTCACTTTTGGCCTGTTTAAGATGGATGCTATGTTCCTGGCCTCATACCCACATTCTAGGGCAGGGGGCACTCCAACCCCCTCCCCAGCCTCAACCATGGAAATGCCCTCAAAGGCGTCCATGATGGCCACAGGGCTTCTTGCCCTCTCTGGCCTCACCTCTTGGGTGACATCCTTAATGTCTGCCCCCGAGTAATTTACAGAGGCACTTGAAGTCTTGTCTAGTCTAACCTTATCCAAGTCCATTGAGGCAGTACTCTCGAAGCTGGATGACAGGTTGATTGGTTTTGGGTTCATGATCCTAGGGTCCTCTATTTCACACAAGGTCTCGAAAGTGGACTTGGAGGCCTCTAAAACGCCCCAATACGCGGACTCGATGAAGGAGGGGTTGCCTACAAACCCTAGGGGGTACGAAGTCCTGACCCTTCACTCGTAATATCAAATAGCTTTTTGCAGGAGCCAAAACATAAACTCACACACGTAATACCTTAACAAACTTGAAGAAGTAGAGAAGAAGGCCTGGGACTGCTTCGAGTGTTCAATAATGGCAAAAGGGAGAGGAAGTAGAAAAGGATGAGAAAAGATGCTCACTATATAACTTGAAGAGCTACAAAATGGGGAATTCCTTGACGAACCGCCCAGGCTTTATAGCCCCCCTTTTCTCGAAATAAACGGCAGAGATTCACCCTTGGCCCTAGGATCGAACGGCCAACATTTGTAGCGTCCTATCAAAGGATGAGGGCCAACCCTGCGAGGCCACGTGGCGAGCACCCAAGGGTCGTACTGATTTGACAGTTGCCGTAATCATTACGGATCACGGCGCGATAAATGCACCTCAAAAGCGATGCCTCGCAGCCCTTTGAAATTCTCACCGGCAGGCCCAAGCTACCGAAGGAATTGGAGGCATCTAATAGAATGATAAGTATAACCGGTTTGCCCTCACTGGGCAAACCAGAGAAGTCCAGTCTGCTTCTCTAGACCGATCCCACCCGAGCTACCCTTTTGACAAGGCGTTTTGATAGACCTGGAAGGTCAGAGCCACATCAAGTTATCAAGCACCATCATTAAGGTACCCCGAGATTCTTGCCTGAAGATCAACCCTCATGATCCCATGAATGGGACGGTTTTTCCCATGACTGGGGGCATGGTCTATGAAGCCTAATATGGGGGCACAATTCAAGCTCATTATCCTTTGTGCTCAATTTGAGGGCACGATTAGCTCTCCCACTAATATGCCCACGATCCAAGCCACACTCTCTGCTTACATCTCTATATAAATGGCAGTCATCATATACAAGGGAGGTACGAAAAACATCAACTCTTGAGCATTATTACTCTGCCCATTTATCTCTAGCCTAACTTTGACATCGGAGTATTTTTGACAGACACCACACTGATGTTCTAAGCAGAAGGATTCATCACTTCAACTGTTCATATCAGAAATCGAGAGAAGATCGTACAAATTTACTTTATCATCATAATGTATTCTACGATGCTTTCTGTGAAGAAAAGCAATGAGAGATCCTATTCTTTTTTTTATCTCTTTCACTGTACTTTGGAACTTGACATGGCCTTGTTGGAAAGAAGTGATACCCATTGCCCCCAGTAAGTGTGTGGCTCCAACAATAGGCTCCACCATACATATTGAGAGAGAGAGAGAGATTTGAAACACACAGTAGTGTAGCCCACTGAAGGTCATCATATGATTATACAGGGCAACCAAGATATCCTATTTTTTGGAGGTATAAAGTTACCAAGCCATATTATTGGCCATATTATTGGTGTAGGAGAAATCTCAATATTTATAATGATATATATCATCCTTGCATGTTTGGGCATTGGTCTGTGCAGATGATCAGGACCATCAAATCTTTGGGCCATAGATGATCATGATAGTTTTGATGCTGAGATATGAAAGACTTCACTCATCCGACAAAAACTAGTCAGGGTACCACTTGTGCCACATGCATGGTTCCATGTTAAATATCCCCATCCTGCTTACAACTATATATTTATATATCATGATATCCCATGGTGGATAGGTATCTCCTGAGAATATGTGATTGATGTAAAGATGCTTTCTTGACCAATTGCCATCATAGTTTGAAAGTCACAAACTCAGCTAAACTTTAAATATATATATATTGGTGAATTAACTACTCAAATATTATTCAACTAAAAAAATTGGAGCTGTTCTAAACGCAGTTACCGAAAAACTTATTTGCAAGAGGGAGTGTATCTCCCCGAAGCAAGCTTTCGATAAAGATACAAAAGAAATATTTTGAAAATATAGAAGAAATGTTTTAAAAATTCTTAAGAAACGATTATGATATATTTGAAATATTTAATGAAAATTCTTAGGAAATTAAAGAAAAATACTACAGAAATTTAAAATATTAATTTTTATTTAATTTTTTTGTCTTAAGTTTCGATTAGGCATATATGAAATTATTCATGCAGGTTTCTATTAATTTTTTTAAAAGTATCATTTAAGTTCGGTAAAAGCTTCTTAAAAAGATTTCTATTAAGTTTCTCAATTATTTTACACTTCTCGTTTCTCTTAATATTTTTTTGACTGTGTTTCTTTCTTCTATTTTTTCAAACATTTTTCACGTTTACTTCTTATTTTTGTATCTATGAATGTACACACTTCACGCTGTACGTGTGGTGCAAGTATCTAAAAGAAGTGTAGTTCAGTATTCTTTGGATATTTTCTTATTGGAGTAAATGATATTTGTCTTCTCTCAGCCAAAAAAAAAAAATGATATTTATCTTCTAACATCTTAAACAAAGGCATGGCACCTGTTCAATGAAAACAAAAAATTACCAATTATATATATATATATATATTACTAGATGTGTTAAAAATGGGAGCTCGATCGATCATAGATAGGTTCCTTTTGAAGGGTTACCTAAAAGAAACATAGAAAGACAGGGTGGGGGTGGCCGTTGGAGGGAAAGCTTGGTAAGAGGTCATTTCATCAACAACAATAAACAAAGATGTATTCTTTGTAGGAAAAAAAAAAAAAAAAACCAACTATAATGTATTCTATGATGCTTTGTGTGAAGAAAAGCAATAAGAGATCCTATTCTTTTTTTTTTTTTTAATCTCTTTCACTGTACTTTGCAACTTGACATGGCCTTGTTGGAAAGGAGTGATGCCCATTGCCCCCAGCAAGTGTATGGGTCCAACTATAGGCTCCCAGCATACATATTGAGAGAGAGAGAGAGATTTGAAACACAGTAGTGACCGCCAAGGGGTCTAGCCCAGTGGTTGGTGTACTAGCCCAGGGTGTGATCTACTCTAGGTTCGAGTCTCTCTCACTGTGCCTTAGGTGGTGCTGTCGGTGACGGACTCTCGTTCCGAAAGTAGCTATGGTTCAAACCGATTATGTCGGTGGCGGATGTGGGTTCCATTGGTCACGCCCATAAGGGGTTGCTTGTGCTGGTTGTCCCACCACACTTTTTTCTCAGCCAAAAAAAAAAAAAAAAAAAAAAGAAACACACAGTAGTGTAGCCCACTGAAGGTCATTATATGATTTTATAGGCAACCAAGATATCCTATTTTTTGGAGGTAAAAAGTTACCAAGCCATATTATTAGTGTAGGAGAAATCTCAATATGTATAATGATATATATCACCCTTGCATGTTTGGGCATTGATCTGTGCTGATGATCAGGACCATCAAATCTTTGGGCCATAGATGATCATGATAGTTTTGATGCTGAGATATGAAAGACTTCACTCATTTGATAAAAACTAGTCAGGGTACCACTTGTGCCACATGCATGGTTCCATGTTAAATATCCCCATCCTGCTTACAACTATATATTTATATATCATGAGATCCCATTGGTGGATAGGTATCTCCTGAGAATATGTGACTGATGTAAAGATGCTTTCTTGACCAATTACCATCATAGTTTGAAAGTCACAAACTCAGCTAAACTTTAAATATATATATATTGGTGAATTAACTACTCAAACATTATTCAACTAAAAAATTAGAGCTCTTCTACACATACTCGCCGAAAAACTTATTTGCAAAAGGGAGTGCATCTCCTCAAAGCAACCTTTCGATACATACATAAAACTTATTTGAAAATTTTGAAAAAACATTATGAAAATATGAAGGGAACGTTTTGAAAATTCTTAGGAAACAATCAGGATATATTTGAAATACTTAACAGAAATTGTTAGAAAACTAAGAAAAAACGCTGTAGAAATTTAAAATATTAATTTTTATACACTTTTTTTCTTAAGTTTCAACTAAGTATCTATGAAATTATTTATGCAGGTTCTATTACCTTTACTAAAAGTATCATTTATGTTTGGTAAAAGTTTCTTAATAAGATTTCTATTAAGTTTTTCAATCATTTTTCATTTTTCGTTTCTCTTTATATTTTTTAGTTGTATTTCTTGCTTCTGTTTCCCTTAATATTTTCACTTCTGCTTCTCATTTTTGTTATGAATGTACACACTCTTCAAGCAGTATGTGTGGTGCAAGTATCTAAAAGAAGTGTAGTTCAGTATTCTTTGGACATTTTCTTATTGGAGCAAATGATATTTGTCTTCTAGCATCTTAAACAAAGGCATGGCACCCGTTCAATGAAAACAAAAAATTACCAATTTTAAAGGGCCCTACCCATGATGTCTTGAGGGCTAAACTTTGTTTTATCTATTTATTTTAGACCATCCATATAAAGTGGACGACACCTAGAGGATCTCCCTAGCCCATGCTAATTTTTTGGAAGATATTTTACTAATTTTAAAGTGCTCTACCCATCGCATTTTAAATGCTAAAAATTGTTTTTATCATGATTTTATTCTAGACCATGTGAAATGAGGATACCACACTGAAATAAATAAATAAATAAATATATATACATATATATATATATATATATATATGCGGGCAAGAGAGAACACCATTTACATACTGGTGGAGGCAGTTATTGACTTTGTGGATCGAACTTGGAATTGGTGAGCGGCTTCAAGTGCCACAACCACCAGCGTTCATTCTATGCTTGAATTTCCTTTTCTCCCTATATATTTTTGAAGATATCTTGAAATTTGAAAATGTACACATGCAACATACATAGCCATGCCTTAATGCCTAGAGCCAGAGAGGCAGAGAAATAGAAGTTTTTTGACCATATAATATGGACCAACCTAATGACTTGGGCTGGCTTAATAGGCTTGAAGACTATTTTGGACTAAGGCCATAGAATTTCGGCTTCTGTTACCCTATTATTCTTACAGTCTTTGATGTGTTAATTTTTTTCATCTTTTGAGAGCCTAAGTTTCTGATTTAGCTTTTCAACTTTTTAAAGCCGACAAGAAAATGGGCTAATGGGTTATTTTACATGGGCCATGCTTAGGACCACATTAAGATAACCTAATCACTTGCTCTTGGCTTTTAGTTTTTCATATGAACATTTATGTTTCCTTAAATTATTAAAATTGAGTTTGACAAACTGGATCCAATAACTGTTTTTGTTAGCACTGCATTTGGTAAATCGATTTCGAAACTGCTTTAAAAAAATTCTAAGAAAATATCTTAGTTTCAAGAACCAAGATGTTTTTTTGAGTTTCGAAACCAACGTTTTAGATGGTTCCATTTTTTTATTTTCGAAAACACGAAACATTAAATTCTTGTTTGGTAATATTTTTTGTTTTTTTTTTTAAAACCATTGTTTGTTTAATTTTTTTTAATTTTTAGTTGTTTACAAAATTTAAAAAAAATGAAAAACACTAAAATGAATATGTTCTATGTTTTAAAAATATTGTTTTCGTACTATTAACGTAACAGCAACCTACAAATGTTCATCATTAGATCACAAAAAATACATATACAACAAAAAACGAAAACTCAGCGGTGTCAAATGAAAAGTTTTCATGTTTTTTAATTTTGGAAATCACGAAAAACAAAAATAAAATGATTTATTAGATAAGAGAGACATGCTCATTTTCTTAACAAAATGGTTATTTTTCAATCCAACGGCTTAAAATACTCATATTCTGCACACTACAGATCTGACCTCTGAATCCAACGGCTGCGTGAGAGACCTACGTTTCTGATTCAACCAACAACCACTTGTCCAACGACTATAAAGTGAAACAGGAAACCTTCAGTCACGGACTGTTGCATACCCCTCAAGCAAAACCCTATTATACTCCGCCACGTTTCACAACAAAATAATTACCAGATATTCCTTGTTCCGTCTTGATGACGTGGTTCCTTCTGAATGGTTTGTCTCCGTTTCTAAGCCACTCGAGCGTTATGTAATCACTGTATTTGCGAAGATAAAAGCTCCTCAGGCATGAATTGGAGACGACGACACGAGACCGTCACACAGAGAGAGAGAGAGAGAGAGAGAGAGAGAGAGAGAGAGAGCGCCAATGAATTGCAGCAGTCTCTCTCGTCCTGAAACCAAAGTACCAAACCCTAATCTCTAGAGAGAGAAAGTGTAGATGTATACATATAGGCACAAATAAATCTATATCTATAGAGAGAGACAACTCTAGTTTTTCATCTCTCTGCAACTGTACGTACATTTATTTCTATGCAATCAATTCATTCATCAAAGCCAATCAATTTTCCAACTAACAATTCCTAGAGATAGAAAGTAGAGAGAAACAAGATCCCCTTTCTCCAATAAAGAACAACTCTAGAGAGAGAGGAACTCCTTTCTCAGTTTCTCCCAAAGGTTCGGCATTGCAATTGATTCTTCGATCTTCTGATATCTGGAGAGAGTCTTTGTTCATACAACTGGTCGTCGATTCAATCGAGGACGATCTGGTCATTTGCAGAGCGAGATAATTGTGATTCTTTGTTTGTCTCCGATTTGGAATTGGTTTTTGATGATTGATCGGAATTGAGAAGAATTGGGGATTGAATTGTGATTGAGTGCTGCATGAACGGTACAGGGGGAGAGGAAGCGAATCGATCGCTCAGAGAGTAGGATTAGAAAACTGAGCACACAACATGTCTGCCATTGTATGCGGGAAGAGATCATCCTTCTTTGAAGACCTCCCTTCGTCCCCACCTGTGTCCAAGAGAATTCGTTGTTCTTCTTCGTCACCGGGAAGGTTTTCTCCTCCTAGACCCACCACAGGCTCACCTTCCTCGTCTCCATCACATTTGTCAGTCTTTGATCACCTCTCAGCTCTCTTTCCTGAAATGGACAAACAGGTTTCTTTTATTTATGAATTTAATTCATATTAAATCATTTTTACTAGTTTTTATTTGAATTGTATTTTGTTGTTCAATTAGAGATATTTGAATTAGAAAACATGATTGTTTTGTGGCTGTTTTTATTAATTTTCATTGTTGTATCAGTGTAACATTTGTTGTGGTACTTAGTGATTACATCTTTTGGAACTATAAGTTGGAAATTAAAACTCATTTCTTGATGATGAATTAGTCCCGTCTTTGTTTCTTACCAAATTGATTTGAGGTTTGTTCTTCCGGGACATAACGTGGTAATAACTTTGTACAATTTGTTTTGATACAATGCCTGGTTTTGTGTATTAATCTGCCTCTGTGTGTGTACAATTCTACTTGTTTCTGGACTTGGTTTTGATTCTAAGATTTGGTTGTAGCATAAAGTGATTTTTTTCATTTTCGTGTCATATAATACTGTGACAGCCTGTGACATCCTTCCTTCCATCATCTGACGCCCATTTCATTCGGAGAGCTTAGTAAACTAAAGCACTTTACCGATAACAGGTCTTTTCAGCGCCAGAGTTTGAAGGAAAGTAGTTAAAAGATTAGGTTGAACAGGTTGGTTGGGTGGAGATTCAACTAACATGTGAACACCTATGAATTTTTTAGAAAGATGAACAGGCTGAGAAGATGTCAAAGGCTAAGCGTCTAGCCTAGCTGTACAATATGTGTTGTAATCAGTATTGTACCCAACGTGTCAGTTGGTGTATCATATCTATTCACTGCAAGCACCTAACGGTCTAGCCTAGCTGTGTAATAAGTATTGTACCCAACGTGTTAGTTCATGTGTCATATCAATCGGTACTGCAAGCACCTCAATGCATGCATATAATGACGTGCTGGGAGACTCTCGGCAGAGAACAAGTCATCCTTAAGTCTCTCTGTAAAATACAAGCTCTCAATAAATGAAGTGATTCAGTTTGTGTATTTTGATCCCGTCTTCCTCCTTTATTTCCCTGTGTTACACCTCCACCCACAGTTTCTCAACCTTTAGCCCATTTCCCCCCTTTTGTTGAACAAATCCTTTTGATAGCTCTGTAATTGAGCCCCATCATTTATTATCTTTTTGTTTATAGATTCCAAAAATCTTTCCCTAGTTTGTAAAATAATTGAAAATTTATTAGATAGAACATCAGAAAACGTTGCAAAGATTGCTTCCATTCTGTATTCACATGCCACCTGTGTTGCCACTTAAACAAATAACTCAAGGCAAATGAGTATTTGACCCATTCTACTTGGTAGTTTCACTGATAGACTTTTTGTGTAGTTTGCTGGTTCTTCTTCTATTCAAAATAGATTGTGCATTTTGGAATTACTTCAATCATATTATGTGTTACCTCTGGTCCTCTCTTACGAAAAATATTAATTAAATGACCATTTGACTCATGCTATTTGGTAGCTTTACGTTTATTATTATTTATTTAGTTAATATTTTCAAAGGTCCTTTCCCAAGGAAAGAAATGAGTATTAACACATGCTATTTGGAGATTTACATTTATTATTTTTTCATTTTATTTAGTTAAAACTACCAGATAGCATGTGTCAAATACTTATTTAATTAATATTTTTCTTGGGAAAGGACCTCTAAAAATATTAACTATAAACAAGAATGTGAAACTACCAAATAGTAATTGCAAAATTCACAATCTACCTTGAATAGAAGTAGAGCCAGAAAACTGCAAAAGCAGTTCATTAGTTATGTATAGTAGGTCTACTTATGGTATACCCTCTGCCATGTGACCTAAAGTTCCTTTTATGGATGATAAACATTTGTTCAGTATCAATTCCTTCATTGAAATTGATTTGGAGTTGTTTCTTTTCAATTTCTACAATGCTAGTATTTGCTACCTTTCCGAACAAAAAGATTATGCAAAATGGAGTTTTCCCGTCCTTAAATCATTCACATTTGATTTCATATACTGGTTCTTTTGAAATGTATGTTTCTTTTTGACTGAATTCGGATTTCATTTTTTTTTTCTTCCCTATCCAGATGCATCTTTTTCTTTTTCTGTTCTTTCTCTGTCTTTTGGATCTGTAGAGTATTTCTAAGACATCTGCTTTATAGTACACACTACAAGTTACTAACCATATTGGAATACTGTGATTTCAGCTTCTTGAGAGGGCGCTCGAAGAATGTGGTAATGATCTTGATCTGGCTATTAGAAGTATGAATGAGCTACGATTGGGATCTGCTGAGAACTTCTGCTCAGCTGCAAGCAAATGTGATGTTGCACAGGGAGCCAATGAACTAAAGCTTTATAGTTGCGTTTTTTTTTTGCGCTTTTCTTCTGCCATGTGTGTGTTTGCTTGCATATGTGGGAGTTAATGTTTTATTTACTTGCACCTAAGCATGTATCTTTTTTAAATTTCCAGTCTTTGTGTTTTGAATCTCTGACTCCTTAATATAGCAACGCAAGGATAAAGCTTTTGAAGTACCCGACTTAATCCCTCAAGCTTTATTTTTGCTGCTTCACGTGATGTGGCCTGCATGTCCCATGTGTTTTAAGTGTGGTTAATCCTCCTTTTACCAATAGTTGATTTATCTCAACACGTCATTGGGTCTTTGACATGTAGGATGTTAGCTGTCGGCTGCCAGAATTTCTTTGTAATTGTGTAGTTAAAAACAAAATGAGTAATTTTTCTTGAATCTTCCTGCATAGGCCTCATATTTTCTTCACCCCCATGTGTTCCAAAGATCAAATCAAGATTATGCATCACAGGATTTCTCCAATACAGTATCTTCTTCTTCTACATTAGCATTGTCCCACTGATTTAATGGATTGTTAACAATTTCTCGCAATGTTGACACTTCTTTCTCCAACTTCGTCCACAACTGAGTCCATGAGCATGTCACAATGTATCCAGCTTGGTGCCTCTTCTTCCCCTTAACAATTTACATGTTGCCTTCCTAGATCTTCTTTGGATTTCTTATAATTGCTTCATAATTTGGCTCCCTTTTCTCCACACTGCTTTCCACATCATGGTATTCATGCACTAACTTATTCGGTTACATTACCTTGGATGACCCTCTCTTAGCTACTTCCTCTGGATGATGGATGATTAGCTGATTGTGGTTTTGCAAATTACGCACTACAATATTGACAATATCGTGAAGAAACTGAGAGGTGTCTTCTTTTGTTTTTGATTTCTGTCATGTGCATTGTGGTTGTAAACTAAAATTGTGGGATTTCGTATTTTGGTCTGGATTTACCTGTTCTTTTCAATATGATTGTGTCAAATATATAATGTGTTTGATGGGAATGTTGGGCTGTGACATAAAATATATGCCCTTTTGTTTGTTTTGAATTGTTTTCATCTAAATGTTTGCCTTTATGAAAATTTATCTCTATATTTCCTTTCTCTTTTTAAATTATCTCTAATAGAGGATGTTTTTTTCTTCCGAGAGAAAGAAGAGAGTTACTTCGTTTATAATCATTCCTTTGTTATAGGTTGAACCAAATAACCCTTAACGTGGCCCCTTTTTTTGGGTTTGAAAAATGTTCTAGATACGAAGGCATTGCCATATGGTGCCCATATCAGTTTCAGTTCATATGATTTGATGGCTGATAGATCACATATGAATAAGTGTTACCAGTTGTTAGTTGTTACAGCAATATATCATATACATAATTGCTTTTATTACTTTTTAGTATGACAAAAATGTAAAATTTTGTCTTTGTTTGTAATTGGATTGGATCTGCCCCCAAAATATCTAGATCCAGGTTTCAATTTATTGAATCCATGAGGTGATTGGTTCTCACAGAGTACTTTAATGGATTGAATTGGATTCACACATATGACCTGAAACTGTTATTACCAATCTATAGATTGGAAACTATTTAGAGTCATGATTTACTTGAGAGTGCTAACCTTTTTGCATTGCTATAGTTCTTTTATCAGGATAGCATTAGGACACTTTTGGTGTTGTAGGTGAACTATGCAAAGTAGTTGGTTGTCTAAAAACCCCAAGAATGAGGTCAGCTAGGATAAGACTGGTTGGTTTTGTGTTAGCCTTTGTTTGGTAAACTCATTTCATTCCTGAATTGGTCAGATTTTGCACTAAAATGAAGGCAGAAAACAAGTCTTTTCTACACCAACTCAGTGTTGATTTTCTTGTGAAAGATTAATATCATGAGGTAGGACTTGAGCTGAACCCATTTTCCCTTATGCTGCTTGCAAGCTTGGGGTTTCTTTCTGTAGGCCTTGCCATGCCTGTGGACCAATTTCTCATCAGTTCCCTCAAGAGTCATCTGAAGAGCTTCTTATTTTGCATCAAGATGTTTTCTCCTGCTGCTAACTATGTCATGCCTACGCACCTGTATCTAGGAAGTTTATTTGCATAACATTAATTTTGTTATAAGCAAGCAACTTTTATATTTGTGGGCTGCCACGTCTTCCCTTGCCATGTTCACAATGGAGTTATGCACCTTGAAGCTGATGTTTCGGTGTAGACCAGAGACCAAAATTGAATATCAAACAAATGGTGAGATTGGTACATGTTGTTGAAATTGGAGTCTGCATTGAAATCAAACTCCAAATTTGTTAGAATACCCAATGATGAGAGTTAGGTCTTTAAGATATGCTTGACATGGGCAGTCAGGTCCCTCTAACCTTCATATGGTGCCAGAGATCCGCAAATGGCTGTGCTCATTTGCTTGCTTCACAAGCTCTATCTGGTTCCATTTGTTATCCTTTTGTCTCCCCTTCCGGGCATATTGTGTTTTCTGGTCCTTAAAAGACCTTTCCTAGCCTTGTTGGTATTGTTTAGTTATCCAAAAAAATAAAAAATAAGTGATGAGATTATAAGTAGGTTATTTGGTTACCGCAAGAAGTTGGATATCAAGAGTTGGAATTCTATGACCTGTGCATTTCTACTTTTCATTTCGTTTCCTTGGGAGTTGAACTTTTTGAATGGCTTTATATGTCTGTTATCAAAATTGAAATCGAATGATAGATGATTCGATTAGCACACCAATTGATACGAACAACAGAAGAAGAGAAGAGGAGGAAAGGGCGGATGCGACGAAGCATATGGATCGATGAATTGACCAGTGAATCTCTTTATTTTATTTTCTTGCTGCTCTCAACCCTCAACTTTTCCTAGAAAAGTAAAATCTTGTTTCTCTCTCTACATGATTTAGTTTTTGGATACAACTTTATCCACTTGTTTCTACTTGCAAAAAAGGAACCTTTTGGAGGCATCAGTTGAGAGGTTTGAGGAAGTGTAGTGATTTGGGTTACTTGAGTTGTATAAATTTTATTATTGACTTACTGTTGCTTTAAATTTGGGAGTTTGGGTTGGTTTATGTTATGATTGTTTCCTTGAATTTGTCTTCCTCTCTCTCTGAATCCTGATCTTACCTGTTCAACTTTCCATTGCTGAATGCATAATAACCATACGCATTATCACTGTATTTGGGTTTGCCTC
Organism: Euryodendron excelsum; assembly: GCA_033060915.1. Lineage (NCBI taxonomy): Eukaryota > Viridiplantae > Streptophyta > Magnoliopsida > Ericales > Pentaphylacaceae > Euryodendron > Euryodendron excelsum. The sequence goes on along the minus strand of CM065393.1, from coordinate 29,868,687 downwards.
TGATCCTGCCTCTCTACCTTCTAGGCTACTTTGGACATAGCTACTTGCTGTTTCGGAATAGAAAGAGCACTAATCTCACATTTATGTTCCAGGTGTGGTCAACACCAATGCTGAGGTTGCCTCTGCTGAGGATCCATTGGCTCCGCAGAACCTCACGATTGATGGTGCAGACTGGGTGGAGCTCTTTGTTAGAGAAATGATGAATGCATCCAATATGGATGATGCTAGGGACCGTGCATCCAGAGCTCTTGAAGTCTTCGAGAAGTCCATTTGTGCTCCTGCAACTGCAGTGGCAGCCCAGAGCTTCCAGCAGGTAGTTATTTATAATTATATTTGTTATTAACCTTGCACAGACAATCATATTTTTTTTATTAGGAGATTAATGTGGATTTTGTTAGTATTTCTTTTTGAAGGCTTTTCGCACCTTGCCCTGCCCCGCCCCGCTGCGCCCCACTGGGGTCTGTCAATTTCTTCTTTGTTTCCTTCTTTCAATGGTTGTTGGAGTGGGATTGTAGAACGTAATGATGGATGGTGGGTTTTGTTTCTGATGGCTTTTTTGTGCACTTTTGACTTTTGGCTTTTCATTCTCTAGGAGAACATAATGCTCAAGGAACAACTGGAAGCATTGATTCATGAAAACGCTGTCCTTAAGCGAGCAGTTTCTATTCAACATGAGCGCCAAAAAGTGTTTGATGATAGGACCCAGGAGTTGCATCATCTGAAGCAGCTGGTATCTCAGTACCAGGAGCAGCTAAGGACTCTTGAGGTCAAGATGCCAAACCTAAAACTTCTGGAATATATAATATTTACGTTTTTATGTTTTGGTGGTCCAGGTCTTTTTGGGAGAAATAATGATTTGAAAACAAGAACCAAAAAAAAAAAAGAGGGGAGGGGGTGTTTCTAATGGAAGGAGGAGAAAATAACACAAAATTCTAGGTTTTAAAAAGAAACTGGTAATCTCCTATAGGGTAATTTACAAGAACTTAGTAACTGTCTTTATTTTTTCAATATAATAAAACGCCATAAACAGATTCATTTGCATTCTAGACTAACATTTAGAAGTCATCTGCACTTTAAAAGTTTGAGGCTATTGCCAAAGCATTGGTTTTTGCTAAAGCAGTGCCAGTATATGACTGTTTGGAGCATTAAACAGTTCTGTATTTCTATGACAAAAGCCACTTTTGGTTTGGCAGTATGGCTGAGCCTTTGGAATAGTGCTTGCTTATCGACCGGTGGCCACACAGTCGTCTTTCTTGAATCTTACAACTTTATTTCTATTATGTTAGGGGATTGCTAAACCTGCAGCCATTATGGCTGTATCAGCAGTCTCATCTCTCACAAGGCGAAGCCCACCAATGTGAGAGAGAAGGCTGTGATACAACCTTTTGAGCTGTGAATTTAGCAGTCTCTCTAGTATGTTAATTTCACTGATTTTCTTCGAGTCTGATGATTACTTTTTTACCTTTGCGATGGTCATCAGGTCAACAATTATGCTCTTACGATGCACCTCAAGCAGGCTCAGCAAAGCCAACTCAATCCCAGGGCCTTTCCATCCTGAGGTCTCTTAGTATGCCTATACATTATGCGTTTGGTGCAATGCATGGGCCAAATGCTAGAGTTCCTTAGTACTAATGATATGTTATGAAACTCGAGTTTGAATCTGCTAGGATTTTGGGGAGTCGCCATCCAAACGCTTCTCTTACATGCCAGAAGGTTAAGTTGTGATTAGAGACCTCTGAATTGGTGTTTTGATTTCATTTCTGTCTTTGACTAGATTGAATTTTGTAGTGAAATTTTATATAGATTTTTTTAATGTAATTTAAAGGTTTGTTTTCGTACTCACAGTGTTTGTTTTCTCAGTGATCTTAGTAAATAAAGTTGGAATTCAAGTGGTCTCTTGCTGAGTTTTTTTAATTTAGAATACTCTGACATTTTTACAATTATATGCCAAAATAATAGATTTTGTAGCTTGAAAGGAAAGAATCACCAACATCATTTACTGCTCGAGGGGTTTAAGATTCTCATGCCCAACTTTTCTTTTTCTGTAGAGAATATGGGTTTTGCTTTTTGGTGGAAATCTAGAAGCTGTGACACGTATTTGTTTTATTTATTTGGTAAATAAATTTGTGTTTAGGTAAATTATATTGACCTCTGCTTGACGTTTGGCAAAATACAAGCAAGTTCCGTCAACATATTGAAACTACATTTAAATGGCCCACTTTTTAATTTCATGTGACAGCCACCCTCTAATCGACAAAAGGCTGAGGTAACAGGTACGAAGTGGGACTGAAAAAACAGTGGGCAATTTTTTTTGTACCTACTATTTGGACTAATATGAAAATACAGTGGGCAATTTACTTTGTACCTACTATTTCTGTCGCTTAATAAGTCTTTAGTGACTATTTTTCAAGTTTAATTGAAATAAATAAAAATGCCCCATTTGTCGATACTAGACTCATTTGTCAATAGAAGAACCATCACGAAAGTAACTATTTACACTCTTAAAGCACAACTTTCAAGAACTGCGTACAAGAATTTAAACTAGAGCCTACTTGGGTATCAACAAAACCTTATCTACTAATAGCATATCTATCAAGACGCCTTCTTCTTCTTCAGTTCTTCAACGTAGTCACCCGTGACGGGACTAGGTATTGACAGTCATGGTTTTAATGAAATTCTGTTTGGATCATATAGATTTTGAGTATTTATGATAAATAATAATGTATTGACCACCCACAACTCAAAAAATTGTATCTTGGCCTTTACAAAATCAAAATAATATTTTTACCTTAACCCTACAACAAAATTCTTTATTCCGTTACTAGCCACCATCACCATCAATCACCAGTTCTACAATCACAGAACGTTCGCCATCATGTCTTGCTGCCATCATCACCATTTTCCCTCTTTATTTGGAGAGATTTTCATTGATGAGTGCGAAATAAATTTACATCTAACCACATCCCCACAAATAAGTAAATTAATTAGTATGGCAATTAGACCTAACCACATCACAAATAAAGCACTTATCAATATGAAAGAGAGGTGGGTGTGGCTGGTTGGTGGTGGCCACTGGCCGGAGGTGAAGAATGAGAAGAAAAAGGAAGAGAGACGGCTGTGGGTGGCAGTGGGCTGAGCTATGGGTAGTGGTTGGAGATGAAGGAGTGGAAAGGAAAGGAAGAGAAGTGGCAATTTTTACACTCCCGTTAATGTAGTATCAGTAACAACTCTTATAGCGCCAATAGGAGAGGTCAGTGTAATTTTGAGAGGGTTTACCAATATTTGATCAATGTTGAGGAGAGGTTGTAATTTAACCAAATTTTTATTTATTTATCTATTCTAGGTTGAATTTCGTTGACTAGTTTAATTTAGTAAAGTCCTTCGGTGGTGGTGCTTGAGATTTGAGATCAAATTTTGCCTTCTGGGTTGTGGACAAGTGATCATGAGACACTCATATGACAACTGTTTTTGAGTATTTATGAACCCATGTGAGATCTACCATGAATGCTAAAATTACAGTGGTTGTCACATAAAATAATTTAGGTAATGTTATACAAATAGAAAAATTTATACATAATCTATTACCAGAATAATGTGGATGGATAAGAGTTATTCACTTTAAAACAAAATACTCATCATGATGGTTCTTAATTATAATATTGTCACTGCCACATTATTCTGATAGGATTTTGTGTACAAATTTTCTGAAAAAATAGCATTTTTCAAATAATTTTTGGACGATAGGAGAAGACTCGTGGTGAGCCCATGTTTGTTGGAGACTTATTTTGTTGGTTGTGGAACAAGGACAATTTTTTTTGTGCTAACAGTTATTCGGGCTAGCTTGCGCATACATCAACCAATCCGGGGTCCGTGTAATCCTTTCATTCCACACAAACCAAGTAATTACTGCCGGCTTGCAGAATAGGCTGCACCATGTGTGGCACTTGCAAGACCCTTGCAAGCTCAGCAAAGCAACCCCCAAAGTGTTTGTATGCACAACAAACACGAAAATTAGAATTTTGTGGGCAAACAATTAGGCAACGTAAGCAAAACATAAAACTTAAAGCAACATGCATCGCGTTAACGACTAGAAAAGGGGCCATTTCATTGACAATTAGAGGCAATTATAAGTTCAAAAGTATGCTACAATAATAATACCTAAGAATTGTCAAAACAAGGGGCAAAAAATGAGTCAAGGTAGTCTGAGAGCTTAACTTGGCTCGGAGAGCTTGAGACATTGGACAACACCTACTACGGCTTTCGATACAAGCGTCTTCCAATATGCCTACACAGAGGGAAAGATTGAATCTCTTGGAGGAGAAAGTGGCTTGGATGGATGCTATCGCGGGAGCTTTGGCACACCTTGTGATTACACCCTAAAAGTGTAATCATAGACTCTTTTTATTAGATTTATTTTGCTAACAGTTATGTGCTTTGTAGGTTATATAAACTAATAAAGGCAAAAAAAAAGCAAGAATAATCAAAGCGGGTTCAAGGCGAATAATTTATTTATGAAAATTCAGACCTGTCTCGGTATTTGGGCTATATCTTTTTACTCCGATGTCCGATTGAGCTGATTACACCCTAAAAGTGTAATCATAGGCTCTTAATCCGCACTTTGTTAGATTTATATTAATATTAATTTTCTTATTTGAGTTAGATATTTGTTTGATTATGTTTTGTGTGTGCTTTGCAAAGGCAAAAAGAAAGCAAGAATAATCAAAGCGGGTTCAAGGCGAATAATTTGTTCATGAAAATTCAGACATGTCTCGGTATTTGGGTCATATCTTTTTACTCCAATGTCCGATTGAGCTGATTTTTGTGCCATTGGAAAGAAGACTTCAAGAGCTACAATTTGTCCTCTAATGTGCATTGGCTGAATCGGCTTCTAAAGTGGTCAAAATCAAGCTTCAAGGTGGAGGGATGAATAGTAACCGATCGATTGGCTTGGCAAACTTCAGAGAGGGTGATTTACTGATCGATCGGCCGATCGATTGGTGAACAGTAACCCGATCGAACGTGAACAGTGACCGATCGATCGGTGAACAGTACCCAATCGATCGATAAACAGTGCCCGTGAACAGTAAAAATAGTTTTTACCGATCGAACGCTCCAATTGCCGTTCGATCGGCCGATCGAACGCTCCAATTGCCGTTCGATCGGCGTCGATAACGGAGCTTAAAAGCTATGTTGTTCGAAAAAATGGAGGAGAGGAAGATTTTTTGGGTTTGTAGCAGCCAAGGGGGTGGGGTGAAAAGCTCCTCCAAGGTTGGTTTTTATGTTTTTGTGTATTTTAGCTTAGATTTATGTTTGTAATGTTAATGTAGGAGTAGAAATTGTAACTTTCTTTCATTGTAATGTATTTTCCTTCACTTTCTTACCATTTTCTCTCACTTTCTTAGCAACCAAACACTAGTTTTACTTAGTTTAATGTTAGATTTACCTTCATTTATGCTCCTTATTATGGATTCTAGTAGCTAAACATCTCTTGGGTGTGGTTGTGAAAATCCACCAAGGATCTTCAAGTATTTTAATGGGGATTTATGAACTTCAAAGTTTTATTCCTAGATTTTAATTGTTCTATTCGGTTGAGTGTTGGATTTATTTGAAAACTTAGATTTGTAACTCATTTGGTAATATTTATGCACAATTCAACAATTGGTATAAATCTTGCACATTTCTAGGTTTGTTTCTATGGTTCTATTAATTATCACAATTTATACACTCAACTAAATATGAACTCAAGGTTTTATGGTCAAAATATTCCGAATAAAAAATTCACGGTGTGATTCTTTATTTGAGTTATAAAAATCCTCTATTGAAATTCTTGTTGTGAATTGGTGGATTAAATCAATCATATCCAAGTTTTCCATTTTAATTGCTTTACATTTAAATCAATTGCCTAGTTAATTGCTTTAATTTTCGTTGCACTAGTTTAGTAAATCAAAACCCCATAAAAAACCTTAAGATTTTCGGTCATTTTATTTTTCCTTTTATTTTAGATCCAATTCTCCACGTAATTGCAATTCGATCCTAGGCTAGATTAGTGTGAGTTGAGTGCTAGAGCTTATATTTGGCTAGGTCCCTTGGGAGAGAACGATACCGGATTACCGGTTTATACTTCATCGCGACCCCCGTACTCTTGCGGGGTACTAACTCCATTTTGTAATTTTCAGGCGAGTCACCTTGAGGGATGGATGCATGACTTGGAGCAAACTCGTGGCATTGCTCATGGACATGACCTTGAGGAGACAATGGTAGACCTTTAGCTTGAAATAGATGAACCATGGCACCAAAGGTCTTGGAAGAACTCTTGCTCTTTGTAAGAGTGGAATCCTTAATCTCCTTTTAAAAGGTTATGAGTCCTGGCCAACTAGTTTAGTTGCTTAGTTGGTTAGGAGTTTTGGCCAACTGATTAGAACAAGGACAGTTTAACTCTAATTTGAGGGTTGATGGCCAATTGGTCAAGAGTCAAATTCCTGATTTCCTTTTAGAAGGTCATGACTTCTCTCCAGTTAATTAATTAGAACAAGGGCAATTTAACTCTAATTTGAGGGCTGATGGCTTGGAGTTGGGAGCAATCTGCCCAATGCAATACTAACAATTACTGCCACTCAAATTTATTAGGGCTGCTGAGTGACTGCTTTGCTGACGGGTTGAGGAGATACAAAATTGTATAAGCGCCATATGAACAAAACAACAGACATATATAAATTAGAAGACCCAACTCAAACTTCCTTTCCTTCACTTTTTTCTAAATAACAAAGGCTTCTCGGGAGGTTATTAATTGCCGATGGTGTTTGCACCTATTCAACACTACATCTGTGTGCAAATATTGAGAGGCCACGAAGAAGAGGAACTAGAGATGGAAGGGGGTTATAGAATTGACAAAGTATTCTTCGTAAATCTCTTTGCATAGAGATCATATATAGTTAGCAGATACACACAGCAAACGATTATATTCTTTTGTATGTACACAAACATGACCTAGTAAACATAACAAAAAACAAAAAACAAAAAAAACAAGACCTAGTAAAAGTCCTCTACTTGCCTGAGAGTTGACAAATTCCCAAATCAATCCTTCTCCTTGTGAGATTGAAACACAGTTGAGAGAGAGAGAGAGAGAGAGAGAGAGTTAAGAAACTGCAATAAGCCTTCCCCCAGTTTTCATCATGTTCTTGAACTCATCAAAACTAATCATACCATCTCCATCCATGTCAACCTTCCTTATCATCTCCTTGCAATTCTCCAACCTTTGCCCTTCCTTCAATCCCAAAGAAGACAACACCAATCCCAACTCTTCCACTGTTATCAACCCATCTCCATCACCATCAAACACATCAAAAGCCTCCTTCAAATCACCACCCTCTCCTCCTTCCTCTCTCCCACCCTCCTCCTCCTCCTTACCTCCATCTCCGCCCACCACCGCTTCAAACAACTCGCAGAACTCATCGAGATCAATCAGCCCATCCCCATTAGAATCCACCTTCTCCACCATATCCGCCACTTCTTTCTCCGTCATGTGGATTCCGATGTTCTTGAGCGAACCCCAAAGCTCTTGTTTCGTTATGAAGCCATCGTTGTTCTTGTCGAAGGTAGCGAAAACGCTCTTGAGCTCGGCCTTGTTTTTGGCGGCACCGCTCTTCACCGCCTTTCGAGGCGTGGTTGGGTTGATGGGATCATGTTTTGAAGTTGTTTTGGTAAACAAGGATTGAAACCATGCCATGATTTTCTTGGTTTGAAAGCTGAATAGTGTAAGTAAGAGACCAGCTATGAAAAGAAGTGCTAGAAATACTGTTGCCATCAACATCTTCTTCGGTCTTCTTCTTCGTCTTCTAATTTCAATGCAGCATAGGAAACTAAGAAGAGACAGCAAAGAACAAAAGACAATAGGCTCTGCTATGGAGAAGCGTTTATGTTATAGTACAAGTTGTTTTCATTATTGAAGAAGTTACGCGTTGTTTGGTGCATACTTTTTGGTAATTTGATCCCACAAAACGCGTAGAAATTTTCGACGCGTGGAGGTACGGAAAATTCGTGCTATCAATAATGATGTGACATATGTTCAACTGACATTGTGAAATAATACGAGTGTAATGTTATATAAATAAAAAAAATTTATACAGAATAATGAGGTTAACACGAACATTAGAGTAGTTTCCTATATAAAGATTAAGTGAAAATAAAATTTTTCTTAGCCAAACTTAAAAAAAAAGAAAATTTGTGAAAAAAGTAATAGAAAAAGTAATTCCTGCACAACAAGGAAGATATCAAATCTGGGCTAAGAATTTTATTTCAATAACTTAAAATACAAGCAATCATGATTAGCATAGTTGATATTTGTTGAAGCAAATAAAGTCACCAAAATAGTTGGAAAGAAAACCTTCTAAGACAATCTTTTAAAGGCTTGTGGGTGGTTGTGTATAGGCTTGTACTTTGTACTTCATAGTACATATTTTCTTTTTTATTATAATGCTTCTAATTGTTGCTTTATACATGTGCAAAAGGGCTTTATTTCAATCTTTTAGAAGTGCTAGGGAATAACCCTAATGTATAATAAATTTATGCACTCATTTGGGATGTTAGTTGGAAACTACCATCACATGACATACTCATTTACTCTCATGAAGAAAGAAAATGATGCAATATATCAACCTCCCACCTTGCAATACTGTGAAACTGCCATAGTAGACCCACAAGCTCTGATCATGACTTTCCACATTTCCTACTAAAAAAAAAAAAGAAAGAAAGAAGGAAGATCATATGGATCCTTAGCCGTTAGATCGGTGGATAAAATATTTGGAGAGAGAGATGGCTTTTTGACAGTTTTGTAGACTCCATTGGGAAGGAGAGCAAGGGTGTAAAGGCATTTTCCCAATATTTATCTATTGAGAGTAGCTTGAGTGGATTATAGAATTTTTCAAAGTATTTGCCTTTTTAAAAGCTAAAAACTATATGAAAGAATCTTTTAAAGAATGAAGTCGTGTTAGTGAAAGCTTAGGATAGAATAGACCAATATGACAAATAAAGACTTCAGATTTGGGGATTTGTTTTTTCAAATATCTCATGTTGCAAAACTCTTAAGTACTATCAACTTCTTTGAGGTCACCTTTAAGATTTTTGGTCTAATAATTATCAGATTTGTGTAAAATAGAGAGATTATATAGTTTTCGAGATTAGTCAAAGTATGCGCAAGCTGGTCCGAACACTTAGTTATAAAAACAATTAAAAAAATATGACGAAGAGGACAGCTAAGAACGAAAGACATTGCAGATTTTCCTAGTGTAGTTGGGCTTCCTTAGGATTTCAGTAAGAAGTTTATTAATTTGGTTGATGGTCATCCTAAATATATGATATACTTATATGGTATGAATTCAAGAGTTATTAACAAAGACTTCAAATATTGACTATAGGCTTTAGCCTTTATTCTACTTGATCTGTTGGCTTGATGATGCAACAACCGCGTTTTGACCTTTACTGCCTTGGATGCTTTCCTTCTGTTGTCCAAAGCTCTCTCTCTCTCTCTCTCTCTCTCTCTCTCTCTCTCTCTCTCTCTCTCTCTCTCTCTCAGTTTTGTTCTTATGAAAATATGCACTTATATACGGTCAGTCTGTCACTTTAATTTATGTCATTCTTGTTTTATTTTTTAAATATCAGGACCTACCTTCATAGAAGTTTGCCTTAGGTGCGTTAAAAAACTAATTTGATCCGAACAACTTTAACCATTTGAAATACCATTTGGAAGCTTTTTCTAAGTATTAATTATGATCATGAAATTGTTTTGTACAGAATAATACTGCTAAAATCTTTTAACGATGTTGGTTTTTGGTATACGTGATTTTTACCAGAAGACACATCAAATAATAATTGACAAAATATTAATCTCCACGGCCAATAAATGCTGACAACACATGATTGTATAGGCACTGACCAGAACAAACCTGTGCCCAAAAGAGCATATGCTAAATAAATATGTCGATCTTACTTTAACAAAGTGAAGAGAATCATGTTTTTAGCTATTACAACTTCCTATATATCTAATCTTAATCTTAGAAAAGAAACAGGTCATACGAATTGCTCCTATACATGATCCTGGTGGTAACTTGATCACTATGATGAGATAAATCTTAAGGTTCTAATTCTATCATCCAACCAAGGCACTGTTAAAATTTTGGATAGAATTAAAATGAAGACATTGGGGAAGTGATTACGGTTCTGGTTTCGTTTTGTATTCTAGGAAACAAAAAAATTGAGAACATTTAGGTTTTTTTTTTTTCTCGGAAAAAAAAAAAAAGTGAGATCATTGAAAACATCATCATTTTTATTTTCGAATGAAAGTAGTTCTAGAAACTTAGAAAATACTTTTTTTAGTGGTTTCTAAAAACTGAGGTATTTTCTAAAAATTTTCTCAAAAAAAATCTAAAATCGGCTTACCCAACGTAGTTTTGACGGAAACAGTTTTCAGAATCAATCTACCAAATACGAATCCGTCAAATTTTAAAAAATGAAAACAGAAAACAAAAACCGGAATCGTAACCAAACTCCACACATTACCAAAATTGTAATCAGTAAAAAATGAACGGTTTAGTTTTAAGATAAATTAAAAAATGGTCCATATTTCTGAATGTATCACTCATTTACTGAAAATATATAACCAATTGCTACCACATGTACAACTTTTTATTAACCAACAGGTCGGGGATTTAATTGGAACATACTGCACACATCAAGTGATACAATTTGTAACAGTTGTTTAGTAAATTTCCAGTATGTGATTAGTACAGTCCACAGGGAAATTTGACTATTCTTCATTTTCCATCAAAGTGAGCTTGGATTATTACCATTTTCAGAAAATATCATCCTTAGTTTCCATTTCAAAACCTTTCCAATAATTAACATTAACTGTCCCAATTTAATGTTTGGGTTGGGTTCTAAGTGAGAATGGATGTGACCAATTAAAATTTTTTTTCTTGGGCTAGTCCAATTGAAAGTTTATGGACCAACTAAGTGGATTAACTTTTTTAGGCCCAAACATAGCTCTCGAGACCATTACATTACGACCAGGTCCAATATTCTACCCAATTGACCTCATAAAAATATTCTTGTGATAATGAAAATTTTGGGGCAATAAAATATTTTTCTCAAAATCGCAAATTATTAGTGAAGTAAAATGAATTAGGCTACTTGATCTCGACTCATGTTTGACTAGCTAAAATCTTATTGATGATTGATTTAATGTAAAAAAGCTAAACTTTAACATATTTTAAACTTAGCTCGATAAGTGAGAAAACAATTTGGGAGTAAATCAAAAAACTAAGCTACTTCATCTCATCTCATTGTTGGATTAATTAAAAATTATTTGAGATCAGCTCGAAATAGAAACAATTTTGCACATATTTTAAGATTCATTAATTTTCAAGCTTAGTTTAACCCACTACTTAGCTCGGCTCATTTACTACAGTCAAATGATACAAAGAATTTCCAAATTTCATGCTGAAGCCCAAACCAAACCTGAATTGTTAATTTAGTTGTGAGGATTACAAAGGGGGGGTTTCTGATGGCCTAGGCTTCAGCTTTCGATTCCTCACATATATTCTTTTGTTATGAAGCCCAACCAAACAAATTGAAACTTTCTGGGGTTGATCAAGTTAGGAGCCCAATCAAATTTGTTTGGTTGAAGCAAAGGTCTCGAGAATGTAGGGTTGGACATTGTTCAGGCCGGGTTGGCAGGGTCTATACTAGAAATAATTTTCATCAGGCCTAAATTAAATTTTAAGATAGCTCAATCAAAAAGTTACAATCCCAAACTCGCTTAAGCCTACCTATTTAATCCAAATTTTTTATAATAAATAATAATCTTGTCCTAAAATTAATCTTAAATTACATAAAATCTAATTACATATATATATATATATATATATATTATTTTACATATATTTTGGACTAGACCAGGATTCAAACAAAATTTTCAGGCCCGCCTATTACGATTTTTGTAGAGGATCGGATGTATAAATCTTACCCCTCAACAAAAAAAATTATTTTCATATTTTAAACCGACAGTACCTAAGTCGCAATGAAACAAATTTTACCTCATTACTAAAACACAATAGTTCAATATGCTGGTATGACATCTATGAGGAAGGGTTTCGATTTTTCACTGTTGATAAAAGATGCACAAACTTCACTACTCGGCTTCAAAGCACTGTTTAATTTCAACCATAGCGAGGAAACATCATGCAAGGACTAGTTTGGGACATTGTACCAATTTAGTAGTGCTTATCCACTATTCCTTGGAAGTCACTCGTGAATCAAAACAAGGTACCATAGGTAATTAAGAATAATTGAACTTAGCATCACATTTATCATAACTGTGCCGCACCGGCTGATTCATCTGGAGACTGAACCTTGAACCGGTACAGTTTAATTAATTTACCGAAAATGTATATAAACCAGGTTGAACTAGAAGAACCGGTTGATTTTTTAAAAACCAGTGAACTGGATGGTTTTTGAAAAAACTCAAAGTAACACAAATTACACAAGATTTAAAATCATTTATTTTTTTTAGAAATATGTCTTTTATGGTCCGTTGATGATAAATAGAATAAAAAAGTCAAAACTTTAAGGAAAGTCAAAAAGGAAAAAAAAAAAGAAAAAGAAAGAAAGAGGAGGATAAAAAAGGGCTAATGCACATTTCTCTCTTTCTTACATTGGGTTATCTCATCTTAAAATTATTTTTTTAGATACTTTTTATATTATAATTAGATATATCAAAATATGTATTGTGAAAAAATAATTCAAATTAGAAACTATAAACAAAAGTAAAAAAACAAAAAATAAAGATGAAGAAAGAGGAGGGAAAAGAAAGAAAAATTAAAAAAAAATAAAGGTCATGCAAATAATGCATTTAACATTTATACTTATATTTAGTTATTGCATAAAAGAGAGTATCTTTTAACCCATTTATAAATTTTTTAATAATTATTTTTATTTAAAATATTTTTATTATTTATTTATTATATAACTGGTTAAACCATGATTAAATTAGTGAACTATAGAATCGATACCATGATCGGTTCAATCACTGATTCGATTTTGATCACTACGCTTAGCATATTCAAGCACCAATAATTGATAGAACTACACAAACCTGAAATTGAACATCAAAAGTGCACCTTTAGAGGACAATGACTTCATCTTTATATCATCCATGTACACATTCTACAAATCAAATGATCATTTTCTAAATTATATTTAAAAAATTATCCTCACTATTTTTTATTTTTGGGGGTGAGGATTCAAGTTGAAGTAATAATACCATTCAAGAACATATTTAACGCTCATAATTCTTTTTGATTTACTTCAGGATGACGTATTCCTATAGTTATTTTCTTCTCTCTTTTTCTTTTTTTTTTTTTTTTGAAAATTAAACCAACGATTCCAGCGCATGGATCAAAAGATTTAAGATCATGTCATACCACTCACAATGCTTGTGCAAAAATGGGAATTGAAATGATGATTGAATTGACTTTGCTATGACAAAAATAGGGGTATTGCAAAATTAAATGAATTTATTGAAACCACACGTAGAAATGGGCAAACATCCAATGCACAAGACCACTTGGGGCTGTCCCTAGGGTATCAACATATAAGCTATGTGCACCTCTTAGGTGCTATACCCACTAAAATTCATGCAAGAGGTAAAATTTTCTCCAATTGCTCAATTTGCAAACTGAATAATTATTTCTATATATGCCAAAGACATTATGAATATGAGCTTGTCTAGCATTAGTTGCATCTGAGCATTAAAGTGAGCTGATGCTAGACACATCAGCTTGGGCACACCATTAGTTGGTGAGTCCTAATTATTGTGTCTAGCATCCGGCGATGATGCTCATTTGCCACAGCTCATGCTAGACTTCTGGTAAATATATATTTAGATGATTAACACCTATAATTGCTAATACGGAAATGCAAGCAAGAAATGATATGAAAAACATGGTAGAAAAATGTTATGAGACGTAGGAAACGCTAAGTGTTATAAATTAAATAGGATATTTATAAAAAAATTAATACAAACATTATGAAGTATTAGACTATTTTATTGATCAATTAAATACTAATACTTCATAATATTTATGGAAACTTATTAGAATAATTATATATTAGTAGTAAAAGATATGGTTTACGATCATCATGAAGATATTAAAAATTTTGAAAAGCATGTTTCTACGAGATTTTTTTATGATATTCTTTAAGAGTTTCTGGCAAAATTTTTTAAAAGTATGTTACACTTTCTGAAATGTCTTGAACATATTTCTTCAAAAATTTATATTAAGATTTTATGAGAATTTTGTCTCAACTTCTATACCCATCACCTCTATCCAATCTGAGTGTTTGCATCCCAATTTATTTAATTATTTATAACTTAAACTTATAACTTTTTAAAACATGTTTAACTAATCATAAAAAAAGTGATTTAAAAAAATATTTATATTTAATATTATTTTTTTAAAAAATTATTTAAAAATATAACTTTTTAAAACGAACTTACACCTCATACCTTATGTGCTGTCCATCTAAAAAAAACCTTAAATACAATTTTAAAGTGCGGCTTAGATGCAAGTATGGATAAAAGTGGGCTAGAGAATGAAAAATGATGTTATGGACCCACAATATGGCCACGAATGGGACCATCAACGCTGTTCATTCTCCACACAAAGATCCAACGGCCACCACAGCCCTAACCCCACATTTGTCACGTTCATTTGTTATTAAAAGCTTGGGTTTTGCTGGCTTGAACAGCCTGTGATAGTTGGCCCCATGACAGTGACCCCCAAACGGAAAATGACAACGTAACCTCTCTTTATCGCCCTCCGTCCCGTTCTCCGTACAAAATGATTCCATTCGAGATATGATAGCATACTCCCCTGACACCGTGTTACCATGGACCTAATTGATTTAATTATTATTTTGGTGGATTCATTAGGGATGAGGCAGGATTTGGTGAGGCCAATTCTCTTCTGTTTTTTTAATTCATTAAAAAAGATGACAATTTACTATCAAAGGGAAGTAATAGGTTGGATGTAACCATGGATTTGAATATGAAAAATCGATAAAGAACTGAATAATTCAATTGATGTACTTTGAAAATAATAACATAAGCATCAAATTTTTTGTTAATTAAAAACACTATGCAGATAGGTTTTGACTAATTTTGGTGGGAAAAAAAATATTATAGGAGTTTCTCATTGTCAAATCTAGCTCTATATTTGTGTCCATACTATAAAAAAGCATAGAAAAAATAATACTTTAAATATGAAGATTGTACCCAAAAAAAAAAAAATTAAAAGCAAGGTAGTACTCTTAATTTTAGTTATTATTTATAGTTTTTCTTTCTTTTATTTAATGGGTTCTTAAATATAAACTTTAATTTCAATAGCAGTAATTGATATTACCATACTATTAAATATTGATCAGCAACAAAGAACTCATTAACATATTTTTATCAAAGTCTGATTACTCTCTTAGTTTGTGCAATGCTACCCATTATATAAAATATGTAAACTTTATGTATTTCATAAATAATGACTAGGCACAAAGAATGTGATGGATCAAAATTAAGATGTCATAGTTTTTATGAGAGCTAATTGACCATTCGGCTAGCTTTGTGGTATAGTTAACACACTGCTAAATTATTAGTACTTGGGGCGTGTATGAGTTGTGTCCTTGTCACAACTAAAACCAACTCGATCTTGGCAAATTTTAAATTTTTGGACCCAATGTTGAATTGATAATCCAATGGAATCGAATTGGCTCAACTCGAGTCGGTTTGATTCGGTTTTGAAAGTCAGATTAGTTCAGGACTGTTGTTGTTGCATAAAAACTTATAGTATTTATTTAAAATTTAAAAAATAAGAGTAACCTTACATCGTCAAATTTTTAAAAAAATTAAAAAATATCATACAAACACAAGTAAAAAATATTTAAGTACAAATAGCAATAATTTAAATACATATATACAATATATATACACTTTTGTGACATAAATATATATATATATATATGTATATGTGATCGACTCTTAGTTTTGTTTTTGGGTCAGTTTGGGTGCAACAAGATGCCAACCCAAGAATTAAATCGAATTGATTGGGTTATTACATTTTAGGTTCAAACTCGAATCCAACCTTTACCCAACAACGGAGCAACCCATCGAGGGTGAGTGTGTTTAATTATTGATTTTTCAATTCATTTGTGCAGAGTTATTAAGTTTTAGGGCTTGTTTGGTAACATTTATTATTTTTGTTTTTTATTTAAAAAAAACAAAAAATGACGTTTGTTTAAATATTTTTTTTTAGTTTTTTTACAAAATTCTAAAAGTTAAAACTAAAAGTTAAAACTAAAAACACTAAAATTAGTGTGTTCTCTCTGACTAAAACATTGATCTAGTACTAATGACACAACGATAACCTATAAATGCTCATCACCAAATAAAAAAAAACACAAAACAAAAACACACAGTAAAAATACATAACAAAAAATAAAAATTGACAGTGTTACTCTTTTAGAGACAGATGGTGGGGCCCACACCCAGTGATGGGTCGCACTACTGGGATGGAGAGCGGGCTGCATCATCAAATGGGTCCCCATCAATTATTTTTTCACAACAATACAATGATAGCAGAAACATCTTATTATTCCCCCTCTCTCCCTCCAAGTAATTTTTGTCCTTTTCTGTACAGTTACACGCGTGCGTGGATCCACACGTACGGACTATATGCTGCGAAATCGGCTCCTGTGTTCTTTCCTTTAACTTTAAGTACAGCCGTCGGACCGGCGGTCAAACCAATCGAACCGCATGACTGGTCCAGCTTCTTTAGAAAAGAGAGAGAGAGAGAGAGAGAGAGAGAGTGTTTAGCCAGTGATGAAATTAAAGGGGAATAAGGAGTAGTCAAAGTTTAAAATTATGGCTCTATTGAAAAAAAAGTATTTAAGAAAAACGTTTTGTAAAACATGTTTAAATTAATTTCTTCCAGAAAAAATGTTTAAAATAATGGCAAATAGTCAAGTAAAAGTTTAAGAAAATAAAAAATGATCAACACCTAGGACAGTACCAAGTCAATTATTGAAAATTGAAAATATACTTAGTGAAGCATACTAATTATTGTGCTTTTTGGTTGTATTAAGAGCATATCCAACCATATTTTGTAAAGTAACTAGTCAAAGTATACTTAAACACTGTTCTCTATTTTAACTACTCACTTTTTAAAAAAAATCCTCCAATTATATTCTCTATTTTAACTAGTCACCTTATAAAAATTTTTTTAACAATTACCCTCAGAAAAGAGGATAGATATTTGTGAAATAATATTATTTAAAATTTAGAGAGCCACTTTTAGCTCTCTATATTTGGAACTCCAAAGTTAGACTCTTTAAAATAAGCCTATTGGAGTGCCATTTTTTCAAGCTTGACTATTTAAAATAACTAAGAGAACCACTTGAAGTTGCTCTAAGTATTAGCGACTACTGTAAAATATTAAGTACTAAAATACTGTATATTGTGTAAAAGTTATGATAATGCAGTTGGTTACAATCGATAGTATTATTTATATATTATGTATTGTCAATTGTTACAAATAGTTAAGATTAGAAAATGGTACATCTTGCAAAAGCAAGTAATACATTGTGAATAAATGAATAATACATTCGGAAATGTTGATTGATTTTTTATCATCTTAATCTTTCGACAGGCTATTTAACCTTTTTCGGAATTTTGTGTATTCTTCTTCTTTTTCCAATTCTTCCAATAACTAAACCCTAGTTTTCCCAAAAGGAAAAATGCTTGCAAGAAAAAATTTTAGCAAAGAAGTTTGAGCCAAAATAACCTCCAAGTGACATAATTTGAAAACATGTAGTTGTCAATGGCATTGTTTGTGGTTATGTTAACTTGAATTATGAGGTTAAGTTTTTAATTATAACCATTGTTTGTATAGGGTTACACTTTATTCTTTTATTTTGCAAAATTAAAACCTTATCCTTCACCAAATTGTGACTGCAAGTGGGTAACAAGGCCTGTTATTACTAGGCTGAGATAACCAACCTAAAAAAAACTTTCAAATATTTTTAACTCACTATAATATCATAATCACAAAAATATTATGCATACGAAAAGC
This sequence comes from Euryodendron excelsum, assembly GCA_033060915.1. Taxonomy (NCBI): domain Eukaryota; kingdom Viridiplantae; phylum Streptophyta; class Magnoliopsida; order Ericales; family Pentaphylacaceae; genus Euryodendron; species Euryodendron excelsum. The sequence goes on along the minus strand of CM065393.1, from coordinate 29,850,517 downwards.
ATATGCCTATTTTCCCCCCAGTCTTTTACATAGGAAAGAAGATGACAAAAAGATAATTCAAATGTAGGTGGGGGCTTGAGTCTGAGACTGTGGTACAATCTTCAGCAAAAGAATGAAAGGAATGGAAATGGTTGCTCGTCAACAGTAATAGCACTTATGGTACAACGAATTTATTGTCTTGCAACCAAACAGCCTACAAAAAGCTTGGGAATCTAAGCTAGCTGCATGTGTGGTCCCTTTACTCAACACGGTGCAACAAATCATTTTGCAATTCTACTTTGGATTGCTAGTTGTTTGGTACAATTTGGTACTTGATGTAGTGTCTTAGTTTGGATTTTAACCCACTTGATAAATTGAGGAAGAAAAATGTATTTTTACAGATTTTTTATACAAAAAACTTTAGTAGAATAATTTGATAATAGTATTTTCAAAAGTATAAGCTAAAATGATAGGTGTGTTAGTTCGAAATAAAAGGGCTACTTTGAAATTTTAGTAGAAAGATTATGTTTGTATTATATTACTTGTAGGGTGCACAAAGGAATAAAAAAATTCGAGAACCGAAACAACCTGGCCTCTATGGGTTGGTTTGGTTCGGGTATGTTAAGGGTTCGGTTCGATTTTAGGTCTAAATATTATCAAACCGATAAATTTGGTTCGATTTCTGGGTTGACATTTGATGGACCCACCCGGCCTGAGCTAACTAGAGACCTGAATTGGAACCTAATCTATATATGTAACAAAGTTTGTAAATATTGCACATATATCTTTAAACTATTATTATTTGTACTTCATTATGACTAATATGAATTTATATATTATTCTTTTAAAAAAAATTGAGGATGCAACATTATTCTTATTTTTTTATTTTCACATTATAAAAGTGAACTCGATCCGAATCAATCCAAGCTAGACCCGACCCAACCCAAGGCATGGAATCAAACCGAACTAACTTGAGCCAACTCAGATTGGTTCAGTTTTGTTTCATGAGAAGATCGGTTCGATTTTAAGTCCAAAATTTTGAAATTGATCAACATCAAGTCGATTTTGAGTTTAGCATGGACTCAAACTAACTCGACCCATGCACACCCCAATTACACCTATAGAAATGTAATTCAATTGTTAGAGATTGTGTTGCCATGTCTGTTCCCAAACATTGGCATTGGGATTTTGCTTGGTTCCAAAGGCAACCATTGATGTAGTCATTGTGAAACACAGTGTTCATAATCTTGAAAGTACAATAATGCTTAATTTATTCTTGCTATTACATTAAGCATTTAATATGAAGTTGAATGTGATTTGAGATTACGATTACTACACTGACAAAAACATATACTTTTTGAAATCTTTAAGTGCAGGACAAAATGTATATATTTGAAGAAAAATCGTTATGAGTTAAACTAGTACTGTGAGAAGTCTATTGAAAATGTTAACACCCCATAATCAAAGTCCCAACACTAATATAATGCTCACTAGCAGTCCGTTTGGAACTCAAGGAAAGAAAAAAAAAATAGTAGATTTTTTTATTTCGTTTCTAGTTTGAGAGGGGAGAGAAACAAATTGCAATTTTTCCTATCACTTTTCTTTTATTTACTTTTCTCTTTTTTTAAATAGTCACTTTATTGCTTTCTTTCCACTATTATATAAATTTCAAGTAAGAAAAAACAATTTTTCTTGTAAGTTTTTTTTTTATTTTCTTTGCAAAACAGAATAAAGTAAAACCATTCAAATCTCTCTCTCTCTCTCTCTCATATATATATATATATATGTATGTATACATAACTCAAGAGTGTATGTAGGTCCATGAAAAAGGTGCTTAGATGAGTCTGGTTCCATTTTATGCAGAGAGAGCATGTTGGTTACCTCATCAATCAAAGAGGGCGCCAGTTGTGAACAGTATAGTCTGTGAAAGGGTTTTGGCATTTGCAAAACCACCTTGGCCCCTTGCTGCACATGTATTCGTTTTGCAAAATGTTAGTGTTACAAAAAAAAATTTATACAAAAGTGACATACAAAGTCATGCAATAGTAGTTGTTTTATAATTAAAAGTTATTATGATGAGTTTTATTTTAAAATGAAAGGTCTCATTAAGATACATCATTTTGTATAAAATTTTTGTACGAATTTTTTTATTTATACAACATTATCCATCCATTATAGAATCTTGTTAATATATGTTCTAAAATGCATTTTAAACATATTTTATCTGATTTTACAAAGTGTTAGAATTTATATTTCATAATTTTTACTACTAAAAATGTAATTATCAAAATTATGTGTAACTAAATAAAAAATGTGCTTTAAGACGGGGAGGGGTGGGCCGTTAGTATAACTAGATAAAACATTGGTCTTCTTTTTAAATCAATAGGGTGCAACTTGCATCTTTCCTGCTGTCAAAGTTACATTTCGAGAGAGAGGGAGAGGGGGCGGGGTGGGCCGTTAGTACGGAGGGGAAAGGCTAAAAGTGCGCCGGCGGTGGGATAGTAATGAGTCATTACTAATGACTAATGAGCCACCACGTGATAACATACGACGCCGTGACCGGGACCCCCACAAGATAAGAGAGAGACAGAGAGCGCGCGTGTTTGGGTACGAATATTACTGTGCGCAAAAGCGACGCTTCGAGCCGTGACATCACGGGACCCAAACACACTTCAACCTGTGATTTCGCGGTAAAGTCGCACGAGAAAGTTAGAAACCAGCATGTGCTCTACGTAACTAACTAACTGTCTGCAGACCGTATATAAGACAAATTTTTGGGGATTCTGTAGTATTAATTACTGTCCGGGATTCAATTAGTAGTATGATAATGTCAATTACTCGAAAATTTTATTTAAAAAATAATTACACTTTATTCTTTTATAATTTAAATAAAAATTAAAGAGCCTCCTGTTATTTAAAATTAAAAACTTAACCTACCAAAATAATAAATAAATAAATAAACAAATTAGAGTTACCCAATTTTGAATTTCTTACGTTTGCATGAAATACTACGTACTCTGGTGTTGGTTACTTTGTTGATTGCCCTCTTCTTCGGCTATCCGTCTTTGCACTAGATTAGTAAATTGCGTGTTTGTTAACCTTTAGGGGAGTTTATTCAATAAGGGTGAGTATGAAGTCCACCTTAAATAGGTTCTTTGAGGTTATTAAAAATATATATATATATATATATAAATAAATAGTACCTAACAAATAATAGTGTAGCTCCTCACTAGATTTTTATTTCGTACATATATAGTACCATTTTTTAGATACTTTTTTTTTATAATTTTTATAATATATGTATTATTTTTTAGACCCATAACAAAATAGAAGGAGTGATGACATCATGTTGTAAGAGTACCAAATGATTTTGGAGGAATTACACTTGAGGACTACTAACAGTTGATGTGGGATCGCTCAAGCGGTGCTTGACCAACAGTCATCTTTGCGGTTAATATTTTTCATCATATTTTATTTTTTTATAGTTTAAATCAAAATCAAATGATTCGTATGTAGCTTAAAAGTGAATAAATGAACCTTTATAGTTTGAACGTATCTGTAAAATGCATGAAAAATATTAGATTTAACGAAAATTCTGTCATAACTTAAAAGGATGATTTGATAAAATAATTAAAAAAACTCTCGAAAGATAATTCTTTATTTTGATATAAAAGAGAATAAAAAATAACCTTTTGAAGGGTAACAATTTATTTTGGCATAAAAGGATCAAATTGTTTTTTTATGTTATAATTTGAAGATATAAAATAACAAAAATATTTTTATGACAGATTTTTCGTTAAATTTTACTTTTTTCATACATTTTGTAAATAAGTTCAAATTATAAGGGGATCATATATTTATTTTTAAATTACAAAAGGTCATTTAATTTTGACTCAAACAAAAAAGTTAAAGTATAATTAGCGCAATGATTTCTCTTAATGAAGTGGCTCCATTATTTAAGACTGAATGGCTAGTCGAGAGCTGCAAGAATTGAGAAAGCAGCTAACTGGGTTGATTGTTGATTGTTAACCGCGGTAATAAAGTAAATTTTCTTTTTATTAATTCATAAGGTTCGTGTGGTAAAATGGGGTGTGAAAGAGCGCTGGAATAAAAAAAATTTTTAATGTGAACCATAAAAAAAATCACAATAAGTAGCATTGCTTTTAAAAAGTGGTATATTATTCCTTGGCCTGTCCAATCTCGAACATGCAACAGTCCTTCAGGCACACAATCGGAAGGCAATTGGTAAGCCTGTCAATTAAGTGAGGCAGCATCTTTATACTGATGCAACACAACAATGAATTATCTCCAACTCAGAAAATAAAATAAAAAAAATAAAATGAAAAAAATTTGTATAACTAAAAGAGGTCCACCCCACCAAATGCGCCGAACACAAACGAAAGGAAACTGAAAATTAAACTGAGAGAGAGAGAGAGAGAGAGAGAGAGAGAGAGAGAGGTGGTTGAGACGAGGTGGAGCTGACAGCAACAACAGGTCCTGTGAGCCTTTTCCTTTAAATGTCAAGCCCAATTGGGGAGAAGGGGTGGAGCCCCACCACCCACCATCCTTCTCCTCTTTGAGCCCCCACCACCCTCAACAGCAACAAATACGGGCTGCTATACAGACTTGAGTTATATATATATATATATATGTAAAACTGGAGTCTAGACAACCCATCCCTTATGACCAATCACCAATGACCATCATATCTTATGTTATCCTACTTTAATTTTCTATTTCTAGTTACACCTTATCACATCACCATAGAGCCAATGCCACCTTTTATTTTATTTTATTTTATTTTACACCTTTTTGCTCCTCGTTTTTGTTTTTCGTTTCCTTACAAAGAGGCAGGAGACAGAGTACCTAAAGCGGTGTCCCTAGCAATGGATCCTGAATTTTTGTTTAGATGAGGAGATAAAATTTATTAAATTTTGGATTAGCTAAGGTAGTATTTCATGAATTTTAGAGGGCCGATAACAATATTTTAGCATAAATATAGTATTTTTAAGGAGTAATTACTTCTTACCTTTTTGTGATTTGACCAAAATTAAATGGCCATATGTAATTTAAAAGTGAACAAATAGCCTTATGTGATTTGGACTTATCTGCAAAATGGATATCTGCAAAATGGATGAAAACTATTAGATTTAACGAAAATTTTGTTATAGGGATATTTTTGTTATTTTATCTTTTCAAATTAAAATATCAAAAAGACAATTTGACCATTTTATGCCAAAATAAAGAGTTATTTTTCTAGAGTTTTTTTTGTTATTTCACTTAAAAGATGATTTTGGCCATTTTATACCACAATAAAAGGTTGTCTTTCGAGGGTTTTTTTTTGTTATTTCATCAAATTTTCTTTTTTTATGTATTAATTTGGAGATGAAAATACCTCTATGATAAAATTTTTATTAAATTTATTGGTCTTCATGCATTTTGTAGATAAGTCCAAATCACAAGAGCTCATATGTTCACTTTTAAATTACAGAATTTATTTTATTTTGAATCAAACTGCAAAAGTGTAAAGTGTAGTTACTCTTATTTTTTTTAAAACTATCTTAAGGTGGCCGTGTTTGCCATTATGTAGAAAATAAGTCTTTTATGTGCAAAAAAGATTCAACGTGAAGGTAGTACCCGATTTCAGATACTACTTATGTTACAATCTTTTTTTCTTTTGTGTGGGTTAATTACAAATACATTCTCTAAACTATGACTCTATATTATTATGTTTCTATAAATTTTAAAACGTAACATGTTAACTACTTGAATTATAAATTTATATCAATCTACCCTCTATGTTAGCAATCTGTTAGGAAAATATATGAAAAATTATTATTCGACTCGTACATTTTGATAGAAGTATAGTTTTTTTTACTTAAATTAGTCTTTTCTATTATAATAATTGCTTAATTATTGAAATGTTCATGGAAATGACATGCAAATATAGGGACAATATAAATGACATTTCAGTTATTAGACAATTATTACAAAAAAAAAAAATGTAATTTAGGTATAAAATAAATTTTTGTAAACATGTATAAGTTATATAATAATTTTTTTATCTACTCTCATAACTTATTGCTAATATATTGCTAACAGAAGAGGTTGATTGATACAAATTGATAATTCAGGGGTGAACTTGTTACGTTTTAAACTTTAAAGAGGCATAATAATACTGAGTTATTGACTCGCCCTCAAATGCGGTATTCCTACAAATGGAGTTAGCACTCTGCAAGAGTACGGGGGTCGCGAGGAAGTATAAACCGGTAATTCGGTATCGTTCTCTCCCAAGGGACCTAGCCAAATATAGGCTCTAGCACTCAACTCACATTAACCTAACCTAGGATTGATTTGCAATTATGTGGGAAATTAGTTCTAAAATAAAAAAGAAAATAAAAGGACCGAAAATATTTTGGGTTTTGAAGATGGTTTTGAATTATTAACCTATTACAATGAAAATAAAAACAATTAACACTAGACAATTAAAGTAAAGCAAAAGGAAAATAGAGTTAAAACAATTAAAGGGGAATTGGGCTCAAATGATCCAAACACTCAATTTCATCCAAGGTTTCCAATGGGGTTTATAACTCAAATCAAACACAACATTTAAGTGTGTTTGATTCGGAAGATTTAACTTTGAAAATCGATAATTCTCAAGCAATTGAAATTAGATACATGTTCAATGGGGAATCAAAGGTTAATACCATCGATTCAACTTAGTCAATACCAAATTTGTGGTTTGTGCATTGATTAGTCAAACATAGTCACTAACTTAGGTTTTCTAAGGCATCTTTAATCAATTGTTGGGAATAAATTTTTAGCAATTGTAGAGTATTTTTCTAGACAAGAGTCCTAAATTAATACCATTGATTTGGGTGATGAAAATCTTCAAATTTAGTCAATAATCTAAGTTTTCTAAAATTTCACACCTAATTACTAGAAATTTGAATTATAAGAAACTATGACAATTAATTCATGAGACACCTCCATTGAATTACTTGGATTATTTGGGTGATTTTCACATTTAAACTCAATTTAAATTACTAGCTACTTGAATACATCATAAAAGCTTGTAAAAATGAAAAGAGAAGCATAAAGAGATTTAAATCTAAAATTAACTACAATAATAGGATTGTTTGGTTATAAGGAAAATGAGAAAAAATGCAAGAAAGTGCAAGAAAATGAAAGAAAATACAATACAATGAAGAAAATTACAAGTTTCTACATTATACTACAATTACAAAGCTAAATCTAAGCTAAAAATGAAGAAAAATGGAAAAATCTAACCTTGGAGAGCTTCTTCCGCCGCCCCCTTGCTCCTAAAAACCCTAACTACTCAAAAAATTTACAAAAAATCCTAAAAAACACGGCTTCGGACGTAAAAAAACACAATCTGGATGAACAGTAACCGTCTGAATGGTGAACAGTACCCGTTCGGACGGGTATTATTCATACTGTTCAGCTGTAGAAACTTCAAAACTTGATTTGGCTACCTTAGAGTTCGATTCAGCCAATGCACATTAGACGCAAAGTTGTAGAGCTTGAAGTCTTCTTTCCAATGAAGTAAAAATCAGCTCAATCGGATATCGGAGTAAAAAATTATGGCCAAAATACCGAGACAGGTCTGAATTTTCATGAACAAATTATTCGCCTTGAACTCGCTTTGATTATTCTTGATTTCTTTTCACCTTTATTAGCTTATATAACCTATAAAACACATACAAAACATACTTAAATAAATATCTAACTAAAATAAGATAATTAATTACAATATAAGTCTATCAAAGTACAAATTAAGGGCTTATGATTACATTTTTAGGGTGTAATCAGTTATAATTCAGAGGGTGTACTTATAATTTATTTCTTTTGTATTTGATAAGACTTGTCACTATATATGAATGACAGTAATTGGTACATGTGTCCAATTGCAAGTAAGTTTCTGCCTATTGGCTCAACTATAGTCAGAGTTTAATGAGAAGTCGCGGCTGGGGCAATGGAATGGATTACCTCTTCAAATTCCACATTTTTTTTTAGTTTATTAATGGGTTAATTACATTAAGATCCTCTCAACTATGATTGATTTTTACTTTACCCTTTTTATGTATAAAATGCTACACTCACACCCTTTATTTCTTTCTTTTATGCCAATTTTACCCTTCGGTTACCCATTCATGTGAAGTGCACATGACCATCAAAGCAAATATTATATCGAAAATGATCTTATACAATAAATACTCAATATATGTCATATATGATGTATATTTACAAAAAAATTTACCAAAAATAAAATTATAAAGGAGAGAAAATGAAGCAAAACTTCCTCTCCCGTCTCTTTCTCTACTGGGTTTGCGAAATCTATTTAACGTTAGAGAGGACCCTTTACAAACCCAGTCACCTTCATCTTCTTCACATCCGATACATATCACAACTCATATATATTAAAAAACTAAAGCGCTATTTACGAGAAACAAACATACTCACCTAAAGTAAATCAATCCCATTCAATAAATTGATTAATCTCTTTATATATATATATATAAATAGTTATATCTCTACAAATTTATTCATTCACCTTTTTCGCCGTTAATGCCTCGAATTCAAGCTTCAAACTAAACCAAAGCATATATAAAACTGCACCATTGTTGTAAACATCATACACATGACCCATAGATTGTAAATATATATATGTATATATATATAAACAAACACACCTTAATAAGGGTTGTGTTCATGAATTCTAGGTATAAATATACATCTGACTCCTTTGGTTTCGATCCTATATTAACTCTCCTCGATTTTATTTAGAAACAAAACTCCCAAACCATAAACAGTCGGGTAACACTTGGATTTTAAACCCCCCCCCCACCCTCTCTCTCTCTCTCTCTCTCTCTCTCTCTCACAACTTCTCGCACATATGGTTTATTGGGACAAATTAAGGAATTGATTGTCAGTAATGGGGTGGGGTTGTGGTTTGTGGGGGTTGGGCAATGGTGGTTGTGTTGTGTGGTGAACAAAAGAAGGTCGGCAGTGGCTAGCATGTTGTCTAGTGGCAAAAGGGGAGGTGACAGTGGTAGTCTTAGTGTACGGCATCAAAAAGGCAGGATGTCAGCGGTGCAGTTGGTGTTTGGTTGCGGAAGGGCAAAGGTTGGTGATGAGCTTGGTGTGTGGTAGCTGAAGGGTAGAGAGTCAATGGAAGGGAGGCTGTTGGCTAGATAATAAGGGTTTGGCTGTGAAAAATGGAGAAAAGGGGAAAGAGAGGGAAGGGGAGAGAGATGACAAAATCGAAGGATAAAACAGTCAATTTAACTTTCTAGTTAACGGTGTTAGTATGTGCAAATATTTTAATAATTGAGGGGGTGTAAATGTTGCATTTTATAAATGAGGGGAATAAAATGAAGATTGATCATAGTTAAGGGGGTCTTGATGTAATTAACATTTTATTAATAGCTTTGAACTCCTATATTATGATGGCCATGACTTAATGTTAGATTGTTGCAACTTAAGGTAAGTTTTTCAAGTTTCCTCTATCAAACCTCCCACCATGACGTGGTTTTCTTTCTAGAGATAAAAAAAAAGTGCTAAAGAAACCTCATGAATGCTTCTTAATTTTGATTTAAAATAAAAACTAGCGAAAAAAATTTGATCGATCACAAAGTAGTTGGTGGATTTTTTTAGGCCATGGCTATTGCTAAAGCACTAGTGGCTTTGGCAATAGCTTCTCTCTCTCTCTCTCTCTCTCTCTCTCTCTCTCTCATACACACACATATATGCTATAGTCTAACCTATGCTATGTCTGTGTTGGCATGGCCAAAATTGAAATTCCCCTCTTTCCTCAAACTCATAATTCAAATGCAATGGAAAACAAATTTGACTCATGCACATTGGATTCCGCAAAAACCCAATAAAATGATTTCATTTCCAAGAGATATAGTACTTACACATTCTATCAAAGAAAATGTTTTTAAGACTATGAAGGCATTGAGCTTTCATTGAATATGCATCAAAATCAACTGAAACCAACAGATTCAACAATCTGTACAAGACATGCCTTAGAAAAAAAAAAATTTACTGCCATTTTTGGACCTGAATTTAAACTTGCCTAAATAGTAGATTTGTTCCCACCAACTCAACTCTCCTCTGTTGACTTATCCTTTTTTTTCCCAATACTATACACTGATTTTTTTAATTGAATTTTTTTTCTCCATTTTGGAAAATTTTACAAATTAATCAAATCTTTTTTATAAAAAGAAATTCATGAGTCCCATTTTTTGAGCAAATGTTGCACACAAAAATAAAATATGACAATGTAAAAAATAAAAGATCCCGACCGCTTATACGCAAATTCTTTTTGATTACCTACTTATACCCAATTGAATTTGGGCATCATCCAAACTTCATCTATTTAAGTTGCTACCTTACAACAAATTAAAAAACCCTGTACTAATTCTTAGAATAAATAAATAGATAAATAAATAAATAAAGGTACATAGATACACTATAATTAATCATCTCCTATATATTGTCAGCTGAAAAGTAGCACCTCTTTTACTTTAAGGGTTATAGAATGGTCACACAACAGCTCACAACTTGCATGGAAAAATATATATTATGGACACTTAATATATCAATGATAAGATATATTAATGGGGGATTTGATGCTGAAAAAACATAAGGATTGGGGGACCATAAACACCCCCATACCTTTAATTTCCAACTTATAAATAAAATAAAGATATCATGTTCACATGGTTGGTTGCATGTGATGGGAATGGGATTGTTTTCTGAAATTTTTCCTTCCAATTTCCTTTATTTTTTTTTCTTATTGGTGTTTAGTTTTCTACCCAATTTTTTTTTTTCTGATTTGTTTTTTCTTGACCCATCTGACATTGGTGTAACTACCCCACTGCGCACTTCACACCAAAAGCGGGCATTATGTGGGTAGAATACGCCTTGTGTGAGTGAAGTGAACCCTACCCCCCCTTCCCTTCTCTATAAAGCTGGTGACACAGATTATATGCTAGTGTGGTCCATGAGAAACTTGTATGGGCATGGTTCATTTCACCCTCCTCCTTTACTCTCTCTCTCTCTCTCTCTCTCTCTCTCTCTCTTATATTAATATGTCTTCACTTCCTCTCTACTAGTGCAAGACATGAAGAGAGTGCGAGATCTGAGAGGATAAAGGGATTTTGCAAGTCCTGTCATGCTTTTCCACAGCTTTCTTGAACTTCATCTAATTGTTCTCTCAGTCTAGATCAACTGTGGAAGTTCAAGAAAGTTGTGGGAAGACATGGCAATTCAGGACTTTTTAGCCGCTGTTTCCTCCATTTCTGTGCCATATTGGCTTTCGCGGTGTTTAGCCCTAAGGATCATGCTGAATCTGCATGCAGTCATGGTAATTGTCACTACTGGTACATAATTCACACCCATTTGGTCAATTTTTTTTTTGAACACTTAGAAACTACAATTTCATATAATTCACACGAGTTCTTGTAATTTCTTTTAGAAAAAATGACTGTGATGCTGAATTATGATGTGGGTTTCATGGTTTTACTAATTTGCTTATGAATTCTCCAAGATTTGATGCAAAAATTTTCTGGAAACAGGTCAAGAACCTCCTTTTTATTGTTAGTAAATTTTAGTGCAACACATTTGAGCCTTGCATGTTAATATAGGTGAATATTTTCATTCAAAAAGGTTATGATTTCATTCAACTGAGATACGCTTGATTACATATTTTCTTGACTTTCCACAAATTGTCAAAAGTTTTATTTTTGAAAAAATTTGAGTACTCAATCATAGTGGTGAAAACTGAGCTATGTTGCAGAGAAGATTCCCCACCTTTCCTCTTTATCATCAATAATTGATAGTTCATCTTGTTTGCCTTTTGTTTTTGCGTCTGTGTGATCTCCATTTCTGTGAAAAGGTTAAAATTTGTCACTATGTGAAAATATTTTTTTACCTCTCTCTCTCTCTCTCTCTATAGATATATATATATATATATATATCACAAAACATGGTCAGGGGTCAGGCGTGGTTGAATTTATTAGGGAATTCACCATAGTGTAGTATAAAACTAAGCTGTCACTGCATTTTCCAACCTGTTTTGCTGATGGTCTACTTATTTATTCAATCTGAATTTTCTAGGCCTTCTATTTTGTTTTATTTTTTTAGTTGCTGTTTGAGGAGATAACTCTGTAGGCCTTGTGCATTAAATGTTTGCACTGCATCAGATTCTCTGAAATACTTAAAAGTTACCAATTATACTTGTCCTCTTCACAAATGTTCTGTTAGTCCCCAGATTTTACTGCTATATTGGGTCAGAATGTTGGTTGAGATTGTGAATTTTCATTTTAATTACTTCCTATATTTATATAGACGCGAAGTGTTTAGGAATTATAAATGTCCATGCATAATTGTAATTTCCAAGTAGCATTCACCTATTATACTGTTTTCTCTTGTCAAATATTGCTTGTCATTTGTTATTTCTCTAGTAGTTATTTTCTTTTCGTTCTTAGTTCTGAAATTTTGATTCTGTTTCATGATATAATTTAGATTTATCAGCAAATTTCAAAATTTTGCAAGAATTCTATACTACTAAAATTTGCTGTTATGATCTTTAACATGTATCTGAAGAACTCAAAAGTGAACTAATCTTGTTCCAATACTTTTTTTTTTCTTTCTTTTGTCTCCTAGAAACTGTCTTTCAATGATGTTTGTTAAATTAAATCACCATATTAATCTCTCATCGACATAAAGGGGGAAAAAAAAAAGAAGATTATTGTGGAAACCAAGTGATTGATTTTGGCTTTGGAGTCTATACAACTAGGCACAAGAGCTTGAATCGAATCTCTTCAACATGTTTTTCCAAGTGAATGCAACAATGTTAAATGGTAGGTGGAGGGTAGGTGCACCCGAATTCGTTTAAATAGGCCAGACAATAGATCATGGGCATTCTATGCAGCATAAAAAGAAAAGAAATGCTGTCATTGCAATGAATGGCTCAATACAAATGCTTACATTAAGCCCTTATGTACTTCACTAAATCTTTTTTTTTTTTTCTTTTTCCGGTGGATTTGGGCACTGTATACAGGATTGGAGAATCGCTTGAATCATGTCAGTTTGTGAAGAGAAGCCACTATTAGTGTCAATGCTTCTGCATAGAGTGGTTCCTATATATATATATATATATATGTCATACATATTGCAGACTTGAATTTACAGTGGAGGTAGCCAAATGTTTTGCTGGATTTTGCTCTGGCAAAGATAATATTAGAATGACTCTGGATGTGTTTGGAAGACATTGCTAAAATGAATTGAGTATTGGCTGATCTACCTTATGCATGAAATGCCAATAGAGCATTTACATATTGCAGTAGCAGTGGTACCTTATATATATATGTATATATACATGATCAGGATGCAAGTTCTCAAGAAATCCATGTATGTACTTAAGTTATCGGTACATTATGCAGAGACTTGGTACGGCCTTTAAGATGAAGTTGACCATTGTAAAAAATAAATCTTTCTCGAAGTTGCTTCCAGGTATACTAAAACCAATCTTCTCAAAATCAAATATCGGAAGTTCGCCATTGATTTTCTCTCTCTCTCTCTCTCTCTCTCTCTCTAAAGGCCATGGACAATTGGTCCAAAGTTCTTTTTCACAATAGTAGGGGGCCACAATGGCTGCAATAAGCATCTGTAATATATCTCATTCTTCTTTAAACTATATCTAGGTAGCTGCAACTTATAAGAGTTCCCACATGTGAGAGAAACGGAAACCCAATTAACGAATCAACATCTGATAATTTTAGCCCCCCCTTTTTTTTTTTCAAAATATATTCAAGAGGATATAAATCTCAATAGAAGCATTTTGTGGTTCACAATTACCCGCCATGAGCTTATGCAGGAACTCATGAGCAAATTGTCAGCTTCAATAAAAAAAATAAAAAAAAACTGCTCCATTTTGAAGATTGGATTTGAAATGAATTGATTTGATATTCTAAGGTAGAGTATTGAATAGAGAAATAGAAGAGCTGTAGGTTGTTAAAATCCTGGTGAATAATTTCAATCTAAAACCCTCAAATCCATTCTTGAAATCCAAATGTAAGATACTACATTGAAATAACGGCTATACTCCTTGAATGAGGGATATCAAATCTATTTGTTTATGTTTATATATATATATATATATTCAAAATGCCCGTGCAATTTGAGAACCAATAGAAAATGGGGGAGAGAAAAGGAATGGAGATGCAATAATGCAGACCCAATGTGTTGGAGGAACAGAACAGTACCGTCGCTATTAGCACCTAAGCTGTGCTCTACTGTGTGAGCGAGACATATCAAAACCACCCTTTTGTGGTGTGTGAAAGTGCCCCAACAACCATAATGGGTGTTTTGTCGACCATGAAATGGACTTGAGAAGAAATGGTCTCACTTCACTACTTACAGAATAGAGATAAATAGAGATAATGCAACTCCAATTAGTTTAAAAACATCAAATAACATGCCGTGCCCAAGAAAATAATGTAAGCAATATTATACAGCATGGTACATAAATTAAAGTGGTATATTGAGTAAGAACTTGCACTGACAATCAGTGAAAGAACTATGCAAGAAATTTATAAAGAATAACATTCATGGTCAAATAACCTTCTCCAAAATTACACGTCCCAAGGAACTTTGAACTCCCAAGTGCAGGAAGTATTATCCAAAGTGTGTGTATAAGTGTTACTATAATCTGAAAAAAGAATGCATACGTAAAGAATCTAAGCCTGCAAATATGCAGAAACTAGAAATCGAACTAGCAAAATATCATAATTACTAAGATTCACTAATTTAAAATAATAAAAAATTACAGAAAGTAAAACTTATAAAACTGCAGAAAGTGAATACTCAAATTTATCAGGGCTGGTCATGTTGGACACTTTGAAGTCAAATTCACATTCTCTCTTTCATGGATTTTGAGTAAAAATGGTTAAATGAAATTAATATACTCATTAGAGATTAATTCATAGTACCATGGATCCACTTGAAAGAACGTGTGGGTTCCATTTTATTTATGGCTCAAATGACTATAAAGTCACATATTTTCCAAAATGAAGTACCTACTTTCCTACATTCAACCAAGAAAGAATGCATGGATGCATATACTCACATCATATAGAAAACATAGATCTTTGCTTTTCTCTGAGAGAGAGGGAGAGAGATATTACAAATTCAACATCAATGGCATTCTTTTCTCATGAACAATATATGTATTCGGCCAAGCCAAAAGAGAACAGATGTGACGAACGAAACAACATTTACAGTACTGAGACAACAAAATCAAGAAAAAAGATTGTGTTTGATCCATTCCTTTATTTTCTCGCTTGATTTTCACTTCACCCATCTGTCTTCTACCAAATGTTAACAAGCACAAAGATGTCTAATCCTCATCTTTTTGCAGCATTAACCTTTTTTTTTAATACACAAAAGCAAAACTATAAACAAATCCAAACTTTATGACTTGGGTGAGTGGTAGGTAATATATAACAAAAAGCATTAGTTAATTAATCATATGTTTAACTTTAAACCTACAGTGCTACTGCATATGAAAAGCTTGACCCTCTAAAGCAAAGCAGATAAAAAAAGTAAAACTTCTAATTTTTAGGGTGTCCAAACACTAAAATATCATAAAGAAGGAACCAGCAGTAGTGTGGTTCCTCCATTATCATACATGATCATACAAGACAGTTCAGGAATCTTACAGCAAATATAAAATCAATTTTAAAACTTATTTTATTATCTTCTTAAAAAGAAGATGGAGACATGGATCAATGCAATATCTTCGAAATAACAACGTAGGTGATTCATTGGACGGATCCAGGTCACCGTAAGAGTTCTGTAAATCCAGCTAAGCTTATACATACAAGCCTCAAGTGCCAGTTAATGCAAAGTTGTACGATGAATTCGGTGATGTGATTCGATGAATTCTTGTGATGAGAAAATGAAATTTTGTATGGAAAATCAGTTCTGGCTCATTAACTTAATTCTTGGGCAGATGGGTCTTGGTCTGGTAACTGATTTGGACAATGAAATATTTACATTTACATCATAAAATTTTTCATCTGATCTTAATGCTTCAAGTACTTAACAAGACAAAACAATATATTTCTTGTAGTTGATTTAGTCCACCTTTTAATGCCTCATAGTTGTCTTTACCTTAGTGGGAAAAACTTTCTTGCCCTAGCTTTTTTCTTCATTATTTTTTATAGGGTTTCACTTTTCCAAGGTGAAAATTAACACCATAGTGCATGATTTGAGCTTTTCAGCTGTTACAGTCCTGCTATCACTTCATTTTAAAGTTTTATTTTTAAGTTTTACTTTAAAATCAGGACTTACCATTACATAAAACCTCTCTATATGGATAAAACGAAATGTTATATTGTATGGCTAAATTATGCTTACAGTCCATGATCACATTGATGATGACTATAACAAATCCTTGCTCTGTAGTGCATTATATGGTTAAATTAGACCTCTTAAATTAGCGTGTTTTGCGGTGTTTTTTTCCTTTTCTGTTCTGACTTTAATCAGCCAAAAAAAAAAAAAAATAGACCTCTTCACCTAATATGTATATTAATTCTCTTTTCAGAAAAGAAGCTTTACCTAACCTATTAGTTTTCATATTAATGGCATTAAAATTTTGTAAAACTTATGCTGGTGGGGGGTTGCATATGCCTACCCTTGTGGTCCATCTAACATTCAATAAAGGGAATTGTTCCTTTTTTTCAAATTTTTTTTTCTTTTGCTCAAATAAATACATGTATATACAAAAGAGATTAGATCCCCATTAGATATTAGTACTCATGCTAACTAAGGTATTAGATGATGCTTTTCATCTAATATTTTGAATAAGCTTACCTATGGAATCTGATCGAAGGTCAAAATGCTCAGAAAATGGCAGTGAGAACAGTGATCTGTAGATCCATTAATGTAGATCATTGCTGGCAAGTTAAACCTACTTATGTAATTCATGTCATATCTGCAAAGGAACCTAACAAAATGGTGTATGCAAATACCTTATAAATTATATAAGGGAAAAAGAACCCCAAACAACCTCATATGGGAATAAAATAAAAAGAAAGACAAGAATCTACCATCTGTACAAGAAACTAATATTCCCTCATCAATGCTATTCAATGAATCCTTCGATCCATGCATATATGGGCCAGTGTGTGTGTGTGTGTGTGTGAGAGAGAGAGAGAGAGAGAGAGAGAGAGAGAGAGAGAGCAACTGAATTGCATCATAGATGGCTTCGGCAGAGGAGCAGCTTAGAAATTGAAGTCACTAAAAATTAACTTGAAATGACAAAAACAAACTCTGCTTTGACTTTCATTAAATCACAAAGATCGGTTGAAAAGTCAACAGTGGTGGGGAATAGAGGAAAATAAACAAGAATTAGAAATGAAAATTCCCAAAAAATATGAACCCTTGTACACCACACATACAAACATATTCATATCAGAAATTGAATTTCTCTTGGGTTTCAATAGGGTTGAGAGATTTGGCTTTGGTTCACCGTGGAAGAATCAAAGTTGAATCCAAAAAAGATCAAGAGACTCCACATGAATCTACCGTTTGACAACTGAAAAAATGAACCTACCATTTTCCAATTTCAATAGGGTTGAGAGATTTGGCTTTAGTTCACCATGGAAGTACCAAAGTAGAATCCAAAAAAGATCAACAGACTCCACAGGAATCTACTGTTTGACAACTGAAAAAATGAACCTACCATTTTCCAATCACGAAAAAAGGTTCAATCAAAGCATCAAAATGATTCATGCAACACTGAAAAAAGAATTCAAATGTTCGTATGAAGGAGAGAGGAAGATACCACACAAAAACAGCAGCAACCGAATCGGATCCTGAATTTTCTTGACTCTCTCTGTATCTTCCCACAGCTTTATTGAACCGCAACAATTTAATCACAAGACCACGGCCAGAATTTGACTGATGCAGTTCAATAAAGCCTGTGGAAGAATACAAAGAGAAGCATATTTTGGCACCAGAAAAGGTGAGTAAATTCCATTTGCTTTCATAGCTGAACTCATCAAACCCTAATAGTGTTTAAACGGAGAGAAATATATATATATATATAGAGAGAGAGAGAGAGAGAGAGAGAGAGAGAGAGATGTAGGTTTAGGGGAGGGAAAGAGGGAGTATTTATAGGAGAATTGAGGTCTTTTTACCACCAATCCCAAGAAGAATATTGGGCTAAGAGGAACTGAAACCTTCCCACCTATTAAAAAGCTGACTACCATTGATACTATTACCCTAAGAAACATAATAATACAGTGACACATAGATAAAAGTCATCAATATACGTGCGGCTAGGATGCAACCTGCTGGATCAAAAGGAAACGGTAACCGGCCTAGTGGGGCCACACATAAGGGTCCCACCTCAGATCCAGTCCATCTACAAGTTTGAAATCCATCACCACGCTCCCCATGGCATGTGCATAGCCATTTTCTTTTTTTATCATTTATCCAAAATCCAATCATTATTGAATTTTTTTATAATTAATCCCATTATAGTACATGGTTAAAGGCATTGGCATTAAAATATATCAATCGTATTTATTCTATATATATATATATATAAAATATATTATAATACGTATATATAGGCAGGGTTGGCTCAACACTAGTTGAGGTCTAAAGCGAAAAATTTTTATGAGACTTTTTTTTCTCATAGTACTGTGAAATTTGTATTTAAAATTAGAAAAATATTACAGCTACCAGTTTTATTTACCAGATTATCATCACGAATAGACACAAGCGAGTAAATTCTACATGTATTACATAATGCGGACCCCATCACCTTGTCTCTATCTGTTATTATAATTCGGTAAAAAAAAATTGGTTGCTCTAGCATTACTCTTAAAATTATATTATTTTGCGTTTTGACGAGGCTTTTTACAACTTAAAAATTTATATAATACTATAAGTATACAACAATAAAATCTCACTTATCACTATATGATTATAAATATAGATGATAACTTGAATTTAGTACAACTTCTAGGATATGATATTCAAAAATTTCAACTAAATTAGTAATATTTTGCTAATAACGACAAAACAAATAATAAAATAAGATAAATTATGAAAAAGTAATAATAAATACAAGGTATTCAACACCAAAGATAAAATATTAATTTTTAATAGTGTCAAACAAAAGAAAGAACTATTTTACTAACACCAAAGGAAAAGCACTATAGGAGCATATGTTAGTAGAAAAAATAAATTATCTAATATGCTAAGTTATTTGAAATTGATGGTTGTCGATAATTTATTTTCAGTTTTTGTTACGTATAGAGTGAGAGAGAGTTTTATAGTTTTAGACTTTTAGCTTTTATGAATTTCTTACTTTGTAGAGAGAGAAATAGTTATTTAGGGTTGAGACTTTTGGTCTGCCTTATCTTGAAAAAAAAAATAATAATCATTACTTAATTTTTTATTTAATTAATTTCTTAAAATAAATTAATGTAGATAATTTTAGGTTTTTTATTTAACGATGAGAGGCCTTTTACAAAAACAAAATGTAAAAATCATTTTACATTAAAATTATAATATATTATTTAAACAAAACAAAATTAGGGTATCTAAAAAGTTGAGAGCCTTAGGCAATCATCTTGATCACTTAAGGCTTGAGCCGGCTCTAACGGGTTAGTTTGGGTTATTAGATGTTCAAATAAAAAATCAAACCAACTTGAATAGTTTTTAAATATTTGAAACCAAAACCGATTTTTGCGGGATTTTTGGATTCTGTTGTACGCCTGCCCTTGTACCATACAGAAAGTTTTGTAATAATCGATGCCGGGGTGGGACATTTCTTAGTACCAAGTTCAATTAAGTGGTCTGATGCAAATGTGGCATCAATTGGTGGTATGAGAAAAAGAATTAAATCACACAAGTTGATAAACTTTTTCTAGATAATTAATTTTAAATAAAATTAATTTCATTATATAAATTTTAATGTTGTAATTTATGCATATAGGTAAGTTTGTTTGCAATTATATGTGCTATACTGAAATCAGACATTTTTGTTGGATTTAAGAGTGATATGAAATAAATGATGGATCTTGACTCTTCTTTGATTTTGCATGAGATGGTAGTAATACAATAATATTTGTTGGTCACAAGATATTCATGAATTAGAATCATCATTTAAATCTATGTAGGAGACGAAATAGTATAAGTAGTATTTTAGGTATGTGGGAAAAAATGCACCAAGATTATATAACTAATTTGTAAAACCTTTCCATTTTTTTTTTTGTTATCAAAATGCACTTTTTCGAGGGCTTACATTTGGAGAAAATATTCAATGCAACGGTGATGCCACGTCATTATTGCTGTCGTGGTATCCCAAGCCAATGAAACTCATCCATATATATATGTTGTGATGAGATGTCATATCAGTTAGCGGAGTAGTGTGTGATAAAGTATCCTAACTAACTCTTAAATTCTAGGTGACATGAATAAAAATTATATTTTGGTACATTTTTATTAGCTTGTGATATCACGTCAGCATGATGACATGACATCACCGTTATACTGAATATTTTCTCATATATTTGACTCTTATTTTCAGCAAACAATCATTTTTATTTATCAATGTAGGGGGTGAAGAGGAGGCAAATTCGTATAGTTTATAATCCATGTTTTTAATATCAGGATTAAATGGAAATTTAATTAGCACCTCCTTGCTACATTATCACATGACAGTGTAGAGCAGAATTTCTAAATTGCTCTTTTTCCACAAATTAAGAAAGCTAATTGGATTTTTAATTTTCCGTAAATCTTAATTTGGAAGTCTCTATTTTCTTTGTTTTTCTTTATTTGTTGCCTAATTTAGCTAAATCTTGTCTAGATTTTGAAATATTCATAGGTATATTTGGCCAAATTCAAAAAGAAAATAAAAAGATTGCTATTTAGAATTTTAAATTTCGAGTAATTGTATTCTGACTAAATTTTTTTAATCCAAATTTTAACCAGTTCAAACATGCATGGATATCTAATCCATATCCCAATAATATTCCAACTTTACATAACTATATTAACCAATTTAAACTAATAGAAAACTGTAATATCCTGCTTGCAGTGCTTCTATAGGTGCTGTACACGCGTGATAAATGAGAGTGACAAATGCATTCCACTTGGTTATGAGCCCTAAACTCAAATTAAAATGAAATTATGCCCAAATGAAAGGGAACTTGGTGTTATGGTCTCACATGGAAGCATGTGAGGCTGACCCACTGTGGGAACCTCTGTGTAGAAATGACACGCACCCCGTTATTCCCGGACAGAGGTCTCTTTGTCGGCTACGGTGGTGCCGACTCTTCTATCTATCTGTACCCTCCTCTCCTACACCACCACAAAACATAACCCATATGTATATACATATTACATGTATCCACACACTATGTAGGATGCATAATTAAAATCTTAATCAATAGAAATATGATATCCGTTAGTAGGACGGCAACAGGCGGGTTCCATACCTGTTAGGCTTACTTAATAAAAAAACTTCACACCTTACCTAATTCTAAACTTGTGAGGGGTTGAATTTTTTTACCTCATTTTTATCCCACTTAAATTAATTAATGTTCAGATTAAAATAGGTTAAACCCACATAAAATTTAAAAATAGAACTAATTTTTTAAAAATTAAAATAATACAAATTATACAAATACTAATACAATATAAAATCGATAAAGAAAGAGGCTAAATTTCAATTATAAGAAGTAACATTAAAACCTTAAACATTTTCTTTATATACCAAGGATATTTTGTATTATTAATATAAAATGAGTGTTTAGGGATTTTATAATGTAATTGGGATAGGTTCGAGGTGGGTGACCTACATCCTTCCTTGTCTCGCTTCGGGTTATATTTTCTTTCTCATACCCCGCCTCTTATCCTTTTATGTATACTCCAACCCCTTTTTATTAAGAATAAGGTGAAGCGAGATTCGAATTTTTTAGATCAAATTGTCATCCTGGCCATTAGTGGACTAGTGTTGAGAAAACAACTCCAATAACATTTTTTTTTTTTGAATACATGAGAGGAAGAAGACTAGAAAAGCTAAAAACTAAGAACACGAGGAAGACCATGACCATGGAGATTAGTCCCTAAAAGTTGGCTAAGTCCCATAACTTTTTAATTTGAGATAACTAGGATAAAAATTCACACATTTGTCTTAATTTTATTGAATTTTTTGATATTATATCAACAAAATAACATGATATTACTGTTATAATTAATGTTTTCTTTGGCAAAGCACACCAATGTATATATATATACACCTGTCCACATCCACACAATATGTTAGATACAAAATTAAATGTATTCAAGTGCATGTTGAGTGTGCACGTTAAGGTACATGGAAGTTAGTGGGTTTCTTTACTTAAGTTAGCTGGCAATCACTAATTTATAAGCCAGTCTTTTCCATTAACCTAAACATCATTATTAGTTATATTGATATTGATTTTGATTTTGATTTGAGTACACTAAATTATTGTGGTCCTTCTCCCTCGTGTCACAATTATATTGCAAAGTATTTTGGTGCCACCAGAGCCAGAGAGTGACACTTCCAACAAAGTTGATTTCTCTTCCTTTTTTTTTATATATATTTTTCTTTGAATTATTTACCATAAAATGGTAATGAATAGCCATTCCTTAGTTATGGTCATGTAGCATTTTTCTCTTTTTAAGGAATACTAAGAATATCAACAGTATTATGTAATACTACTTACGGGGCAGGGAGTAGAGAGTTCGGGTTAAAAACTTGGGATAGAGAAATAGGAACATCAATAAAATATATATAATTAATACTTGTCTACACAAGAACAAAAATCCATCCAACATTTATAATTTTGGAAAATCAGGATGCAAAGTTCTCAAAAAAATCCATGCCCATTCAACTAAGTTCTCAATAAATAATACACCAGCTTGTTACGGGCTTCAAGATGAAGTAAATCTTTCTCGAACTTGATTGCAGAAATACTAAAAACAATCTGCTCAAATAAATAAATAAATAATCCGAAGTTCCCCATTGATTCTTTCAAGAGCGAATGTTTCTCCTCAAACTTTTGCGTTCAACAAACAACTTCAAGAATGCAAACCAAATATATACTACCTAATTAACCTAAAAACTGAAAGAAAGGCAAGCTTGGTCCTTTATTTTGGGACTAGCCAAGTCTACAGAATGGAAGTAGAATTTATAGCATCTAAACAGGTTTAACACCTGTTGAGGTATCGATGGATATTGAATGAGATATCTGTGGATTCTTTAAAAATATTTGATGTAGAAAGTATCCAGAGATTACTCTCTCTCTCTCTCTCTCTCTCTCTCTCTCAAAAGGCCATATATTGTTGATCCAAAGTTCTTTTTCATACTAGTAGGGACCATATGCTTAATTTTTAGGTAGGAGAAATTTTTGTGGTTGCCCCTTTATTGCTAAGAGTGAAAACCAATCAAGGTTTATATTGAAGGTCTTAACACAAGCCACCAGCTGCAATGGAACAATATAATTTCATGATACAATTCAGCTTGAACTGCAGCAACCATCGCTGCAGAAATGGAGCCCCTCAGTCAAGGATTACTCTCATGTCGCCATATGAGCATCTGTAGAGTACCATGTAATTCTTTAAACTGTATCTCGGTAGCCACTACTAGTAAAAATGTTCACACATGTAAGAGAAAAACAATTACGAATAAAGATCTAATTATTTTAGCCTTTTTTCAAATATATTCAGGAAGATACAAATCTCAATAGAAGCATTTTGTGGTTCACAATTAACCGCCATGAATGTTAGCATAAATACAATGGAAAATTTTCAGCTTCAAAAAGAGCCTAAATGTCATAAGCAATAAGAGATTTATCTAAAATGCCTAAAGTCAAGACCACTGGCTCAAATTCGTGCTTTGACATTCATGATAAAATGAGGGAGAAAAGGCATGGAGATTCAATAATGCCATCGCAATGTGTGGGAGGAACAGAATGGTTATGTCACTATTAGCATCTAAGGTGTGCTCAACTGTTGAGCTAGACATCAAATGAACTGCAGAAAAATTGCCCTTTGGTGGTGTGTGAAAGTGCCCCAACGAAGATAATGGATGTTTTGTCAACCATGAAAAAGACTCGGGAAAAAAATGGATTCACTTGATCGCAGGTAGAATAGACGTTATGCAACTACAATCTATTTGCTAACCTCAAATAACGTACAGTGCCTAAGAAAAATAATGCAAGCTATACAGTATGCAATTTTCATGGTATGATCACTAGGAACTGAATAAATCCAAAGTTGTTGACAAAATTAGAGTTGTAAATTCAGTTTTTAATTTAGTCTGTTGTAAGAACTTGCACTGAAAATCAGAGAAAGAAAAATGCAATAAATTTATGAAGAATATATTTATGGTCAAACTACTAATTAATTCTCAAAACTTAAGAGGGTCCCAAGGAACTTTAGTGCAAAAATTACTTACTTTTCTACATTCAACCTGGAAAGCATGCTTGCATACATATGATTATACCTTATGAGTGATGTAAGTTAATTTTTTCATTTCACCTTATCTGGTGGTTATTGATAATCCAACTTCCGTCTCCTAAAACCATCCTCTCTTAGGTTAGATTTGGCTACGGGTCTAGGGAGGGATAGGAAAGCAAAAACACAAAAGAAATTATCTTTTGTTTGTTTGGTTGCTATGAAAAAGGTGGAGAAAAAGAAAAACAAGGTAAAACAAGCAACAACAACCAAAAAAAAATGTTGTGAGGTCATGACTTACCTCATGGTAGAAGAGCCGCCTCAAATGGTTATAAATAGTAGTATGACCGATGGTTTTAAAAACAACGAAGAAAGAGAGAGAAAGAGAAATAAAAAGGAAGAGTAGAGAGAAAATAGAAAGAAAGAAGTAGAGAGAAAATAGAAGGAAGAGAAATATAGATATGTCCAGTAGATATGTTCAAGTAACAATTTGACGAACATATTTACTAAAACACTACAACGGAGTTTGAGTGACTATCTAATTTATATCAAAAGTATGAATGAAGGGAAGTCGCGTGCTGTACTCTTTTTCCTTCGCTAATGGTTTTTCTCACAGGATTTTTCTTGACAAGGTTTTAACGAGACAGTTTAAACGCACACATACTAAGTTATGTTACACAATATCACTGTACTCTTTTTCCTTTGCTAAGATTTTTTCTTATTGGGTTTTCCTAGTAAGGTTTTAATAAGACAGTTTTAACATATCCTAATATGTATTGCAATAATCTAAGGGGGAGTATTGTGAGGTCATGACTTACTTCATGGTGGATGAGCCGGTTCAAATGCTTATAAATAGTAGTATGGCCGATTCTTTTAAAAACAATGAAGAAAGAGAGAGAAAGAGAAATAGAAAGAAAGAAGCAGAGAAAAAATAGAAGGAAGAGAAATATAGGTAAGTTTTCAAAGCTCATGTTGTATTCTTTTTTGTTCTATAGTATCAATAAAGTCTTGGATAATCCAGAAGATCTTCTTCTAATTGTTCCAGAAGAACTTATTTGATAAATATTTAACAGTTCCTGAAGAACAATTTACTATATTTTGTGTTGAGTTATTTTATCTGCTTTATATGTCTTTAGTTTGATAACAAAAAATCATTCTTTTCCAAATCCTTTTATTTTTCGTCCATCAATTCAAGAACCAGGGTATATTATTTGCAACGCCTGGTTAGACTTGGGGCACTAGATCTATATATTTTTTATGCAATTTGTTCATGTTGAAGAGGTATATTTTGCTACCAATGCTACATAAATTGATCCATATTCTTTTTACCACATTTTCTTGCTATGGAACTTAGGAAATAAATGTGGGATCCCTCTTTTCTAAACTGAGAAAACATAAACATTGGAAATGAAAAATGAGTTGTTTGTTAATTTTTAACCATATGTTTCGGCTTGCCAAATATAATGGTTTTAAGTTATTTTAAAGTGCTTCTCTGTTCTGTACAAAATTTCATATTACACTATCATGGATAATCAATAAGCTTTACCAAACCTCTTAGTTTTCATATTAATGGCTTTAGAACTTGTAAAACCTCAGTTGGTGGAGGGTTCCGTATGCCCTTGTGGTCCATCTAAAATACAATAAAAGGATCTGTTTATTCATTCATTTTTTTTTTTTTTTTTGCTCATGTAGAAGCTTGCATATATATATATATATATATATATGATGTTTTTCTTCTGATATAGTGAAGTAGCTTACCGAATGGAATCTGATGGTCGGATTGATCTGAAAATTGGGTGTGCGAAACACAGAACGAAGATCACCGTGGGATGCTATTTTTGAATATCTACTGATATTCATGTCCATATGCCAATTCATAAATTGTCTGCGAAGGAGCTTGAAAAATGGTAAATGTAAATTAGTAAATTCTTTACAAAATGTGAGAAAAAGAACCCCGAAACAACCTCATGTCGGATTATCTAGAAGAAAGAAAAGAATCTACCATCTGTACAAGAAACTGCATACAATTCAATGAATCCTTCGATCCATCCCTATATGGACGGATGGACCAACATTCATTCATGGGGTTTCTTTTTTGGTTAGTTCATTCATGGGCTTACCTGTTGAAGGACACTTGAATAACTTCAAATTGCATGTGTATGAGAGAGAGAGAGAGAGAGAGAGAGAGAGAGAGAGAGAGAGAGAGAGAGAGAGAGAGAGAGAGAGAGAGAGAGAACAACTGAATTGCATCATAGATGGCTTCTCCAGAAGAGCACCACAGACATTCAAGTTCCCGAAATAACTAGAAAGGACAACAAAACTACCTCCAAAAACTCTGCTTGACTTTGATTAAATCACAAGACTGATTATGATTCTGCATAGAAGGATACCCCACACAAACACATTAATATCAGAAACTAAAGTTCTGTTTGGTTTCCCAATGTAAAACACTACTCCATTAGGGTTGAGAGATTTGGCTTTGCTTCACCAATAGACTTTACATGAATCTATCATTGACTACACAACATTTTTAATCACGAAAACAGTCAAATCAAGTCGAAGCATCAAAATGATTCATGGATGCAACAGTGAAAAAGAATTCAAGTGGCATGTAAAGGAATGATGAAGAATCCATTTGCAAAACAGTAGTAACTGAATCCGATCCCGAATTTTCTTGACCCTTGTTTGTATCTTTCTAGAGAGAAAGAATCATTTTCGCGATGTTTCGAAACTCTAAAATAATTAAAAGAAAATTAATAATTTTTTTAAAAATATATTGTGAAAATTACCTAGAAATGCACTTCTTATTATTTACAGTACTTATCATGCTTGTAAATTTTGCTTTTTTTTTAACAATAATCTATAATTATTCTAATAAGTAACTAAATATATTGGGTATTATTATTATTTTAATAGGTCATGAAAATATTTTAATACTCTATATTACTATTTTTAAGTTTCTTAATATATTTTCTATAAATTTCTTATTTGATTTTATATTACCTAGAGTTTTCCATTTCTCATAATATTTTTTGCTACATTTCACCCTTCTATTTTAAGCATTGTTTCCCACTTCTATTTCTCATATTTGTAGCTACAATTTGATCTGATAAATACAAATAAAATCATCAATAAAGCTATGGTTAGATTTTCAAATATTCAGTGATATATTTGGCCAAATTTTAAAAGAAAATAAAAGTTTTTTTTTATTTTAATTTCAAATGTCATGTAGCTTTATATATATCCTAGCCGAAATGTTTATCCAGATTTTAACAAATCCAAACATGGACACTGAATCCAAATCCAAATCACAATATTTCCAACTTTACAAGTAATTTAACTAGTTTTTAGTAAGAATAAAATCATAATATCACATGTATAGCATATATGTGAGGCTGACTCACTGTAATAACTAAATCGTAGCGGCATTAGTTAGCACTACATTCGAACTGAAAATGTATCCATAGAAATGACATGCACCCAGTTTTTATTAATTTCTTGGTTTGGTAATTTCATTTCTTCTCTTTCAGCTGTATTCTTTATTGCACCTTGCACCGCATGATCTCATTCTGACTATTTGTGGCGTTTAATATAAACATCAGTGAATATATCTTTGGGCAAGTGTAGAAAAGCCACGTTTACCTAAAATGTCAGCAAAGAAAAACAAGAATATATAAACTTTTTTTGTCGTCACATTTTTTTAATATTTTATATCGTAATGACTTTATAAATTAACTTTTTTGACACTTTCTTAATCGATCCAAAAAAAAAAAAAATGTTAGTGTCTTCATTTTGAAAACTTCTGTCTCTTTAAGGTGATGTTATGTCATAGCAAGCTCAAGATGAACTTATTAAGTAACAACGTTAGCTATGATGTCAGTTCTCATTTTTGTTGCTTATTGATTAACCATTATCGGATATTAAACATATTTGTTTGCATTGAAATGACCAAAATTCCTCAATGTAACTTAGTAAATTCTTATGTTTGTCTGGTGGTAGTAGCATTCCAAACTCTCTTAAGTTGGAAATATGCAATTCTATGAAGAGCGCGAGAAAAAGTGAGAGCGCAAGGGCTGCTATTTGCATATTTTTCACAGGGTTCAAAACATCTAGGTATATACATGCACAAGAGCATATATACATGTATCAATAATACATTAATATATGCCTTCCAATTTTTATGTTCATTAGTTAATATTTATTGTATGATGTTAATAGTAAGCTAAACTATAACTTAGTGCAGGTTCAACCCATGGTGACTTCAAACTTTACATTTTTACCAAATAAAATTTTTGAAAGTTGAAACAATGAAAGTGCGGTCAAATTCGCACTTAGAAACTCAAGGTTGGACTCTCTCATCCTCTGACTTTGCCCTCAACAAAGGATATATAATGTCACTATTCCTAAACGGAGCACTTGTAATGGTTAATGTTCTCCTTTCAATACTTGTTGTCGACTAGGACTTCCTCTTGATTATCTAGGCTAAAGGGTAGCTCACCTTCTTTATGTTTCATTGATAGTAAGTATGGAGAGAAGAAAGGTTAACAACATATTGAAAATAGTTACTATGTAGGAGAATTTATTGAATGTAATGTACTTTTGTTTTGACAGACCACAAAAGGCATTCACATAACAGCAGACCTATTTTTAGCAAGTGAACGATTATGATATATAAATTAAAACAACCTCTCAGACTAATTGCCCCTTGAATATCATCAAAACAAGATAATCCAATAGTACTTGATCTATTTTTAGATAGATTTTTTTTTAATGCTTATACATTTACATAACTCTATCCACAAATCATCTTGAAATGTAAATTTCAGACATGGCTCTAATTATTTATGATGGTTAATTCTCTTCTTTCAATACTTGCAGTCGATTTGGACTTCCTCTTGATTATCTAGGCTTAAGGGTAGGTCATCTTCTTCATGGTTCATTGGTAGTCAGTATGAAAAGAAGAAGTTTAACTTTAAATTAAGGATCATCAACAAGGGCATTGTAGATTCTTATAATCGCTAGAAACATGTGAAATGTATGGCTAACCCAATAAGGAAAGATTATTAAGGGGTGATCAGAAAAGGAAAGAAAAGAAAAGAATGTGTCGTGTACCTCAGGAATAAAGCCTTTTCCTTTCAACTGGATTTATTCTCGCTCTCGTTATATTTACATTGGACTCTTTCATCAAATGCCTCTATGTTGTTCTTATCCTCCTTTCTCGAGTCCATTAAAAGATAACAAAACAGTTAAAATTAGTAGGTAATTCATTGAAAATCAGTAGGTAGCACATTGAAAAATATTTATTGTGAAAATTGGTTGAATTTGATTGCCATATATATGTGCTTTGAAGACTGTTTTAATTTAAACCAGAAATTGTGAAAATCATTAGGCAGCACATTGAAGAATCTTTATCATGAATTTATTGAATGTAATTAATGTATTTTGTTTTGACAAGTCAATCAAATTATGGCATTCATAATGCCCAGATAAATTCAATATTTTTCATACTAGGCTTCAAAGTGGATCCCTTTTGGATTTAGGACCCTTAGAAACCTTTCTTTCTCCTACAGTTAGGGTTTGTATCTTTGATGTATACTACTCACATGATCATATATCTATGAGACTGTAAACTGAAGAGTATTGTTTCATGTCACATTGCTTTTTTTTTTTTCGTTGCCTTTTCTGTTCCTTTTTGTAAGTTCAAACTCTCATTTTATTGTGTGATCTTATTCAATTTTTTCTAAATGTTTTACGTCACCCACATTTAGAAAAATGCCATAAGCTAATGGAAAAAAAAGTTAATCCAAACGAGACATTGTGCGTAGAAATTCATGTACTCTTTAGTCAGTGTATCATTGAAAACTCCCCAGAAACACAAATGTACGGCATGGTTGGACCGGTTTGTCCCCATTTGATTCAACCCACAACTGTCTTTCCCTTTCCCAATTAGTAGTGGTCTGCTCCATATTTCTTCCATTTGTTCAGTCATGCATAAATGCATACATACATAGGACAGCTATATATTCTTATATTCCTTGTTTTTTTTTTTTTTCATCTCAAATTAGTGAGGTAGGTGTGACCAGTTGTGTATGTTCTTCATAGGTTAGTTCTGATCTTTCTAAAATCTAATCTCATTAGATCTAAGTTTTTTTATTTTTTATTTTTTATAATACAATAGGTCAATTAATTATGCATTTGAGCTCTATTTGGGTTGCTTTATTGCTTGGGTTTCTGCATGATTTTGTGCACCTTATTAAATATTTTAAGTATGATTTGATTATGGCAAAATTTGATATACATTAGTACTAAAGAATTTTGTACTACACTACTGCCTATTTTTTTCCATTAGAAGCAGAATGTTTTCTGTCTAATAGATATCCTTTGGGAGTTGCCAATGACCCAATGTGAAAA
Source organism: Euryodendron excelsum (assembly GCA_033060915.1). Classification (NCBI taxonomy): domain Eukaryota; kingdom Viridiplantae; phylum Streptophyta; class Magnoliopsida; order Ericales; family Pentaphylacaceae; genus Euryodendron; species Euryodendron excelsum. The sequence continues at coordinate 29,819,590 of CM065393.1, read as the reverse complement.
TCATGGAACAGTAGACATTCTACACAACGAGCCTTGGAGCCCAAATGGCATAGCCTCAGTGGGACTACCCATATATATGAGTTGCTGCAAAGTGTTCACAAGTCCTTCCTAAGCCATCCTTTGCTAAAGAACTTCCCATATGTGTGGGGAATTTTGTTAATGTCTTTGTTTTTTATTGTATCAGATCCAAAAATAATAAAAAAAAAAGAAAAGATTGTGTATAGGACCCTTCCCAAATTCGTAGTTGTAGGAGTCTCGTACTTTGATTTTGATCTGCTCTTTTTATCTTTTTCCTCAAGAGGTATTTTGCCACTAATTACAAAAGGTCAATGCCACAGCCATCAATTTTATTTTATTTCGTGCAAAATTTAATCATCCTTCTTTGTTACTATTAAATTAAGACGATTATGATATATAATAAAACTGAAGTTATTACTCCTAATGAGTATGTTGAAATTCGTATTTTTCTGACTGCCCAATTATAATTATTTAGTAGAGTTACTAAACTACCCTTGCAAAGGCGTCAAAGAACAACTACTTACCCACATCCTTGGGTGAGTGAGTGAAAGCCCTACTCCTCCAAACCCAAGTTTCTTGTTTATTTGGTCAACACTTCTTCAACCAAAGTTGGATCATGTCCTTGTTGCCAAGTCCCACACATCAATGGGCTAAAATTATACAATTACTAAAATACCCTTGAAAAGCCATCAAAGAAGAACCACGAACCCACATCCGAGTGATCAAGTGAAGCCCTACTCCTCCAAACCCAAGTTCTTTTATTTATTGGTCAACACCCAAGTTTGCATCAAGTCTTTGTTGCCACGTCCCAAGATTGAAATTTCTCACACATCATTGGGCTAAATTGTATATCATTTTCAGAAAAGAATCTCTCGGCCCCCACCATAAATAGTCCACTACATCCGGTGGGCTACACGTACCCCTCAAAGTCTAAAAACCCTAGAAGGTGGGCTGTGGTCCGTCCATCAATGATATACACTATCTATATATATATCTATAGGTATGTGTGTGAGCACGTCAAACAATTAATTGGACCTCAAAGTCCAATCCAATTCGCTTTATTTTTTCTCTCTCTTTCTCTCTCTCGCGCACCCCATAATCTTATCCCTTCAAAAATCCGAATCCACTCCCAAAATCAAAAGGTCCAATTACATTTATCGGGTTGAAGCCCAATTCTCTCTCTCCTCTCCTCTCCTCTCCTCTCTGCGAAACCCTAGATCTCACGCAGTCACAGAGGAGCTGAAGATAGTTTTCCGAGCCTACGACACACGCTACATATCACATCTGCTTTTGGGTCTTTCTCAGAATCACCGATTGTGCAAGTAAAAACTTCACTTTTGAACCAAACCCTAGTTTTTGGGTAAATATTGATTCTTTCTACGTTATTTTGTGATTCTGTTTTGATCTTTGTTTCTGGGTTTTTTGTATCATGTATGAATTGACGATTTTTGTGCGAATCTACGCAGTTTTGTAGATTGTGTATTGGGTTTTGTGCAGATTATTATGGAGTTAAAGCGTAATATATGACTGTTTGTGTTTGATTTTGGAGATTTAGTAGCTGTTTTCTTGATTGTAGAGTCGTTTGGGACTTGATTTATTATGGGTTTGCATCTGTAGATTCGTTTGAAGCCCAAAGCTGATGGAACCCCTTAGATCTATTCGTTTTTCTTTTTTTTTGGATGGACCCTTAGATCTTTTCTTTTGTTGTTTGCAAACGTTTTTAGCCCATTGATGGAGGAAATACCCGTTTTAGCCCTAAGGCCCCTAACTCATGTCTGTGTTCAGATGGGCTTTTGTTAGTGGGCCACAGACAAACTGGGTTTTATAAAGTTGAGGGTTACTTGTTGATGTAATAGGTTGTGAAAATGTAAATTGGCCATGGCCTTTATGACGGCGTTATATTAGATCTTGGTTAAACAAGCTGGCCCCTTTTTGTCTGTGTTTTGTTTTTTTGCTCTTTTTCCTTTTTTGTGTTTATCATGGACTTGGGCCCAGCATTGCCCCGGCCCAAGGTTGGCCCAGCTTATGGTAGTAGTGGAGGTTTGTACCTAATGTCCTTTGTCTTTGGGCACAGATCCCCTTAATGTACTTTCTAAGGAAGATGTTGAATGCAGACTTGATAATCAAGTTTGGGATGTCCATGTTTTATACTTAGAATTGTTTACAGGTGTTGGGATAGTATACAAAGTTTAGGAGGCATGTTGTCATTATTTTTATTTTCTATTTTTGGATCAGTACAAAGTCTAGGAAGCAACGTCTAGATAATGATCATGCTGAATTCAAAACCTCAATTTACTTGCTCAAACTGCGGGAAGGAACTTAGTGGTTGCGTAGCTTCAAGTGGGAGAGGTGGAAGATGCAGACTTTTTAAGAGTCCATGAAAGGGGGACACGTGGGTCTGAGCATCCAAATTTTCCAATCTTAATATGAGGTGCTTGCATGGGCACGTTGAAAATGGAGCCATGGAACCATGTATGATCTAACAAAGCACGCTAAAAGAGGTCTCGCCTTCTTATATTGGCATGCGATTATAGATGTGTTATGTTTATATGCTCTAGGAAGCACGGACACTCCGTTTAGGGTGCCGTGTCCGTGTCGGACACATGTTGGACACACATACTTCTCGGACACACCGGGACACGTGTCGGACACGCCAATTGGCGTGTCTAATATTTTTATTAATATTTTTTCTAGTGGACACTTATCGGACACATCGGGGACACGCGTGTCCAACTATTGGACACATTTTGAGACACGCTGGAGTTAAAATGTTATCGTTAAAATTATTAAATAGAGTCTAATTTATAAATCAGTTTTACAAAGTTTAAAATACCAAAACATAAAACACCCAAATCCAATTCTTCAAATCCTTAACTTGTTAGTAGTTCAATTGCGGGAAGGAACTTATGGTTGCGTTATTTTCAAGTGGGATTTTTGGAAGATGCAGACTTTTTAAGAGTCCATGAAAGGGGGACACGTGGGTCTGAGCATCCAAATTTTCCAATCTTAATATGAGGTGCTTGCATGGGCACGTTGAAAATGGAGCCATGGAACCATGTATGATCTAACAAAGCACGCTAAAAGAGGTCTCGCCTTCTTATATTGGCATGCGATTATAGATGGGTTATTTTTATATGCTTCAGAAGACTTGCAATGGAATCTTGTTGCATGTATTCGTGTCACATAATCCAGCCCTTGATCGTATAGGACGGGGCCTTAGGTGGGATTGTGACACTGCTTAGCCTAGAGTTTGGTTCTTTTGATGCTTTTTGATAGAATAGAATGTCTTACGGATGGTATGTTACTTCCTTCTTATTCCATGTCTGCTTAAACTTTAAACTTTCAACTTATGTGCTTGTTTGTGTACTGTGAATTGTTATGTTTTGGCATTGATCTTCTGAATTAAACTTCGAATTTTTAAGCTGAATTGCAACTTTAATGTTATGTTTGGTACAAGGGAATGTAATGGAATGGAATAGAATGACCATTCTCACTTTTATTCTTATTCTCTTATTTGGTACCACTATTTAAAGGTGGAATGAGTATTTTCATAAAATGAGCATTCTCATATTTTGTTGGAATGACTATTTCTTATTTCAAGAGTGGGAATGGTCATTCCATTCCTACATGAAATAGCATAAAACAAAACTACTTAGTAAGATTTTTGTTGTCAAATTTCTTTTAAAAAATATAAAACATGTTTGATAATTATTTTTTTTTATTTTAAAAATTTTGAAAAATATTTTTTTAAAAAAATTTTTAAATTTAAGAAGTTAAAAATTCTCATCATCACTACCATCACTAACCACCGCCAACATTCACCGTCAGCCATAATCACCCGTCATCCACCGACACCGCTACCCTCTACTGCCGTCACCGTCCCACCACCAACCACCGCCGTTGCTCCACCACCACCGCCGTCCTACCACCAACCACCGCCACCGTCGCCACCACCACCATTACAAATGCGTAATAATATTTAATAATTAAATAATATATATTACTAATTTTTTGTATAGACATAATAATGAATTTTTATATTATACTTCATTCTATTCTATTCTAGCATTGTTCATTGGTCTTACCAAATAAGAGAATGAGAATGACTATTCCATTCCATTCCATTCTTTTCCATTTCTATTCCTATTCCATTCTTTTCCATTCCCTTGTACCAAACATAGCCTAAGTTCTTTTAAAGCTTATGTGCAAAAGATGGTGAAGCTCTAGTTTAGGTACTATTTTGAGCACTCGTCAACCTGATCCAAGATCCAGGCATTGTAAATAATACCTACTCGACTGAAGTTGTTTCCCACTTGACATTGGTTCACCTACCGAAGCACCAGCGAACTTTTTGTTGCATCCCTGAAATGAAGGAGCGAAATCTTCTGGGTTTTATGGAAAGTGGGATGGTTTACGCATCTATGTCTTCAGTAGTCATAACCTACTGTCATTGCCGCCCAGGGATATTTATTGCATCTCACACAGCGGCATGAAAACTTTTCTTGATTATTTTAGATTTTTGAAAGGAAAGATATGATTCCTTTTCATTCAAAGTATCCTCTTAGAAATTTGCATCTTAATTTTTCTACTTGTAAGATTCACTAGTTAGTATCTGTGGAATGATTTTGTGATGCTATGATGATATCATTTGTGGTTGGAGATGTAATGCTTATTCACGGTATAGCTTCTTATAGATATACCATTAAAATTTTTATGGCTTCAAACTGAATACGTGTTTGTCAAGGTTATGAAATTTCATTTTGAACCTTTTTGTACCCCTTTCTCGCTTTCGTCGAATATTCTGTTTATTATAGTATTGGCATCATGTTTTTGTTACAGGACTTTATCCAATTTCTAAATTCACTTTCGGAATTGGCTTTGCTGCCTATAGCTGGATTTCACTTCTCATCAGATGGAAACCCCTATTCAGAATAATGAATTGGCCATTGCAGAACCAGAACCACAGCCTAACAAGAGGAGGAAAAAGAAGTCCATAGTCTGGGAACACTTCACTATCGAAACTGTGAGTGCTGGATGTAGAAGGGCATGCTGTAAGCAATGCAAACAATCATTTGCATACAGTACTGGTTCAAAAGTAGCAGGTACGAGCCACCTCAAACGCCACATTGCCAAGGGGACCTGCCCAGTAGTCCTCCGGAACCAGGAGAAGAATCAGTTAACTCCATACAGTGCACCTTCAAAGATGGGTGGAATCGGGAATGGTACTGATACGCCGAAACGTCGGTACAGGACTGCTGGCCCACCTTATTTTGGTTTTGATCCTGACCGTTGCCGCCATGAGATATCTAGGATGATCATCATGCATGATTACCCCCTTCACATGGTTGAACATCCTGGCTTTGTTGCTTTTGTCCAGAACCTTCAGCCACGGTTTGATATGGTGAGTTTCAACACTGTCCAAGGAGATTGTGTGGCGACCTACCTGGGTGAAAAGCAAGGCCTTCAGAAGGTGATTGAGGGAATCCCTGGACGGATGTGCCTTACATTGGACCTGTGGACTTCACGTCACACTGTGGGATACATGTTTCTTACTGGACACTTTATTGATATTGATTGGAAGTTGCACAGGAAAATTCTCAATGTCGTGATGGAGCCATATCCTGATTCAGATGCTGCTTTCAGCCATGCTGTTGCTGCTTGCCTTTCTGATTGGAGTATGGAGGGCAGGTTATTTTCTCTCACTATAAATCAACCCTTAATTGAAGCTGGAATTGATAATCTTAGAGCTCTGCTCTCCATCAAGAACCCACTCATACTTAATGGTCAATTGCTGGTCGGAAATTGCCTTGCTCGTACTTTAAGCAGCATAGCCGAAGAAGCATTAAGCACAGCACAGGAAACTGTCAAGAAGATCAGGGACAGTGTGAAGTACGTGAAGACATCAGAATCCCATGAGGAAAAATTTCTCGAGCTGAAGCAACAACTTCAAGTTCCTAGCTCAAAGAGCCTAGCTCTTGATGACCAAGCTCGATGGAACACAACGTATGAAATGTTGGTTGCTGCTTCTGAGTTGAAGGAAGTCTTTTCTTGCTTGGATACCTCTGATCCTGATTACAAAGAAGCCCCATCCATGGAAGTATGGAAGCAGGTAGAGACTCTCTGCACATACTTGAAACTGCTCTTTGACACTGCTACCATCCTAACTGCTCCAACCATCCAAACCACAAACATGTTTTTCCATGAAGCGTGGAAAATTCAGTTGGAGCTAGCACGTGCTGTTCAAAGTGAGGATCCCTTCATCAGCAACCTTACTAAACCAATGCAAGAAAAATTTGATAAATACTGGAAGGATTGTTGTCTGGTTTTGGCTATTGCAGTAGTTATGGATCCCAGGTTCAAAATGAAGCTTGTTGAATTTAGTTTCTCGAAAATATATGGTGACGATGCTGCCACATACTTGAAGATCGTTGATGAGGGTATCCACGAGCTCTTTCTTGAATATGTGGCACTTCCTCTGCCTCTAACCCCTACTTATGTGGAAGAAGCAAATGGTGGAAACATGAAGCCTGAGGAGGCCCAAGGAGGAGCACTTCATTCGAATGATGAACTTGGACTTACAGATTTTGATATGTATATCATGGAGACTACCAGTCAGCAGTCGAGGTCAGAGTTGGATCAATATCTGGAGGAGTCTTTGTTGCCTCGTGTCCATGAGTTTGATGTTTTAGGCTGGTGGAAGCTAAACAAGACGAAGTACCCAACTCTTTCCAAGATGGCTCGTGATATTTTGACTATCCCAGTGTGTACTCTTGGTCCAGACTCAGTTTTTGACACTGCAAGAAAAGAGATGGATAGCTACCGGTGTTCTTTGCGACCAGAGACAGTAGAGGCCCTTATATGTGCTAAGGATTGGCTCAAGTTGGAACCGGTAGAAACCTCAAACGCGCTTGTGAAAATGGAATTCCCAATTTAGGCTTTAGTTCTCATCAGGTTGTGTCCTTGTCTGTTATGGTAGGTGGTGATGATATTACTCATTCCTAGACTTGTAATTGATCCTCTTTCTTCATTCTGCCATTAGATGTTTTGCAGTCATGGGGAACCATATGTGCCTTTCTTTGTGACTATTGGGATGCATAGACGTTAGTGTTTATTACTAAGTTAATTTCCTTCATTACATGTGTTTTTAAAGGATGCGCATGCTTCTCATCTGTGTTATAGAACATGTAGAGTTGCTGCCCATTCATTTCTGGCTTTGAATGTTGTATCCTAGTTTGAGACCTTTTGCTGCAGGAAAAATCATAGTCTGAAATGGAGGGAAATGCAGTGGACTCGTTCTGTACTTGTCTGAAACGATAGAGACTATTTTACTTTGTAAACCAGAGATACCTATTATTGGTAAGATTTGGCGAGGAATACTGTTGAGTCTGAGGATTTTTGTATTCTATGCTAGGGGCTCATTTGGGATCTTAATTTCGGGGCTGAGAATGCCTTTGTATCTATGAAAATGGAGATCAATCCCCTTGGGAGTGAGCCGGGAGGGGTCATGGCCTCGTGGGATTGGGACCTCTTGGGTTTAAGGTTCAATCGGGCCATGGCGCATTGGGCATCTCATGTAAAGGATTGTGGGGTTGGGATTGAAAGAAATAAGCAGTTTACGTCCAAACACCCCAATAATCTTTGAATGTCTTTTATGGGCCAGGCCAGGGCACCCAAAAAATGAGAAGGGAGGGGTTTTTTTTTTTTTTTTTTCGGCTAACTAGTTGTTTGGATCAACTCGTGTACACTTCGACTAATTTTAAAATTTGTATAGTCTTTTGTCCCACGCAATCTGGGAATTACCGGCCCGAAAACATGGTCTCAATGAATTAATAAGACTCAAAGAGTTTTGAACCTGAAATCTTAAAAAAAATAGACTTCCAAGTCTTAAGCTTTAATCAGGCCAGCCGCATGGGGTTTAAAATGGGGAAAGGGGCTTTTCGCTCTCTCTCTCTCTCTCTCTTCCCGTGCATGTAGTGTCCATGTTGGTAACTGGAGGGATGCAGAAAGCAGACACAAGTGAAAGCAAACAGCAGAGAGGCAGAGACCCAAATAGTAAAACACAGAGCCTCAAACTCAAGGAGACCATTCCAGTCAGTCCCTCTGTTCGATTGCTTTCATTACAGAAATTGTAGACTTTTCTTGTTTGGTCGTGCAAGGATTTGAGTTCTTTTTCTCATGCAATGTCTAGTCCTGCGGAACTTTATGATGGAACAGTTTGGTGTTGTCCAGCAACCAACCAAACAGTGGAACTGGAACAGAATTCTAGTCTAACCTTCCCAATTGTGCAATGTGGACTCGTTCTATTTGAGCATCTGTGTGTTTATACATTAGAACCCTCATTTGACTTTCAGAGACTTCTTTTTTATATGTATATATTTTGGGTGTTTTTTTTTCTTCTATCTTTTTCAGTTTGTAATTAGATAGCACAATCTCTAAATGAGTTCGCTGGACATTGAGGAACTCATAGCTGGACATTGAGGAACTCATAAATGAGTTAGCTACAGTGACGGACCGACACTTGTCTAAGCATTGTCGGATGGCTTCATTGGATTTTGAAATATTTTTTCTTTTTTTATAAATCCCACCTAGTTAAAAATGAATTTTGCCCAACCAAATTTAGTACCCATTTTAAGTTTTTTTTAACCTAGCACAAACTCATACCCATTTAAAATACACTCAAAATGGCATAAGCCCTAAAAACATTCCTTCTCTGCTTAAAAATTAGTTGATGCGAAAAAGGATGTTGTCTAGCTATTAGTATATTTGCTTGTGAAGTTGACACTAATAGTACCCGTGCAATTGCAAAAATTGGTTGAGAGAGTTTTTTCTGCAATAAATATTATTAAGATTTTACTACGTTATCGCATGGGATAGGAGTGGTCGTGGATGAATGATTGCTTGATAACATACATTGAAAAAGACATATTCAACGCTATAGCAATGAAACTATTTTGTAAAAGTTTCAGAGTATGAAACAACGAACGAGATTATTGTAGTTTGTCACATTAATTTGAAGTTTGTTTTGTGTAAGAAATATTTATTATCGATGTATAAAGTTTTGAATATTAACGTATTCTTTACATTTTTTAAAATTTATCATCTTACTTATATACAATTATTTTAAAGTATTTTCTGCAGAGAAAATTCTTGGGTAAAACTTTATATAGGTCTCTTGGCATTTTGTTAATGTATATATTAGCATAGTTTTTAGTTTGCACATATCCAACATCGGTTAAACACCACTTTTCTTCCATTCTCTTTTACTATAAATATAGGCTACTTATGTACATCTTACTCACTCAACGCAATACATTCTCTTTTGCATATCTATCTCTCTCTCTCTCTCTTTTCTAACATGGTATCAGAACTAAGGAAAAGTATGCTTTGTAGTTGCCCTTCGAGGGATCTTCCACATCAGAACTCTTAAGGTTCTCTTCCTCCTCTCTGGCTGACTTTCTGGCCTCCTTTCAGCCACTTTTCGGCCACCTTCCGACCAACTTCTAGAGTCTTTACGACGTCACTCCAACACCCCTTCGATGTCTCTCCAGCCGTTCTCTGCCCATTTCTGTCCGACTCTCGACTAATTCAGGCCTTTTGAATCTGATTCTAACCTCTGTTTTTGTTAGTTCTGCTATGTTTTTGTTGTTTATCTTTCTTTGGAAGCTTTTCTACTATTATTGGGTTCTTGTTATTCCACTTCTCTCACCTATAGAGCATTCTGAGGTCTTTAGACCGATTCTTCTCACTCTGGAGGGTCTTAATTATATTCCTTAATCTCAAGCCATGTTTAGTTTTCTCAAAGGGAGAAAACTTTGGCGTTATATCACTAGAGATATTCAGACACTTGTTAAAGGTGTAGCTGAAACAGCTACGGAATTCATTGAACGACTTGAGGAATAGGACAGTAAGAGTTATTAGATCATCACCTGGTTCTGGAATACATCCATTCCTTCTATCAGTCTACAATTTGGACGCTTTGACATAACTCACTCCATCTAGGACTTCCTAGCCAACCGCTACACCACTGCCAATCTCGCTCATCAGTACTAGCTTTTAATTTCTCTACATTGTCTGAAACAGGAATCTAACTAGTCTATCAACGCCTTCTTGTCTCAAATATGTACTATTTGGGACCAATTGACTCCGTTTGAGCCTACTTGGACACGCTCTGCTGATGTTGTTCAGTTTGCCCTCTGCCACGATCAACAGTGACTAATTATGTTTCTCATGGCTCTCACTGATATATTCGAGCTTGTTCCAGCCTTTCTTCTCCATCGTTTCCCTTTTCCTACCTTGGAACATGCTATTTCTGAGCTCTTATTTGAGGAGACTCGTTTTGGCCTCATTTGGCCACCACTTGTGGACACAGTTCTTGCTACATCTAATTTTCAATTCCGAAGCTCTTCAGGTGGTTCTCGAGGTTCTTCAGCTCCTGGTGGTTCCCACAGTTCTACTCAGCATTTTGGGTCTTTTTTTGGGTCTTTTTTCCCGGTCTGATGCCTGCACATTCTATCATGCCACTAACCATCGCCTACTTACCTGCCCTACTAGGATCTGTAAGCACTGTTGTCAGCGTAGCTCTGGTCACTTTCTCTCTGATTACCCTAAAATTTATTCTCAAAGAGATTCTCACCTTCAGTCTGCTATTGTCACTACTAAGGATTTTACTGTTCCCTCCTCCTCCTCCTCCTCCTCCTCCTCCTCTGTGATCAATGTTAGTGATCTTTCTGCACTTTTTCAACAATTTATGTCTGCCTCTAGTAATCCCTCCTCTATTGCCCTGTCTACCACTTCAGGTATTTCTTCATGGTTCTTTGACTATGGGTGTAGCAATCATATGACTTCTGATTTGATAGTTTTTTCTTCCAAATCTTCTGTGTCTACTCTTCTTGTCATTTATACTGCTGATGGGTCCTTTATGTCTATCGATCATGTTGGTTACGTCTCCACTTCCACTTTTGCACTCTCTTATACTTATTACATTCCTAAAATCACACTCAAACTTATCTCTGTTGGCTAATTATATGATCTTGGTCTTACTGTTCTTTTCTCTTCTACTGGTTGTGTTGTGCAGGATCTGCGGATAGGACAAATTCTTGGGATAGGCCATAAACATGGTCATTTGTTTCAACTCATTCATCTTCACCTTCCTACTCCGACTGCTTATGCAACTTCTTTTTCTGTTGTTACTTCCTCATCTCTTGGACTTTGGCACTCCCGTTTAGGTCATGTTTTTTTAGGTCGTTTATGTTTTCTTTTGTCTAAAGGTGTGTTAGGCTCGATCCTTAATGAACACCTTGATTGTCAGTCTTGTCAACTTGCCAAACAACCGGCTTTATCATTCAATAACAGTGTTTCTTCTTTTTTGGCTCCTTTTGACTTAATTCATTGTGATATTTGAGGGCCCTCTCCTACTTTTACTATGGAAGGCTCCTAATATTTTGTCATATTTGTTGATGATTTCTCTTGATATACTTGGCTTTATCTCTTACAAAATCGATCTCAATTTCAACAAACTTATTATGATTTTGCTTGCATGATCAAAACTCAATTTTCTCATGATATCAAGGTCTTTCGAATCTGACAATACTGTAAAATATTGTGATAAGACATTTCTTGCCTTTCTACGTGAGCATGGCATTGTTTCTCATCGTTCTTATCCTAGTACTTCATAACAAAATGGTCGTGCTAAAGGAAAACATCACTATCTTCTTGATACTACCTGTGATTTTCTTATCTCTGCATCCTACCCTGAATGATTTTGGGGTGAAGCTGCTCTTACTGCTGTTTACACCATCAATTGTGTACCTTCTGCTCTCCTTGGTAACCTCACTCCCTATAAGCGTCTGTATGGTATTACCCCTAATTATCACTCTCTTTATGTTTTTGGGTGTTCCGATTTTGTCTTACTTTAGCCTAATGAGCGTACCAAATTGAAGCCTCAAGCTCATCTATGAGGAGACCTTTGCTCCTGTTGCCCGTCTCAACTTTATCCGGAGTCTTATTGTTATGTTTATTGTCTGCTAATGGCCCTTATATTAGTTGGATGTCAAGAATACTTTCCTCAATGGTGATCCCTCTGAGAAAGTCTATATGCAGCCCCCTCTTGGTTCTCTTCATTTTTCACGTCAAGTCTGCAAGTTTCATCGTGCTCTCTATGGTCTTAAGTAAGATCCTCAAGCCTAGTATGCTAAATTTAGTTCCACCATTAGTGACCTTGGCTTCTCTTCTAGTGATTATGATTCTACTATCTTTATTCGCAAGTCTCCACACGACACTGTTCTCCTCTTTCTTTATGTTGATGATATGATCCTCACTGGTGATGATGTTCATGGCATTTATGAGCTTGAGGCAGTTCTTAGCAGCCATTTTGGGATGAAATATTTTGGTCCTCTCAACTACTTTCTTGGCCTTGAGATCTCTTTTGGCTCTACTGGTTATTCTCTTACTCAGACCAAGTATGCCTCAGATCTTCTTACCCGTGTTGGTCTTACTGATAGTAAGACTGCTTCCACACCTCTGGAAGCTAATGTACGTCTTACTCCTGTGGATGGTGAGCCTTTATCTAATGCTACTCTCTATTGATAGTTCGTTGGCAGTCTTGTCTACCGCACTATTACTCGTCCTGTCATTGCTCATGCTGTTCACCTTGTCAATAAGTTCGTGCCCTAGCCTTGCTCCACTCACTATGCTGCAGTTCTTCGCATTCTTCGTTATGTTAAAGGAACTCTATTTCATGGTCTACACTACTCTCGTCTCTCCTCTCTACAGCTTCATGCCTATTCTGATGCTGATTGGGCTGGTGATCCTACTAATCGTTGTTCTACTACTAGATTCTGCTTCTTTCTTGGTGATTCTCTCATTTCTTAGCATAATAAGAAGCAGACCCTTACTATTAGCTCTAACACTGAGGCCGAGTATCGTGCCCTAGGTGACACCACTTGAACTTCTCTGGCCTCCATGGTTATTTCAAGAGATAGGTGTCTCTCATTATGGTACTACTTTTCTTCATTATGACAATTGCAATGCTATTATAATTATTCACAACGATATTTTTCATGATCGCACTAAGTACATCGAGATTGATTGTTACTTCATTCGGCAGCATGTTGTTCGTGATACTATTCATCTTCTCTCTGTCACCTCTGCTGCTGACTAGATTGCTGATATTCTCACCAAATCTCATCCTCTCAAACTGTTTCATGATCTAGTTTCCAAACTCAATCTGGTTTCTGCTTAACCACCTTGAGTTTGAGGAGGGATGTTAGTGTATATATTAGCATAGTTCTTAGCTTACACATTTCCCACATCGGTTAAACACCACTTATCTTCCATTCTCTTTTACTATAAATATATGTTACTTATGTACATCCAACTCACTTAATACAATACATTCTCTTTTGTATATATATCTCTCTCTCTCTTTTCTAACATTGTACTTTAGCAATTATTATACATGTATCTGAATTGGGTTGTCCTTCTCTTTCTTCTTTCTGTGTTTTTTTCATTTTTCCCTGTACATAGTTTGATGCTAACGGAGTTTGGTGTCTTGCAGAACAAACAACTTTGGATGATATGAAGAGAGTATGGAGTTGAAGAAAGTTCTGCCTTCATATACGAGTCCTTCTACAAATTGGCCTTTCTTCATACAATCACTGTATGCTCATTCCATTGGTATGTATTTACATACTTCAACTGGTTGGTTACTTGCATACATTCAACCTTTTTCATCTGGGTAAGTTATCTTCATGATGTTGGTATCATTGTCTATGATGGATAGAGAATTTCCTTTATGTGTCAAGAAACAGCCGTAAAATTATCTAAATTTAACCCTTGAGTGGAAAAAAAAGGTTAACGTTTGTGATAAATGAGAAACTTTACAATTGTCTGATAAACTGAAATATGTGTCATTACCCGAAGAACTCGAATACTTTGATTTTGAATACAATTTTAAAGGAGTTACTCTGCTCAGTAGCTGTTACCCAACCATATTTGGCTAGTCACATTAAACGATATCTATACCTTAACGTTAACCAGTAGGGAAGTTAGATATAGATCATTTGACTCGATATTCACTAAGCAGATGTCTCACAACAAGAGGAAATTGAGAATTTGTTTTTTTTTTTGGGATCAATTGTCCCTATTCGTGTGAATTATTTCACCTTTATCCTTCGCAAAAATTTATCACCCCCCGAGTCTCAACTCCTTTTTTCCAACTTAGATAGATCATTTTATTTTAATTGAGAATATTTCATCGTTTTGTTTGCTTTAGGACTGGTTGCTGATAAGGTTCAATATAAGAAGAACAAGTGATTTAATAGACTTTCATTCAGCTATGAAAGAGTTTATATTGGAATGTTCCTTTTTGGCATACACAGGAAAGTCTTCCCAACATTGTAGAGTATTTGGCACCTTGGAAAAAATTCATTTCGAGGGCCTTTCATTAATCAGGACAATTCCAGAAAGCATTAAGTAACCAAGATTGAGCATGACATGCATTTGGGTCCGCACACCTGCGGATTCAAAATAAAAAAACCTTTCTCAAGACATGGACAACAATAGTTCTTGGAGGCATTGTAAAGTAACTAGCAGCTTAATTAGTTGCGACATTTGCTTATAAAGCACTTGAGTTCTCCTATGTTGAAAGTCGTTCTTTTTCGAATTTTGTCGAAACATGGGCTTTATCCAAGTGTGGCTCTCTTACAATCAGCTCTTTAAACTATTCTTACTTCTCTGCTTTTTCCAAGTTACTTGTTTGCATGCTCAACTGTGCATTCAAGAACAGAGCTCGGCATTGTTCCAATTCAGGAGCCACTTTTCCTTCAATAAATCTGTTTCCTTGGCTTGTGATGATAAAGGGATTCCTTCTTATCCAAAGTTAAAGAGTCTTGGAAGAAGGTTACTAATTGTTGCTCGTGGGACGGGGTTGAGTGTGATAGTGAGACTGGTCAAGTGATTGGCCTTGACCTCAGCTGCAGCTGTCTTCAAGGCTCCATCCATCCCAACAGCACTTTCTTCCACTACTTCCCTCACCTCCAAAGACTCAACCTCGCCTTCAATGACTTTGGTATGTCTCGCATCTCATCTGAATTTAGTCGGTTCACCAGACTGACATATCTCAACGTCTCCGCCTCTATATTTTCTGGCTGAGTCCCAATAGAAGTCTCCTTCCTGACCAAACTGGTTTCAGTTGATCTCTCTCGGAATAATGCATTGGTACTAGGGAAAGTTTGATTCGAACTACTTGTTCAAAACATAAGCAAGATACGAGAACTTAATCTTAATTCGGTAAACATATCTTAGGTGGTCTCCTTGCTCACTCTGACTTCTTTAATAAGCCTCGGTCTCAGAGGGTGCGGATTGGATGGAAAATTCCTTGATGGAATATTCCACCTACCGCATCTTAATGAGTTGGATTTAATGGAAAAGGATGCTCTCATCGGTTGTTTCCCCAAGTTTTTAAACTCAAGCAGTCCTCTCCAATCCTTGGCTCTTGCAAGCACCAGTTTTTGCGGAGAACTGCCCAACTCAATTGGAAATCTGCAGTCCATGCAGGATTTTTTTGCCTCGGGTTGTAAATTCTATGGATCTATCCCTATGTCGTTTGGGAACCTCACGAAAATGACTCGTTTACTCCTTCAACGCAACAATTTCACTGGTATGCTGCCATCTTCTCTTTCAAACCTAAAAAACCTCATTGATATAATCCTTTCGGATAATCATTTCAAAGGTACAGTTGCAGATGCTTTGCCTAATAGTAAAAATCTTGCTTTTTTATCTTTTTATCGGAATAACTTTAGTGGTCCATTCCCAGCATTGATTGCTAACCTAACGGAACTTGACATATTAGATGCATCGGGTAATCGTCTGACAGGTCCTCTTCCTTTGCAAATACTTGGACTTCCAAATCTAAGATGGTTAAAGTTAGTTAATAACTTAATTAATGGTGCAATTCCTTCTTGGGTCTTGTCTTTACCAGCATTAGAGTACATAAACCTCAGTTACAATAGCTTCACTGGCCATATAAATGCTTTCCAATCTACTTCACTGAGGATAGTTGATTTGCACCATAACAACACACATGGTACAATTCCAAGTTCAACCTTTGAACTCTGGAACATTACCATTCTCAATCTCGCATCAAATAACTTCAGTGGTGGAGTTGAGCTAGACATGCCCTGCCATGCACTTTCTCTTCAGGTTCTCGATCTGTCTAGTAACAGCCTCAGTGGTGCTATTCCACAATGTTTGGGAAACTTCAGCTAAAATCTCTTTGTGCTTGATCTGTGGAAGAATAACTTTTTTTGGCTCCATTCCTAACACGTTTGCAATAGGAAATAGATTGAAAACTATCAACCTTAATGGCAATGGATTTGAAGGGCCAGTACCAAAATTTTTGCTCAATTGCAAAGAGCTAGAAGTGCTAGATCTTGAAAGCAACAAGTTCTCGAACAAATTTTCACCTTGGTTGGAAAATTTGCCAAACTCTGAGTGTTCTTATCTTGAGACCTAATAGATTCCATGGAACCATGCCAACTTCCAACGCCAAATTTCCTTTCCTCAACTTGCGAGTTATTGATATGTTGAACAATTATTTCATTGGTCCTTTGCCAAAATGTTATTTCAAAAATTTCAAGGCTATGATGAATGTGGATGCAGCTCATTTTGAATTGCAATACATGGGTTTTGGAAATTATTATCATACTTCTTTGACTATAGTAATCAAAGGATCAACCATTGAAATGGAAAAAGTCATAACCCTTTTCACAACCATTGATTTATCAAGCTACAAATTCGAAGGTGGATTCCAAAGATCATTGGAAGTATAAATTCAACTCGATGGCCCAACTTATCTCACAACAACCTTATAGGTCATCTACCAACTGTAAGCACTCATTTTTACCCACTCAACAATCTCCGGTTCGACCGGACTTACATTCAAACTTCACAAACACATTCAAGCTCAAAACAGCTTTCCAGATTCAAATCTAGTTAATCAATCACTTCGCGGGCCCGACAGGCCCAATAAAAGCAAAATGACCAAAATGCCCAGCGGGTCCCACCGACACGCTTTTCAAGACAGTACCTAAAATCTCAGAGCAGTAAGTCCACCCTTCTAGGATTTTTCTAAAGACAATCTAGCACATTCTAGTGCCTTCCAGTCAATTTTGGATCAATTTCGAGAACATCTGGTCAAAATGACTATTTTGCCCCTAAGCATTTAATTGCCTCCAAGAATCACACTAGCTCTGGGTATCAAACCAGTTACCTTTTGGGGATACTTCTAACAGTATTTCTAAATTTATAGTACCTTTTCGGACCATTCTAAGTCCATACCGGTAAACCCAGTGCGAAATAACCGTTTTGTCCCTAGTAGGCAAGTCGCATTTTCTAACCAAACCGGCTTTAGATATTAAACCGGTTACCTCCGGACACTCTTTTAGGGGTTCTTATCCATTCTTGGCCGAGTCTTGCTACTCGAACCTTCCTAGCATTCTCGAACTTTTCAAAGTCACTCATAGCGAAGTCAGGTAAAAAATTACATGCTAGTAACTAGGACAGAATCTTAAATCTTCTGCCTTACATCCCAAGAGTTAAAGATTTGTTTCTTACCGACTTAACATCTTTCCTAATGGGCTTGCACTACCGCAATAGGCACCAGAGCTGCTGCCTATAAATACAGGCTTTCCCTTGCGTATTCTAGATCTGAAAAATCGCCCCAGAAACTTTCTATGAAAACAGACTTCAAATTTCCTCAAAAACCTAATTCTCTCAAGCCTTTTTCAAACCCTAGCCTCATTCTCAGACAATCCACACACTCAAACCCTAACTTCCAAGCATCCTTTGAAGATTAAGTGTTGCCCTATTGAAGCTTTCAAAGTGCTCATCAAGTGAAGTCTACCATCAAAGCATCAAAGCAAAAAGAAGACAAGTTAAAGTTTCTAGTTAAATTATATAACCCCCACTTTCTCTTCTCCCTCCTAACTCACTTAAGTTTTTTTCTATTTTAACCACCGCCTTCTATCCCCTCTTCTTGCATGCTTGAAACAAGGGATCTCTCAGTTCATGCTTAGGAAGGCCTTAGACAAGGTCACAATGTCGGGGACTTTCTTTAAGTTCAACCTAAGACGATGTGGGTCCCGCCCCCTTGGTTACGTGATGAAGCCTAGCCTTGTATATTCATGTCCCTATTACATTGTTGCTATCATAATCATGCATTCAAAGATGTTTTAAACTTGCATAAAAAAAAAAAGTTGTTTTCAAACTTGTTCTTAAAACCACAACCTTAAAATGATTCTAACTATTCAATGGTTAAAGTTGTTT
Source organism: Euryodendron excelsum (assembly GCA_033060915.1). Lineage (NCBI taxonomy): Eukaryota > Viridiplantae > Streptophyta > Magnoliopsida > Ericales > Pentaphylacaceae > Euryodendron > Euryodendron excelsum. Next base: position 29,801,248 of record CM065393.1, on the reverse strand, counting down.
AGAAAAGTATTACATTCAAAGTGACCATCAAGGTCTAAATTTGGGTTCAAGCCTAAATTGTTTTTCAAAAAATCACAACTCTAAAGTAATTCTAGTCATTTTATAGTTATGGTTGCTTTAGAAAAGTGTAATATTTACAGAGATTTTCCAAGGTTAATATTAGGGGTTTCAAACCCTAGTTGTTTTCAAAATCACAACCCTAGAATGGTTTTAGTTTTCTCATGATTAGAATCGTCTTAGGAAAGGGAGATACTTAAAGAGACTTTCAAATGCCTATATTCAAAATTTTCTAAAATAGTTTTACAAATTCACTTCCTAACCCTTGCCTACAGCACTCCTCGACAAAATTTAGAATGTAAGCATAGATATGGAATAACGGCTTAAACCATAAAAATTTATTTCAAATGACAGTCATGTGCATACGACTTTAATGTAATTTGAGTATTGTTTTGGTACTTAAGTGAGACTTACAATGAATGCTATCAAATTCTAAAGTCATGAATGAATATTCTCCTATACCACGAAATCTTTTTGTATAAGTACAAAAAAGGACATGTATGTAGGTAGATTACACTTAATAGGACTTAAGAGGTGCTTAATAAAGAAAGAAAAAGAAAAGTAAAACTAAAAACCAACTGGAGTATACATGCTTCACACCACAGCAACCTACATATAATTAAAAAAGAACTGAAAACTAATAATTTCAATTTGTCATTTCTAAAAACATGAACAACCTTATGTATTGTTTTCTCACTTTTACCAATTGAATCTTACAGGGCAATATAAAAGTACTATGTTAATGCAATTTCAGTCCAAAGATGTTAAAATCAATCAACAAAGAATATACATGAGAAAACATTAAACATTCAATAAAAAAAGATCAATCCTGGATCTTCTAAACTTGCTATTAGATTCTTTCCCAAACTTCTTAGGATGTGTGACATCTTGTGATTCTTGCAGAAATTAATCTTTTCCATCACTACAAAAAAAAAAAAAAAAAAAGCAATAACGTGGGCTAACTAAAAAGAAGGAAAATCAAATTAATGAGGACCAAAAAAATACAGATAAGTTATTGGGAAGACTATACTATGTTGGTCATATACATTCATTCACATGGTGACCATATTCCTTCATTAGCGACTATTCTACATAAAGTAAACGTACAAAATAAGACATGCTTAAAGAAGGAATGTTTGGGCATATTATAGTACATTTGCCATAATCTCTAACATTTTCTAATTTTCTACCTTGCTTATAAAATCCACCATGACCATCATGTTTAACCCCTTGCAGATTGAGCCTATTTTGACTTTCTGTTTCAACCTCAAACAAATTCACCCATTTATTTTTATATTACAAAAAAAGACAATTTGTTTAAGCATTCTTTTAAAAAAACTAAGTGAAGCGCACTCTGCTCACACAAATGACATAATGAAAATTAAAGAAATAATCTTGTACAACTGAAAATAAATGAAAATTAGGATTGAGAGAGAGAAACTCACTTTTAACATATCAACACCAATTTCTCTCTCAACCTTTCTCACTCCAAAGATCTGGCCCTACAAAAATTAAATTAGAGACATCCCAATTCAATTACAGAAAAGAAGGATTACGAAGCAGTTAAGCGCTAAACTGAGCATAACAAACCCATATAAAAAAAGCAATCAGAAAATAAGAATAAAGACAAATGACTTAATTGGAAGCAATTAAAATTTACATTGTTAGGTGAGGTTAAGGGGAGAGACTAACAGCAAATGACTTACAGGGTTCAAGCGGGCTTCAGCATTATAAAAATAAGGAAGGCTCCCGTACTTTTTTCTGGACGTTAATAAAGATTAATTACTCAAGAATCGGGCAATGCTACCATCAGTTTGCATTTTTTAAGTAGAAAACTCAACTTCAACCAGTGAGGTTGTAACCACAATAAAAACCCCTCTCACATAGTAAGTACCAAAACCCTATTTAATTGAGCAATACAAATGACAACCCAAAACAAATACGGAACAATACTAAACAGAAAGAACCTTGCGATTTCGACACTACTCTCTTGAAATTCTCAACATATAACATAATCATCATATGAGAAAAACTTCAAGACTTCACACTTACCAGAAAACGACAGTGGAATTAGATGGTGTGCCTGAAAACACATAGCAGCATATTGAATATAAACAATTAGGAAAAACCAAAAGAATTGTAATATTATGTAAATGGTTAAATTTCATGTCAAGTCTTGTTTAATGTAATTTAAGTAATTGGGATATCAATCATAAGCATTCAAAAAAGATTTGAAACATATTCATGCAAGCTTGTACTAAGAGAGACTTGTATGATACATCTTGGCTGATGAAGGAGACTTCAAGGGATGTCGATGGATTTCGAGGGATCTTGAGGGCAAAAACAGTGCGCTGGTTGCTGAACAAAACCTCGCGGGATTCTCGCGGGATGTCAAGGGCAAAAATAGTGAGCATGCAAAATCTGAGATTGAGCTCCTGGGATCTTCACGGGTTCTCGAGGGATTGAGCTGCAGCTCACGAGATCCTCGCGGGTTCTCGCGAGATCAAGCGGTAAGAAATTTGGATTCTCGTGAATGACGCCACTAGGGTTTGTGCCTATTTAAAGTTCAACACACTTTCCCAGACTTGATTTGAGCTGCCACAATTAAAAACATTTTGAGAGAAGTATTTCCTACCTTCTTAAAAGCTCAGAAACATATCTTAGCAATAATCTTCTTCAACCCAATTGAAGAGATCTAGAGTCTTGAAGGAGTTTAAGGCGACAAATTCATTCTAAGGGGATTTGAATGGTGGTCAAGCACAAATACAGTGAATTGTAAATACGAGCAGGATCCAGACAATCATTAGATCAAGGAGTTGATAGGTTTTGATTGTAAAGAATCTTGTAACCATCTGTACTACAAGTTATAATGCATGTTCTTTGTCTGGCAAAGAAGACACGTGATTTTTTTTTTTCATTTAAAGGTTTCCACAAGAAAAAGCTGGTGTGTCTTGATTGAATGATTTACTCTCTCTTCTATCTTGGATTTTACAGTATTGCTTATAGCTATTATACCTTGACCTATTATTGTAGTGATTAGTCTTTTGGACAAAACATAAACAAATGCTATGTTTTTCAAAAATAAATGAATTAATATACATAGAACAAAGAAAACACACAAGCATGTGAATGAGCATGAGCAGATCTGCTCTGGTTTTCACTGAGCTTGTTGATCTCCATGAGCTTTTGCTGAAAGAGTGATTATTGCTTTGTTGTACGTCCTGCAATGGCATTCCCCCCTCTCTCTCTCTCTCTCTCTCTCTCTCTTACACACACACATTTTTCCCTAGACCTAATGCATGACCTCCATACCCGTACCAACAGCCCACCATGGTGGCAACCTTATCTCCCTACCGAAGCCATGCACCTCACAGCACCATGTCTCTGTCTAAAAACCACTCCTTCTTTAGACCAACGCCTCAGATCCTTTCTCTACAGCCCATAGAAATCAGCCAACGGTCCCAAAGGAAAGAGTCTGGAAAAAAGGAGGTGAAAATCGATCTCCCGTTAAGGAAAAAACACAAGTGGGTAGTTTGTGGAGGGGTGGGGTGTGGGCTGGAGAAAAATGGACGCCGATTTTCTGTTTCCCTTAAGGATCAAAGGGGTCATAGTTTGCTTTTCGCCTTTTGCCATATGTTGAGAGCCTCTCCTCTTGGTCTTTGTGTCATGTAAGTGAGCTTTGATAGCTTTTGACCTTTGTGCCAGAATTTAAAATGTGGAACACTCTCACAGCCCTAGGATTTAAAGCAGAATGCATCTTAGCAGTGGAAGAAAGACTGTGTCTTGGAAGGCAGGGCCAACGGTCGACTAGTGGGCCCCTTTTAGTGACAGAGTTTTAGGCGGGATATCAGATGAGTTGGAAAGAGATCCTAACCGTTAGATTGTAGACAAATTGTATTTCAACCGTTAGATCAAATTATGTTAGAAAGACATTTTAAAAAAATAATGTGTTTTATTAGATAGATTATAGTTGATAACAATGTAACATTGAAGAAGTATTTTGCTTCATTCCAAATACTTTACTCTAACCAGTTGACAATGATAAATTGCACAACCTATGCTTTGATTACTTTCTGGACTGCTTGACTCTGAATTTACAGGACTTAAACAACTTTTTTCAGGTTAATCGGTCAATTTATTTAGCTTGTTATAAATGGGACGAAGATGCATTTGGTCATTTGAAATTCAACAAAGTTTTACAAAAGAATTGTATCTCTTTGTGGAATTTGTACCTCTCCAGCTGCCAAATTTTAAAATTTATGGCAAATTTTGGGAGTCAAAAACCACAAGAAGTTTTCAATGTAGTCTTCCCTTGACTCACATTTTATTCTGTCACTTCCTCTTTGATGCATCAAATAATGATCTTGAAAGGTTTGCAATTGAAATTTTGATTGCAAAGTGCCTCTTTTATATATAGTAGATATATATTTAAGGCCTTTCAATGAATAACTTTAAAGGTATAGTATATAATTATAGGTACAATTGCAGATTTTTACCCAACAGTAACAATCTCGTCTACCTATCTCTTGAGGTCATCACTTCGTTTGGTCCTTTCCCATCATTGCTTTCAAACCTAATAGAACTTGTTTCCTTAGCTTTGTTGAATAATCATCTGACATGTCATCTTTCTTCACAAACAATTGGACTTCCAAACCTAAGTTCATTACTGTTGGGTGGTAACTTAATCAACGGTGCAATTCCTTCTTGGATTTTTTCTTTACCAGCATTGCAGGTCTTAGACCTGTAGTTATAACAAATTGATTGGCCATATAAATGAGTTCTGGTACTCCAATTCATTGGAGATTAGAGATGTGAGGCAGAACTTCTTAGATGGTGCGATTCCAAATTCAACCTTTGAACTAGAGAACCTTACGGATTTGTTTCTCTCATCAAATAACTTCAGTGGTCCTCTTCCTTCACAAATAGTTGGAGTTCCAAATCTAAGTTCGTTACAGTTAGGTGATAACTTAATCAACGGTGCAATTTCTTCTTGGGTCTTTTCTTTACCAGCATTGTGGTTCTTAGACCTTAGTTATAACAAATTCACCGGCCATATAAATGAGTTCCACTCCACTTCATTGGAGTCCATCGATTTGAGCCACAACTTCTTAGTTGCCTGCAATTCCTAATTCAATATTTGAACTCAAGAACCTAACCACAATTCTCATTCTCGCATCAAATAACTTCAGTGGCACTCTTGAGCTTAAGGGAAAGGTATGATGATTTACTAAAAGGGTTAGAGGTGGGTTATGAAAGAAAGAACAAGAGCCGAAGTGGGTATGAGAAAAAGAACAAAACCCGATACCAACCGATTATGTATTAAAATAACTAAAATACCCTTATTATGCTATAATCATGTATAAATGCCACTTATATGTATAGAGATATTATATAACCAAGTATTGACCGCCTCTTGTCATGTAAAGTTATTGTTATGCTTTAAAAATATATGAAATTAAAAAAATATCGTCTATATGCTAAATATAAAAAAAAAGAAATATGAGGGTTAACCGACCCGATTTGAACATAAAAGGGTATGGGATAGTAGGGTTTAACCCATAATGGGTATGTCATAGGGTGTGGGAGAGATTTTTTCTATTAGTGTTGGGGTAGTGTTTAGGCAAATTTGTCTCATACCCAATCTGTTGCCATCCTAATTGAACTAGACATGCTTTGTAATGCAATTTCACTTTAGATTCTCGATCTCCCTCGAAATAGATTCAATTGTGCTATTCCATAATGTTTGGGAAACATCAGTGAAAAACTCTTTGTGCTCAATCTGTGGAAGAATAACTTTTCTGAAACCATTCCTAATACATTTACAGTGGGAAGTATATTGGAAACTATCAACGTTAATGGTAATGGATTTGAAGGGTCTATGCTAAAATCTTTAGTCAATTGCACATAGCTACAAGTGCTAGATCTTGGAAACAATAAGTTCTCTGACAAATTTCTACATTGGTTGGAAAATCTACCAAACCTACATGTTCTGATCTTGAGATCGAACAATTTCTATGGACCCATGCCAACTTCCAAGACTGAATATCCCTTCCCCAGCTTGCGAGTTATTGATATATCAAACAATAATTTTAGTGGTCCATTGTCAAAAATGTATTTCAAATATTTCAAGACTATGATGAATGTGAATGAACCCCGACAGTTCAACTGAAAAACTGGAAACCAGTCAAAGTTCCGATCTGGATTGACTCCTAAAACCATTTTCGAGAGAAAACTATTCTATTTTACTGCTCAAAGTGGCGGTTGAATCGGAAAACTAATCAAAGCGTTGACGGTTCAGCCTAACCGGGCGGGTTTGATCAATTATAAATCTCTCTTTTGTTACGGTTGGGAACCACACTTATTCCATCGAGAAGACGTAAGGATTCTCAGGGCAATGTTTTAAAATTCAAATTGGATTGACCGGTTGAACCGATTGAACCGGGACCTAGGCCTCTAAATGGTCCGAATTAACCTCTAAAATCGTTTTAGTAAAAAAACTGCTCTATTTCGCAAAAACCGTTCGACCCAGCGGTTCAACTGGTGAACCGGATGACCCGGGCACGGGTTAGTATAATCGGCCGGGTTTCAACTAGTCTAAAAAATCCCTTTTCATTAGGGTTTGCAAATTGCAATTACATACGAGTCAGGCGACTCAGGCCCTCAGCCCTCTGCCTCACGATTCTGAAGAGTCGCTGCATCCTCAATCTTCATCAGTCCAAATCCAGCCCTCCGATCTCGACTTCGGCAACGGCAACCAACAGGTTAGTCATCTCTTTCTTGCCCTCTCTCTCTCTCTGCAACAGTTTTAATCTGTTTGTCTCTTTCTTTCTTGCTATTTTTTTTCTTCCAATTATCATATTCATGTCAACCTGAAGGTTGAATCCCTGTCCCTGAATCCCTTTTAATCTGCTTTCCTTCCTTCTTTCTTTATTTTTTTTTTCTACATTTACATTCAACTGTTCAACAGTTCAAGTCAACCCCTTCCTTTTAATATATTCCTATCTATTCCATTCTCCATTTTTTAGTTGGCAGATTAGCTCTTCCATAGTTCCATAAACATAATCTGTGAAGTTTGAAATTTTAATTTTTACAGCTTCTTAAGAAAAATTGTCTATACTTTTGGCCTTTTCTGGTGATGTCGTGAAAAATGAAAATGGGAAAATGCCATTGAAGGTTTGCCAATATGATTATATAGAACTGATAACAATGAACAATGCAAATGTAGAGATGGGTATCTGGATTCTGGATTGACTTGGTAAAAAAAAAATCTACCTAATGTAATTACCCTATTTTGATATGCCTAAATCTTTTCTTTTTCATTTTTTTTCATCCGACTGAAATTTTCAGATTGACAACGGAACTGTAATCAAACCAAAAAACTGTTTAGGCATGGTATGAATGCTGAAAATTTTCAGCTAATTGATGGATCTTGGTGGAGAAATCATAAAGTTGATCTTGAAAGATTTCTAAAGTTGATCATATGATAGTGAATAAACTGCAAGTTTAGTGCATGTGTGACTATTTGATTGAGCCTTATATTCTGGTTCTTCTTATTGATTAGGCAAATATGATCGTAATTTGCTGAGATACCATGATTAGAAAATACTACTTTCAGTGATCATATATTCATAATGTATTTATACATATAAAAAAGACATAAGAAATTATGAAAGAATAATTTTGCTAGGTGTTATATTAGTGGAAAATTTTGGTTAGCCTTATTCTTTCCCTTTGTTTTTTTTTCCCTCTGTTTTTTCCTGAAACCAGAGACATGGATGGAAGCTTCCCTATGTTTTTTCCCTTGTGTGTGCTTGCCTGTTTTCTAGTTAAATTGAGTAAACCATTAGAAGAAATATTTAAAAAATACTTCACATTTTTTAGGCAGTTGTTTGTAATTTTATTACTTATTTATATATATTTGTATATATTTATATCATATTTCTGACGTCACGGTTTGATAGCGGTTCGATAACGGTTGACCCGACGGTTGAACCGGTAACCCGTGACCCGGTCACTTTACCGGTTCGCTTAACGGTTTGGGTTTCAAAACATTGTCTCAGGGGTCTTCAATCTGGAATACACTCCAGCCCCATCCAAACCTGTAGCACCGGATCTCCACTCCGGTATGCTCTCTCTCTCTCTCTCTCCACTTAGATTTCTCGGGCCCTCGGTGAACCATCGTTGACAGTGTTGGTCAGCCCTCGATCTTCGACGATACATCAGTCCAATATTTGGTCGGTTTTGCATCCTGATTCATTACTGATATTTGTAAATTGAGTATTTTTGTAGCCTTTTTCTTCTACCATTACTTGGCTTGCAGACAAGTGACCAAGCAAAAAACCCATCCCTTTTGAAAGTAATACAATGTACACTTTCATGAATAGAAATACTAGGTTTCTGCATTCTTGAATTTATTTAACAGTGGTGGAACTTTTTGTTATTTTTTATGTGGCATTCTCTGTTTTTTTTTTTTTGTGGGATTGTGGTTAACTGATGGAGTCTTCTGCTCTTGGCTTGAAAACTTAATCCCCCTCTGTTGTTACATTGATATAAAATTCGTTTTTTATTATTTGTGTTTGATTCGTTGATTCTTAGGTCCCTGTTCACTGATGATTTGTTTACTGGATTGCCTATACGACTGTATTTGCCTAATTTTCTAATTTGATAGAAAATGGAGTTTTCTATCATGAACATTTTGCTGATGCATATTGAAAAAGATTTGTTCTCAGCTGTCTATACTTCTTGTTTAGAAGAATTAGAGCCTCAGTATTCTGTCCCCCTTTATCCAATTGGCTATTGCATATTGACGAAGTTTGATAAAAAAAATTTAGGTGTTTTTAGGTTTTTCTGTAATTTTACTACATGTTTATATATATATATATATATATTTATGACGTCACGATTCGACAACTGTGGAACCAACGGTTGAACTAGTGACCTGTGACCCGGTCACTTTTCTAATTCGCTCTAGGTTTCAAAACATTGGTCGCTCAAAGAACCATATAAACTTTTGAAGGAAGAAAACTGAAAAGCAAAGTACTAAATTTGCATCACCCTTATCTAACCTCTGCATACCCCCCTAAGGGCCTATTTGGTTGTCCCAAAAATAGGAATTTGTCCATTTTAAAATTGGCTCATTCGTCAATTGAAGAATTGGACCTGTTTGGTTGTTAAAATGAAATAACTCTAGAATTAATAAATTCTACTTCTGTTTTAAAAAGTTGAATTTGTCCATTTCTCTAAAAACTTAAAATTACTTAATTTGTTATTGTAGGATTCGCATCCCGACTAACGCTTATACAGGAAGGTCTGCTACAAGCCTACAATCCTTTGCCGCCGACATATCTCCGGCTGATTTCAATCTCTTGGAGGGTCTCTCTCTCTCTCTCTCTCACACACACACACACACACACACACACACACACACACACATATACACGCCCATATGTGTTGTTATGTTTTCAATACAAAGATATTAATCATGATTAATTTATCCAGATTTTATTCTTGCTCTAGGCGAACGAGGAACCTTCATTGATTTGAAATCAGGTATTTCATTCTTTGTACATCACTCGCGTCTTCTTCTTCTTCTTCTTCTTCTTCCTCTTCCTCTTTGTCTTCACTCTCTATTTGGCCTTATATTACTGGATTTGAGCTTAGCTTGACCACTATAAATTTAAAGTTGTGTGTTAACTCAATGGGATTGAAATCATGTAAACCATATCGTTGTTCTTAGTTTTGGAAGTATATGCACTCAAATTGTTTGATTAATAGTCCCAGTAAAGGTTGTGCCTATATAGTTTGTATTACTAGAACTGTTTGATATACTGTAGTGTTGCTTCAGTTGTGGAATTCTGAGAATTAGAAGTAAATGGTACCTGATAATTGTAATGGGTTGGTCTAACACAGACTTTTAATCTTTTCTAACTAATATCATTTCAAAATTAAATTAATCAATAGATTACTCATACAAACAAAATCAATATAAAAGTCCCTATTAAATTCTAGTCAAATACATAGTTTGTTTGTATGAGAATTATTATGTATTCTAGTCAAATACAAAGTCTGTTTGATATGCTGTAGTGTTGCTTCAGTTGTGGAATTTTGAGAATTAGAAGTAAATGGTACCTGATAATTGTAATGGCTTGGTCTAACACAGACTTTAACTAATATTGAACTAATATCATTTCAAATTTAACTTAATCAATAGATTACTCATACAAACAAAATCAATATAAAAGTCGCTATTAAATTCTTGTCAAATACATAGTTTGTTCATAATTTGTGGGCTAAACTATCTACCAGGCCTGTTTTAACTGATGCAAAGTCTATGGACATGGGAAAAGATTGATCCAGGGTAGGTCACCAGTTGAATGACTTTCCTTAAGAAAGAAGATAATGCTAACATTGAATGTTTGCTGGTGCATCATGCATCATTTATTGACTGACATTCAGGGACCAAGTACTAATTTATTAGAAATTACAATGTACGAATTATATTTCTTAAAGGAGAATAGTTACCAAGAAATTCTCATACATAGAAGTTTCATTTTCTTTTTCTTTTTTTTATTGTTGAAGATTAAACCATAAAGCAATCTTTCCTTTTAAGTGCCATATTAGTACTAACTCATAATTTTAACTTTAAGAGCTATCCAATATTTAGTCTTGCTTAAAATACACTACGAGGGAGTGGGAGGGAAAAAGAAGATAAAAAAAGGGAAAAAAGTAAATTAAAAAAAGAAAATTGCCTAAGTGAAGGAAACCAAATACTTATTGCTCAAGTGACATGGGTATTGATTCCCTCAAGCATCTTGATCCCACCATATATAAAAAGGAAAAATGCTATGTATTAATTTAGACACAAGGAAGTGAGCCTGATCTGTTAATTTAAGTCCTAAAGTGAGAAATGAGATTATATGTAGCATATATTACTCTAAACATTAGGCACTGCGATTAGGTCAAAGTAGAAAGTTACAAATTAAAGGAAAGGGTTGTAAAAGGGGAAAGCGAACCTTTGAAAGATCGTTTGCTGCTTTAAGTTAATAATGCATAGGTATCTGTATTATGTGTCAACTGAATGTCCATGTGAGCTTTCATTCCATGTCACAATCTATTTCTTAAACACAGCTCAATAGAAAGTTAGGAACAAAGGTCTCAAAATCATGATGATTTGTCCCCTAATTCGTTTCTTTTAATTCAACGTTTTTGGTATTCAGTTATCTCAATGGACACCAAAATCTTTCAAATTGAGGGCATTTACATGATCAGCATGTTATTTTCATGGCCCCCCAAAATTTTCAAAATTTTCTTTATCTCTTATAGTTTTTTGGATATTTAGGTTAAAATATAGAGTAGTGCCCTCCCAAAATTTAAGAAATTTACCTTGACCTACCTGTTAACAAAGTTTTTTTTTTTTTTTTTTTTTCCCTTGCCACCCTAAACAAAAATCCTGGGACTGCCACTGATAATATCAATTAGTGAACTAAAATATTTATTTGTTTTGGGTAATTACTAATTAGTGAAACGAAATATTAGCATGCAATTAGAGAAATAAAATGACATTAAACATAGTTTCAATGGTTCAATTCTGTGATCTTACGTTCCCAAGCTCCAAATTGATAAAATCCAAGACAATTCTGTAATCTTACGTTCCCAAGCTCCAAATTGATAATAATCCAAGACAATTGGTGATGCCAATGGGTGGATTATGTTCAGTGACCTAAAGCTAGAACTAAATAACTAATCGACAGTGCTCAAAGCATCCATTCATGTCAAAAATACCTGAGCCCCGTTCACAATAAAAGAGAAGTACTAAGTATAAGAGTTTTGATATTAGTAAGAAATAAAATAAAGTGGGACCTTTTAAAAGATCACTTCTTGTGCTTTCTTGTTAGAAGAACCTATACATATGCGGAAGCCATAAGCAAGTCCATACCTTGTTCGGGTTAAATTGAAAACGTGAAAAATAGGATTTATGGATGCTTTACGTGTCTTCTGCTTCAAGGAACAACAACCTAGCTCATGGCAAGATGCTATTACAGTTGCCTGAATAGCAGCTCTCTATTCACTGTTCAAAAACTCATGCAAGCACTCAATATAGGGAGAGAAAAAAACAGAGATGTTGCTCTCTGTTTTCATTGTCCAAAACTAATGCCTAAAGCCGTGTATTGATAGGCTACTAGGTCAGTGAATGAGAGGCGGTGAGATGATTCTCACACCTTCCAGATTGGTGCAACATGTGGGTCACCTGATTGGGCCTCCATGGGCATCTGAATTGGGTCCAAAACCCAGACCCAAACCCAATATGACACAATATCTAATATTTTTCATGCTGGACTAACCTGTTGTGAGTGTGAGATTGACTTCTCCATTTGAGCTTTCAAGATCCCAGCCCAACTGCAATGTAGGTTTGAGGGATATGATAATTACTTCTCCTATTAACTTTCCTTGAACGTCATTTTTTTCAAGAGAGTATATAAAAATCTTCGAAGGAAAAATATGGTTGATATTTTTTTCTTGTAAACTACACAAAACAGCTCAAGAGTTCTATATTGAAAGATAAAATCACGGATAAGTCAGAAGGAATGAAGAAAGGCCAAATGGGAAGGGGAGATTTCTTCTGCATGGAAGCAGCCACTCAATGAGCAGCTCCTTAGAAGCTTGACATCTCCAGGCAAAGTATAATTACAATTCCGATGCTGTATTTATGATATCAAAGAAGGCAACATCAGAGTGCCAAAAGGGATTCAATTCAAAGACACAGAGTTTGATAATAAGATATTGTGGGCCATGGCCATAAAGCAAGCCTCCGTCACAACTAGCGCTTCACTTTGGAAGGGCAAGGAGGCTTAAATACACCTGGCTATTATTCCATTTACTAGATGCACAAAATCATTACAAAGGGCAACCCCTACTGCTAGTCTCCTGCTAACTAGAATTCTACTTTAAGGGCTGCATCACAATTTAATTTCAAGAATCCTATGGGGGAGGGGGTCCAAGATCCTCTAGAGTGATCTTGACCATGAGGAGAAGAGTCTAAAGTCCTACAATGAGCAGACAGGGCCACAGAAAAATCGTCCTAAGCTTTTGAAGATCAGAGAATCACTCCAATATATGGTCAAGAGCGGAATGCTAAAAAAACCAGCTCATTTCAACCTTTCCATATGCCCCACCTAATCGTAGCAAATTTTCCGAGAAAAACCTAAGCTTCTTTCTTAGAATCTGGACTCTCTAACGAAGCTACAGATAGTCCATCACAACATTAATACCGTAGAGATTAACTTTACCATTAAGGATGCTGCCAAACAACAAATGTTGTGTAGACTCTAGCTCAAGTTCACATATAGTGCAAAGATTTGAGGAAGAACATTTCCTCAGAGGTAGACCCTCTCTTTTGGCCAAGAGATTGAGGCAAACTCTCCACCAGAAAGTGTTTCACTTTAGGGGGGCCCACCATATTCCTGAGTGATATCCATAAAAGAGGAGGCTAAAATGAAGAAATGGTCTAGACTTCATTATGATGTAAACAAGTTTTTGTTATGGGAATAGCAAAGAAGCTCATCTTTCCCACCCAATTTTGTTATAGGAATAGCAACTATGGATTGGAGATCTTCTACAGAAACAATGGACCACCTTAGAATGGATACATCCCTATTCGTTTGCTTGGCTCTGGACAAGATATTTTAATGTCTTTAGCATCAGATAACCATTTATCAATTCATAAATCAATATGGGAACTATCATGGATTTACTAGTGAATCCCAGTGGACAAAACATCTCTACATTTTAATAAACTGTCCCACACTGATGATGGGCAAGCACCTCTTGTGGCTGACAAAAAAATTTTCTTGGGGGAACTAGATTCCCTTCAAAGTCGTGGCCATGAAAGCATTTGGATTCTTTAGGAGCCACCATCCTTATTTAGCAAGCAAAGCAAGACTAAAAACCTTCAAATCCTTGAATCCCATTCCACCTTCTTGTTTGGACTGAGTAAGAGTGTCCCAATTGGTCCCAATGAATTCCTTTTGCAAGTCACCCTTTTGCCACCAGAATTGCCTCATGTATTTGTTTAGTCTCTTACAAAAGCTCCAAGGTGACACAAATGCACCATTGCATTAGAAGGAATAATTTGTACCACAGATGTGGTGATAACTTCTTCACCAACTTGTCACGTAAGGTTGTGTTTGCACCCTTCTAGTTTACTCAGAGTCTTTTGCATAATGTAATTCAAGAACTCATCTTTAGATCTCAGTGAAAAAGGATGGAAGAGCCAATTACTTTACATCTTCCTTAACTGTGGGAATTTGCAATGCATCATATATGCTTTTTTGCACCTAAATAGAAGTGTTTGTTGAAAAAGCCACTCGATAGTAATAAAAATTAATCATTTTCTCAGAGGCCTTGCCATAATCACATAAACTTTTCAGCAAGTGCTAATATTCTTGTTCAAAGGCAAATAAGAAAATAAGAGCATCATCAACAAAAAACAGATGATTGAAAAGTGGACTAGACCTCCTAATGCAAGGGATTTATAGCTCTTTAATGAGTTCACATAATATCTATGGTACCAAAAGGGACAAAAATGGAGAGAGAGGATCCCTTTGCCCAAGCCCTTGGGTAAGAATGAACAAGAAACGTTTCTCACCGCCAGTGAGAAAGAAACAGTTTGAACTCATTGCAACTCAAAAATACCCACTAAAGGCTATAAACCCCATTTGAATAATAACTTACTCAAGAAAGTCCCATTGAATCTGGTCATAGGCCTTGTTGAAGGCCAATTTGACTGCAGTACTTTGAATCTTCCATTTCTTGTTAGTTTTAAAATGATGAAACACCTTGTAAGTCATGATTATCCTATATTAAATTTATCACCCTAAAACGAAGGCAGATTACAGCGGAGAGATAAGGCAATTGGTTTGTCTTTGTCAATAATTGAGGAGCCAATTTTTATCATAACTAAAAAAAAAAAAAAACAAGTATTTGAATGATTTGAATATGAACCAAAATTTAGATTTGAGCTATTCCCCATATAGAGGTCTTTGTTCTATAAAGAAGCTGATTACTGTTATTTGGAAGGTTATATAAGTGTTATTGACAAATTTCAATCTTATTGGGTGATAAACGAGATGGTAATTTCACATTTCTAGACTGCTTGTAGCATATGATTCTTTTAAGCTAAAACAAGAGACCAATGAACCCCAATTTAGTGGAGAGATCAAAAAAAGAAGTGAGAGTAACATGCATGATGGTTTTGACATTCTATTGGGACAAATTCTCTACAATGGTAGTACCTGTTGCTAGTTGCATCATTATAACACGATTGAAAATTACCGAACACATAATTTGTATGTTTGGTTAATTATAGGACTAATAAAATACCCATAACCATTGGAACCCCATGCATGTATCCCAAGACAAAAGATAGTGGCTAAATAATGGAGTTTTCTAGTATTTGATATCGCAACTTTGTACTTCTATGTTGCCCATCTCAATAATTAGACACAGTAAGTTTTTTTTTTTTTTTTGATAAGTAATAATTAGACACAATAAGTATTCTAAACTTGTTATAATATTGTATAAAAAAATTTGTAATCAAACACATAAAAGACTTCATTCAAATCCTAAAGATGGTCTTGTGCACAAGTATAGTCTCAATTTTGTTTACACTAGAAAACACATAACTAACACATCTCTAGTGTTACGAAGGGCATGCACGCTAGCATTGTTTCCTAAGACACCGCAACATCCCTTAAAATAATGGCCTATACGAATCTAATTTAGTCCAGGTTTTTTAACTGATGTAGTGAGCAGTGATGGAAAACCACAAGATTGGACACCTTTTACGATTTGTTGAATTTCACCATGAAAATACCAGAAAATAGGTAACCGTTGGTTGTAGTTCTTCACCAAGAACACAAGAATAATATGAACAAAAGAGAAACACTCTTTGAAATATTATTAATAAAAAATTGAGTTGGGGTAGAAGCCCTTGCATCATATTTACAGGGAAAAAAAAAAACCCTAATTACCAAAATCAAGGCAAAAAAAAAAAAAAAAAGAAAATTATAAAAAATGGAAAAATTTGAGTTAGGCTCAATTGGTAAACTAGAAACATAAAGAAACTAGCAGGAAAAAATATTGATTAAATTGGATTTGTGTAGGCCAAGATATTAAGCAATCAAATCTTTCTAAAAAGGACAAAATCGTCCTGTTCGATGCCTAAACAATGGAATCTGTCCGAAAACCGATAAGGTCCATTGTATACTATGGATTTTAATCTCCATCAAGTTTCCAATTTGACCACCTACTTGTAAATAATTCTCGGCTTGAAATTCTTGATTTCCATTCTGCATAAACAATGGTGCGTCAATTGAGCCCAGATCCATTCAACAATGTTTTGAAAATTAGATTGGACCGGCTAGTTGAATCATCGACCGGTTGATCAACTCTCCGAACTTGCCTAGGCTAAAAATCAGGTCTTGATGCGTTTGACTGAGTTTAAACTCGAAATCTTTCACCTAAACCCCCAATAGAACCGGCTAGTTCAATTCTACGACAAAAAGGGGGGCAATACAGGGTCTTTAATTCACGGTTTCGGGCTTTAGCTCCTCCCTCCCTTACGACGCCTCATGCGACTCTCTTTCTCTCTATTTCGTCTCTTTTGAATCTTTGTAGTCTGGTTAGAGTTCGATTTGTTTCAATTGGCCAGTGCTCATTAGCCCAGTTCGAAATCCCCATCGACAATCCAGCAACCTCCAGCAACTGCAATGGTGTGAAGATGCAACAGCGCATTTGGGAGGTTCATTCAATAAAGGCACAACAATGGACAATAGTGTGAGGATGGGATTCTTTGATTCTACACTTGGTTTGTAAATTTCAAGTGTATGTGTACTTCCCTTGCATCTATATTTTTTTCGCGCCACTCATCTTTTCATCCGTATGACAATCAAAAGTTGTAAAATATCTCATTCATACCTAGCAAAATGTTTATCATGTTTTCTTCTTTCTCTATTTTGTGATAAAATGTTATGTTCAGCTTCTTTTTGGTGTTGTAATTGATGATGAGTTCTAGTGGGTGTTCTTCAGATGTTGGTTCTCTATCTGTTCTCCCTCTTAAAATACTCTCTAAGAACTTACTCTGGCCTCACATTTTTTTAGGGCCAATCGATCCAATTTTTGGGCATCAAGATAGGTTTCAAGTGTGGATGAAATTCATTAGAGATTCTCGTTCTTATGCAAAGGTCTCCTTTTTAATATGAAAATATCCGCAAATTAATTTTTGTTAACAATTTATGTTACCCTGATCTGATTTAGGTTGATTCCTTGTTGCAAACTTGTAAGTGCTTTGATTTGGGAAATGCTACAGGTTTTATTTTATTCAGCTTATTATTTGTTCAAATAATTTCTATTCTACATGTTTGTTGGCGAAACAAATATATTCTCTTGAAAGCCCCAAATTTGAATGTGAATGTTATTGGTTGAATTTATTCAAATATGAAATGAAGTTGGAGATATGTTGGCTGTATGAGCAATTGAATTGGATAACATATTGAAGTAAAGATGGATAGATATATTTTGAATTGAATAAGAAAGTAGTTTTTATTAGCATGTGAGGAGAAAACAATATAACTGATGGTTATCTTTTATTTATAATTTTGATGGTTGCTTTTAGGCCTGAAAATCAAACCGAGCAGCTCAAGCTCGAGTTGAGCTCAGCTAGATTTCAGGCTCGTTCAGTTATAGATCGGGTCGAGCTCGATCAACATTTTAAGCTTGTTATGATTTTCGAGCGAAGTCCAAATAGAGGCGTGTTCGGCTCAATAAGTTCGTGAACAAGGGGGTTATTGTGTAAATTCCACACCATTCCCATACTATCACGCCTCTTCATGTCTTTTATCTGTGCTTTCATCAGTTTTGAATACTTTTTAGTAAGAGGAACGCAAGATGTTAGGGATTTTGCTTCATATGAGGTCTTAGATGGAGAAACTTGAAAAGTTTATTTCGAAACATTGCAGTATAATTATTATGGGGTTCTACTGTCAACAACTTCTTATGAGGGTTTTTCAGCCATAGATTGGTTAATTAACTTGTTTCTTCTCCCTTTCTTTTTGTTTATTATTGTGCAATTGGATTTGAAGTTTTTCCAAACAGATTGATGGGTGAACTAATCCCAATTTTTTGTGCCTTTGCTTTGGTTCTTTGTGTATCACTTGTTTGATAAAATGTGTAAATAACCAACGTTTATTTCTTTTATTGTATTACGAAACTAAAGATGACGAGCCAGATTTGTTTGATTGTTTAAGAACAACTCTTTCAATCTGCGATGATGATCTACCTTCACATAGAGTTTGGTGTTGTTCAGACGCTATCTAATAGTTTGATGGCAGTGGCTACATAGTGATTTGGTTGCCAAGACATTGGGTACATGCATTTCTTTACATGGTTGATATTAGTCTCACAAATCTACCCTGCTTTTTCTTTTGGCTAGTTTATTCATTTAACCTTTTTTTTTTTTTTCAAAAACCGTATTTGTGCCAAATATAAAAAATTTTCTATTTTGCAAAATTTGCATCACTTACGATGCTCTGGTTTTGTGCAGAGAAAAGTTGGCTCTCTCTTTTCTTAGGTTTTTGTTGGGTTAATTGTTCCCTCAAGTCTTTTCGGCGTTATTATAGTATAAAATGCAATGAATTGACTTGTTGAAGTTATGATTTGTTTATTTTTTATCAGAAAAAAAGTTGTCAAAAAGCTGAATTGTTCGGCTTTTGTTTGCAAAATGGCTGTCCATTAAAGTTGAATGCTAAAGTTTCAATTCGAGCATGCGCTGGAGTTCGGACTTGAATGTATTATCGAGCCGAGCCGAGCTTATTATGATTAAACAACTCAAAAGCGAGCCGAGCTTAAACGTTGAATCTTAAAAATTGTTCGAGCTCAAGCCGAGCTTGAGTTGGATATGGAGTTAATCGAGCCGAGCCTGAGCAACTTGATCGCTCCTTAAAAGGGTGATACTTAACTGCAAGTGCACGGCCGCGATGTAGTAATAATTTCTTGTAAGTATGAGATCGATCCCACAGAGAAAATGGTTTATGTAAATAGGAAAACTTATCATGAATAAAATTTTTTAGGAAAAACACTTCAATAAACAAAAATCTGATTTTAGATTGAGAAAAGATTTGTTATCTATTTTAAACTAAGAAAAAAAGAAAAAGTCCTGGAATCAATCGATCCAACCAATTATGTCTCTTGGAATTCCGAAGGCGATAATTTAATAACTCAAATTCTTCGATTACGTCACGAGTCTCGGATTCGGAAGATTTAGCGATAAAACCAAGTGTTCTTCAAAACTTCAACTTCTAAAATAAATCGGGTTGTTAGAATCAAGGACGAGTACCATCGATTCGTGCAGCGCATAAACTGAAATAGAGATTCACGCATAAACGTTACCGAACATTATCAAACGTCCAGGTTTTCGAAGGTTTCTAGAACGAAGAAGAAGAAGAAAGAAGAAACAGAAAATTTAACTTTAAAACCAAGAACATACCTCATTTGTTCGTCTAAAATATTCAATTGATCTTCACCATAGAAAAACGTCAACCCTAACAATCCCTTCAAAAACATAAAACTCCTAAATCTATTCTACTACCTACTAATCCCTCTACAACAAAAAAGTGAGTTAATATATAAATCCCGTCATCAGTCGTACAGACGGTTCCTACTGAGTGCTTAGATGGGTTGGGTTCCTTCAGGAAAGTTGTAGGTCTCGAAAAGTTCTATAAAATCGACATATTATGGGCTTGAATAGCCTTTCTGGTTCGAGAGATATGGGCTTCCAAAGTTTCAGCTCTGCGTGTTTCAGCAACTTGTACCACAGTTCAGCAGCTTGTACCTTAACAGCAACCTCTTGAAACCTATGATTAAATTGCATTCAAAATCATTCCATTTAAATTCAAAACCGTTTGAACGCCTGGGTCACCGTTCGAATGACACGGACGACCGTTCGAACGCTGTGTCGAACGTACTTCGAACGGGAAAACCTGCTCCTTGAATCTTTTGAACGCAGTTCAAACTGAATTTAATATGTGACCGTTCGACGTACCGTTCGAACGCTTCTGTATACCGTTTGAACGCCCTTGAGGACCGTTCGAACGCCTATTCTATTTCAGCGCAAATTAATCCCTTTTTAGCTAGGATTCCTGAAAATAAACACAAACCTATGCTAGTACGAATTAGGATTAAAATTAACACAATTAAACATAATATAAAAGTAACAATTAGCTAATTAAGACATGTAGATTGCACTTTTAGAGTACAATCACAACTCCATGCTCAACTCGACTTGGCTATGCTTGTTTGCAGCCCTAGTTGCTTTCATTTTCATTAATTATTTATCTATGAGTATGCAATTAATATTGATAGTAAGAAGGGCATTCATTAACTTCTTTTTTTTGTTTCCCTATTATGTAAAACAAGCTGTTCTTTTTTTTTTTTTTTGGGGCTGATGTGGCACTTTTAATTAAAAAATTAAATCGTTTTCACTTTTTGATGACGTGGCAAGTTGCATCATCATTCCATGTCACCACTACAATGATGACATGGCATGCCATGTAACAATTTAAAAAAAAAAATATGAGAGCTAGTTGGAATAGGGAGCTAAAATAAAGAGTAGTGTTAGAGTTGTTCTCCAAAAGTGGCTCTCTAAAATAGAGGGTAATATTTTGGCTCTCTAAAATAGGTAGCATTGGAGTTCCTCTTACTATTGCTTGTCTTCGTAACTATTACTATCATTGTTCCTTTCTTGAAATTACTCCAGGAGTATTTTGAGTGCTTGGATAATATTGTTGTAATTTTAATACCTAATTTTATTTAATATTCATAAATTTTAATATATTTATGATGTAATTATGACATCACTATTTGATTCCAGTTGAACCTGTGACCCGGTCAATCCACCGTTTGAATGTGTTGTAGTACGACGTCTACCCTGACGGAAATCGCTACACCATGTCATTGTTGGCTGACATTTAGTGGCGAATGTACCTTTTTCAGAGAACTCACTACTCAATTCTTAGCCAAAAATGCAAGCAGTACTTTCTCTCTCTCTCTCTCTCTCAGCTGTATTGGAAATTTTACTTTGGCATATATTTATACATGTATATAGATATTGTTATGTTCTAGGGGATTTTAGTTATATTCTCACCATTTGGTGCTTATGACTTGGAGTTTCAGCTCTTAATAGCCGCTGAAGAATCCCATATTCTTCTTCGACTCTTCAACAGCAGCATCCAAACCCTTGACTCGATCAAGGACTGTATGGGTCAGATTTTTGCTGTCATTTTATGCGGAAAACCCAATATTGATGTTGTTGATCAAAGGTACCCAACTTTTGACTTCTACATACAATTATGTGCACATAATATCCAGTGGTTTGCACCACAACCCATATTTCTGAACATATGTGTAGTATTTATAGGCGGGATGGGCTACTGCCTTGTGCTCTTCAACATATCATTGAGACCGTTGGTGATCAATATCAGCTAAGAACAAAGGATTGGCCACAAAATAGGGATTCTAATGACAAAAGAGATTCGCGGGCTGTTTTCAATGTATTGGACACAATGCTGAAAGATAACTTGGAGCGTTTGAAAACGATGAGGTCAGAGATTCCGTTTTATAAAATTTTGAAATGGCTCGTTGGCAAATAATAGATTGTAGTCCTTCCCATTACAAAGATGAACTTAATATTGCAGCTTTGCAATATTTTCTATGTATATTTTTTATTAACAATTGCCTGCATTAATTTTTTTTGATACTTGGATTTCTTGAGAGTTAGAAGTTCAAAATTTTCATATCTGTAACTGAGGGTGTTGGTTTGAACTTGCATGAGCTTCTGTTTTGTGGTGTACAAAAGAAATCGATTGTACAACAATACACTTCGTTGTAGAGCTGTATCTTGATAGGAAAATCATGTATTTTGAACATTTGCAGTTTCCTGACCTCATTGTGGATGATAGCTTCCTTATTAGCATGTATGATAGCTTCCTTATTAGCTTCCATGAACGTTGTAGGGAAAGCATATCCTGGGCACATATAGGCCTCAATGGCTGCACTTTTGAAGCCAATTACACTCAACATGTAGCCATTGTAAGGGCTTTGTGTTTGGAATGTAAGTTGGGAGCAGGCCTTTGGCTTTGGAGCAAGATGATTCGGAATGGTGTAATTCCTGATGTTCTTACGCACAATTACCTATTAAATGGACTTTGCAAAACTGGTGAATTGGAGAAGGCAGATTGGCTTGTTTCAGAGATGTTATATCAGGGTCCGACTCCCAACTGTGCCACCTACAACACTTTAATGAAGGGTTATTGCCTTGTTAATAACGTGGATAGAGCTCTCGATCTTCTCGCTACCATGGCAAATTGTGGTATTATTCCAAATAGAGTTACCTGTAACATTCTTGTACATGCACTTTGCAAGAAAGGACTATTGGAGGATGCTAGGAAGCTTCTTATAGAGATACTAGATGAAAATTGTGACAAGGAAAGATCAAATTTAATCACTTCGACAATACTCATGGATGGTTACTTTAAGAATGGAGGTATGGTTCAAGATCTTGCTTTTTGGGATGAGATGTTCCCAAAGGATACACAAATGGATGTTGTTGCTTATAATGTTATTATTCATGGATTTTGTTTGAGTCGAGATGTGACCTTTGCCTTTATATTCTTATCTGAAATGTTTAAAAGTGGTTTTCTTCCTGATGTCTTCACTTATAATACTCTTATAAGCGCGCTTTGTAAGGAAGGAAAGATGGATGAGGCTTGTTATGTCCACAAAGTTATGTCAAGAATGGGTGTTTCTCCTGATCAAATATCATATAAAGTGCTCATTCAAGGCCTCTGTATTCAGGGGGATGTAGTTAAGGCTAATGAGTTTCTTCTATGTATGTTAGAGAATTCAATTGTACCTGAGCCTCTCCTTTGGAATGCCATAATTAATGGCTATGGGAGAAGTGGAGATATAGAGAAAGCTTTCTCCATTAGAGATCAAATGGTGGCGTTTGATATCTTACCAAACATATTTACTTATAATGCCTTGATTCATGCACATATAAAAGGAGGAAAAATTGTTGAAGCCTATTCTCTAAAGAAGGATATGCTCTTGAATGGTCTTTTTCCTGATTTGGTCACTTATAATCTGTTGGTAGGTGCTGCTTGTAACGTTGGACATGTCTTTTCTGCCCTCCAGTTATGTGATGAAATGCTGAGGAGAGGTTACGATCCAGATGTCATAACTTATACTGAACTCATTAAAGGTTATTGCATACAAGGTAAAATAAAGGAGGCAGAAAAACTTTTTACCGAGATGCAGATGTCTGGTTTACCCATTGATCATGTTCCTTTTCTAATACTCATGAAGAAGTACTGCAAGATGAGAGATCTTGACAGGGCATTTGACCTTTATCAGATATGGCTTGGAAGGGACAAATAAGGATGCCTTAGCCAACTTTTTTAATGCACAGGCACTGATAATAGTCAGTTTCTGAAAAATGATACCCCATTTGCCTTGTTTGTTACTGATCTTGTATTTAAGGGGCTATTCAGGAATTTCTATGGAGTAGTTCAGCCTGAGTTCATACTTGTTTCTGTATCTGGTTCTCCCAAATACTGGTTTACCTTGGTTTCGGGAAAAAAGCATCAGTGCCTTGTTTTCTGCACGGGGGAGACGGCCATACAAGCAATTTAGCAATTAAATTGTTAGTCCAACCCAGTCACATCCTTAGCTGTCTCTGTTCATTGGGTTTGCTAATCATGGCCAAAATTTAACATATGACGGTGGTGGCTTTCTGCTTGTATCCGCAGTTGCCTTCATATGTTTCTTCAGCAGGTATGTCTTTATCCTAATGTGCCATTTGCAATTTCTATTTCAGCGTTTTAGACTACTATTTTGTTATATATATATATATATATCTATTTTTGTATAGAATAACAAATATTGACTTGATTATAAGTTTATTCTAAGTTAAAGTTTAAAAATATGAACCTCTACACACCTTTTGAAACAATAGATTCAATAGATAGGACACACAAGTTAGTTGAAATTTTCGGTAGTAAATTAGTATTTTTAGCTTATTGTAGAACATGGCTTTGTTTATTTGATTTAATATTCAGCTCGATGAGTAGAGATATGAAAAATTGCAGTTGTTTGTGTAATGTTTACCTGATTGAAAGGACGTATCATAGATCATAGAGGTATAGTTATTTTCATTATATGTTATAAACTTTGATAGTGGGTTGGTCCATATATTTGTATCATCAAAGTGAGGGTATGCATCTTTCTCAGTATTCTGCATATTCTCTTGGCTTTGGATTGTATCATTCTACGGCATAGTTGACAAGTTTGGATGACTGACACTTGATGGAAAAACTGTGATTCATGGTCTGTGGATCCTATATCTGTTGTTTGAATTTTTGGTTTTGTGTAGACAATGATGAACCAAGGTGTAGTGAAAGATAATGTAAAGGTTTAAGATATCAAAAGATAGAATTATGCATTATTTCCAAGGTAACTGTTAGTAATAGTTGCTCATTTGGAATAAAGTGAAGTATGGAGGCAGTAATAGTGGTTTTTTTTTGGCCTGGAGTCGCCCGCTTTTTTTGGGGGGGGGGGGGGGGGGGGGGGGGGGGGGGGGGCGGGGGGGGGTTTGTAAATCTTTGAGATGTTAGAGGAAGTGTGATTATTCCTCACAATTGAAATCCAAAACATTTATATTTTTTGTAATCTCTCCTTCTGTCCTACGTATGAATATATAAAAGAAATTTGCAAAATATAGGCTTATTACAAATTCAAAAGACAAAGAAAAGGGATAAAAGTACCTTGTACTCTCTATATTGCTAATCCCATGATCTTAGGACTTTTGAACAAATCATATTCTTCATTGGCAGGCTAAAAGCGTCCTTACATGGAAAACAAAGCATGTCCTCTCCTCTCACCAAGCCTGCTAAGTGGCAAAATAAGTTACTTATTTTTGGTTTTTATTGTTATTATTTTTTTCATACTAGTTTAGTTTTCTAAGCAACAAACACTTGAAATAAGTACAAGCTACTGAACACAGAAGATTCACAGGGATTTCACTATAAGCCATAAAGTGATCCTATTTGGAAGCATTCTAGTCCTGAACTGTATTGCATCAAGGTTGTCCTGTCTAGCTAATTCAATGTTCAAGCACTACAAATGAAGTTGTGTCACAACATTAACCAGCATCATTTTTTCATTTCTAACCAATTCATTGAAACACTGGGCATTACATAACACTAGTTTCTCTGTCAATTAACTAGTATCTAGCTATTCTTGTTTTCTTGAAGAACCTAATATAAATAGGTTTGACCATCCAGAAACGAGCTTACAGCAACACAGAAGAACAGACAAATAAACAAACAAGCAGCAAGGATGCAGCTGTGATGAACCAAATGCCAAACCTGGCATGCAAGTTCCTCCATTTGGTCATGGATCAATAATATAATTTTTGTTTCTTTCCAATTCATGTTTGGGCATTTTTTGACATTTCTCAAATGGCCTTGTAATAACTGATGCAGGCATACTGGTTTTTTACGAGGCATGAACATGGAATATAATCCACATGCAAGTAACTCCATCTTACTTCAAAAGGCTAGGAAAGACAAATTTATGGTTCCTTAAGATGATTAAGGGCCATGTACATTGATGGTGAAAGTGAGAATCAAATGTTACAACTAGTTTTCTAACCTAGTCCAATTTAGAGAAAGAATTAGAAGGTAGGCTGCGCACCATTCCAACCTCACACTTAAACCTCTAAACAGCAAGAATAATGCGTAACAATATCAACATTGTTACTAATCAGAGAAAAGACCAGTAGTATGTAAAAAATAACACCAATCTGACGAAACAGTTTATCCTTTTATAAAAGATATCTAATGGTTCAAAAATGGTCGAGCCTTTTAAATAGTCTTTTGAAATGACCCAACTTCAAATGGCTTAGAACTAAGTAGTCTTTCTAAATTTCTCTCTCTAGTTTTGGCATACTAGTATCTAATACAATTGTTCCCAATTTGTAACGGGAGTACTTTGTTTGCTGTCCAAAACTTGTTACGGAGTAAAAATTCCTAGACTGCGTGGGTTCTGGATGAATTAGGAAGTGTGAGTTATTTTTCATTTGTCTGATCACAAGACCTTAGTGGATGCAAAACCTATTTACTGGGAGCAACCACAACAACAATTCAGTCTTTTGGTTTTTGATAATCCAGTGGTTTATAACCTTTGCGTCACACTAACTGTGACTTCATAATTATGTTATATTGAAACTTAAAAACAATGTTTTAAAAAAGGACTGGCCAGTTCAATCGGTTGAACAGTTGACTGGTCCAAGAAACAGTCTGGTCAAACCTTTAAACCCGGACTAGAGTAAAAACCAGCCAAAACCATAAGAACCACCGTTGAACGGCAACCCTGTGGAAACCATCCATTCATGGTTCACTAGGACCAGCTGGTTCAGCAACAACAAGAAAGGCACAACTTGGCTTTCAGTCTCTTTATTTCTCTGTTTCAGCAGCCAACGAACTATGCCTCCGGTCTCCACTCCCCACTCTTCAGGGAGTCTGCCACTCCAGGTACATCTGACTCTCCTAAACAAGTATTATTGGAGCCATAGATTTTGAGTTGTGGGAGACTGACCAGTAGTTTCTGGTGTTGTCTTCAGTACTGGCTGGAGGTTTTCGTTCGACGCCGTTGTTTGCATTTCCGACCTTTCTCCACTACCTCACTGATTTGCCCTCTCTCTTTATGTATCCATAAGTATACACGAATGTATGCCTGGTCTTTTGAAGGATCTAACTTGAAGGATCTTATCAATACCACCCTCCTCTCGGTCTTCTCATCGGCACCTTCACACTATCCCTCCTCTCTTTGCTCTCCTCTTTATGTTTTTGTGTATTGCTGTATATATATGTAATGTATAGAGGTTTATGTATGTGTTTGTCTTGATATCTGTTCTTTACTGATATGTCCTTTGTATTTGTGCAAAAAAGGATGGGATCGATAGGGTTGTCCACATAATCATGCAACAAGAGAGATGCTGTAGGTTTATTTGATTGACTTTCTCAAGTTTGTTGTAGCTTTATTTGTGTCATTATACTTGCTAACTATTTAGGTGTCCTTCTAAAGTTTCTATGTTACTTGGACTCGGGTATGGGTGTCGGGTGTGGATACTTGTCCAAGTATCGGATTCGTCTAATTCTCATGTCCAAGGACACTAAGACACTGTTAGATTTCATTGTTCTTAAATACTTCTTTTGTTTTTAAAGTAAAATGGCATTTGCAAATTAAAATATAGCATTTCATGCATAAAATGAAAGTTCTATGCTTAGTTTTATAGTAAATTTAATTAGTTATACATACTAGTTAGTTGCATGTCCAACTAATCATATCAGACTCATATCCCATACCCTTATCCTAGTATCGAGTGCTCAACACAGGTACTTCACAAATTTAGAAGAGTTCAAGTAACATAGCAAAGTTCTTTAGAATTATTTGACATTTGTAGAAATTAAAAATAACGTTGGAATAGAAACAATTCAATGCATTTTATTTTTAGTTCTTTTTTTATTATTTTACATATAATTATGATATAACAATTCAATTTCGGTTAAATTGACGATTGAACCGGTAACCCTTGACCCGCTACCTTTTTCTGTTTACTCAACATTCCGGGTTTCAAGAGATTGGTTAAAAATCGACTATTAATGGAAGTTACAAAAATATATGTTAAGAAAGTAAATTTAAAAAGCAGAGGACAGACAACCCTACACACATAAGAAGAAGAGGCTATTAGAGCTAATTATGGAAGGCAATAGAAAAACAAGTTGGTCGGAACAATAGAATAGGTTTTCTATTTGTGTGATTTGTATGCGTTAGGTGTCAGTTTTCTATATGCCACTCAAGGTTTCTACAAAGAAGTCATTTGTACATTGATATTGTTACACTAACACTGTAGACTTGTCTTGTACAAACTTGGACATGTCTATGATTTTAAACTGAACTTTTCAACTTTGGACTTGCTGGTGACAGTTCTTGTACACTTTTGGACATCTTTGCTTACTAAATATAGTAAGTATGGGCACAGATGTATTTCTCAAGAAAAAAGGAAGAATGATTTGCAACAAAATGATTAAATACTCAAATAATTTATGGAGAGTGGGACATGGCCTCTATCAAAAAAGCGAGTAGTCATTGATAGAATGTAATTGATTAATTGTGAATGATTTGTTGCCGATTACTTAGTAAAATATGTTGTTTTTTATTTTAATTGGTGTTATCTTGTATTTTTTTTCACTTCTTTTGTAAAATATTTATATATATCACGTATAAAAAATATAAAAATATATTCTTTTGTCGTATCCTTGCCGTGTCGTGTTTTGCATTTTTTTGAAAATTGCTCTGTTAGCATGTGTGGCACGTACCGTGTCTGTGTCTGTGCTTCTTAGCATACATGCCTAGTAGATTTCATTTCCTCTCTGTGCTCGTATCCTACTTTCTAAGAGTTAACCCTTGGCATGTTGTATTCCTTCCTTGTAAACTATGTCCTTTTCCATGCCTTGTGACTTACCCTTTTTCACCAGCATCTATTTTTGTGTACTTGACACAAGAATGTGCCAATTCCCAACTACTCTGGTCAGCTTCACGAAGCCTTTTCATTTTCCGCCATTCCTCATTATGTGATATACTCTGTTCCAACATATCATATCTTTTTGCACCATGCTGCCCATTATCTTTTTTGTCATTCCTCATGTTTCTGAACGTCATTCAACGAATGATGTTAGAAAACTTCCCCTCATATATCTTCAGCTGGTGCTACCTAGGGTTTCTCTAATCATTCACTTCTTAATATATATTGTTCTTTTACCTACTAGTTGGATTATGAACATCATGACTTATTTTGCCTTGGCATTGTTTCAGTTATAAATTTATAACCATCCTGCTGGGGTATTTTGAATGATGGAAACAGGCCAATCATATTCAACAATGATGAGATTGGACCAGGTATACAACATATGGCAATTGAGGTGCTAAGAATGGTGTCTAGAGAGCTCGTAAACCTTGTATCTGCTGAGAGGAAAAAGAAGCAAACACAGTGAAAGAAATATTCTTGGTCTCATACATTCGAAGAACTAGACCTTCAAGTTTGTTGGATAGATGACCCAGCAGACTCGGCTTAATGATTGTGGGCTATATCCGAGTCGTTTGCTTAGATTGTTGTTGAATCCAATATATCCAATGTCTTTCGCCTTCCTGTTTTGGCAACTCATTCTTGTTGAATCCAATGTTCCCCTGTTACTTAAGATTGGCAGGATTGCTGCTCATTTAATGCAAAGAAGTTTAACAATAATTACTGGTGTAAATATGTTCTATCTTGAATGTGAGATTAAGCAGAGAAAACTATCAAGAAAACCAGCCGAGGAATAAAAAAATTTGGATATTTGGAGTTCTGGATCTTTTACAATAGTTTTGGGTGCCAGTCTTGGGGGTTGATAACCCCGAAATACCTTAATAGGCTAAAGAAATCCCTTGCGGAGATCTCAACCAAGTTCTCCCCTTTACTGGGACGTCTTAAAGACAATCTCGTCGTCGACTGCAATAACAAAGGTATCTTGATAAAAGTTCCATTAGAGAATAAAGAAAAAAGTTGAGGGCAATTTGGTAAAAGCACAGTTATTTCAAAATACAATGTATTATTAGTTGAAAGTTGAAACTGTTAGTCGAGCAAAATAGGGGTGGTTGGTTGGTTGGTTTAGCCTGCAAGAAAACATAGTGAGAACATGGCGATGCCGAAACTTTTTCAAAAACTCTAGTCAAAATCAAATTCAAGAGAACAAACACTATTTCACTTTTCTTCCCTTTTCCGAGGAGAGTTCTTCCTCAAAAGAGTTTAGATCTAGATTTTTTGTAAAAAAATTGGAGCGCGACATGGATAGGAAGAAAACTTTCTTGTTTAAACACTATCTGGGGTTTTTATAATATTAAATTTCTCAAATAGCTTGGCCTCCCCTCAAACTTAGCATGTAGCATAGTTTGAGCATGGATAACATTTGGGAAAGAACCAAACTGTTGCCGGATTCTCTATATTCTCTATATGGGACTTGCAGTAGAAATTTTATATTATCACTTGTTACAATCATTTGATAATGTTTGTTGAAACATTGTACTTACTATTGTATGATGAAGTAAAAGTAAGCTTGCTTAGTTTTGCTCTTTCAAAACTCGAGGTGACAAAAGGACTAAAACAACACCCAAGCTCCTATTGTACTGAATCTGGCAAAAGGACTATATGGTACTTATTATTGTACTTAATTTGGATTGTTGAATTAAGTCAAAATAACATTTAAGTTGCTGCATTTTCTTTAAAATCCCCTTGTGCCAGGAAAATGAGCCCAACACTGCAGCTAAGCCCATGAAATATTGTGTGACTGCTCGTTTATGAAGTTCAACAAATATGATCAATGTACACGTCATTAAAAACTAAAATTGGTCATGATGACACATTTGTGTATATCACTAAAATAGGTCATGATAACAAAACCTCCAGCATCTTCAATTCTCATCAGTTTGGTCTGGCTTGTGATCTCGAGAAACAGCATTAATAGCTGCAGGAAAGAACATGCATAGCGCTTTTTTAACTTTTTGTACTGGATTAGGGAGACCAGCAAGGACCATAGCAAGCAAAACATCTTTCAAAAATTGTTTTCAATTATACCGTGAGCAGCCATTACACAGTTGAAGACGAAAGCCACACACATCAAAACCTGTCTCATTTTAAAAGGCGAGATCAAATTGTAGTAAGGGGTGTTGGATTACTACTTAAAAAGGTTATAAGCTATAAGCTTAAATTAGTTTTAAAAAATTACTTTTTTTTGTGGGGAACTAATCACAGTTTAAAAAAGTCATAAGTTTAAATCATAAGCTATCAAAAAAGTCATATCCAAACACTTCTTAAGGTTTTTCACGATGACATTACTATTGCCAATATTTTTACGGGTGACTTTAGCCAGAAACACTATCCAAAAAGATTAAAGTAAAATAACACAATCTTCTTTGCATCCAGGAAAGCATCCATCAATGCTCTATTAAGAGTTTTTTTTCTCCCAAACCCAAGTTATATGAAAATTTATTTGCTATACCCAAGTGGTTTTAAACTTATTTTCTAAACCTAGGTTCTTTTTAAAACCTAAGTTCTTTTTAAAGACGTGTAATCAAAACACAATGAGATTCTTGCTATGGGTCCTAAAGTCAGGAACCCTGGCTCTTCCTCTTATCCACGCCCTACCACAGTCAGTCAATATCGGCTGTTTCGTCTTCCCAAAGATAAACTTCGGTATAATAACTTTGCCACCAAACTGGTGTTGATAGAACAACCAGTGTAAATTGGGGATTTTTCTGAAACATCCTCATTACTTTGAATCCCGTGGCTGGGATCCTCGCTTCTCTTGGTCGGGTGAGGTGTTAGCTCGCTTCGTGCGAGAGTTCTATGGACATGTACACATTAATGCCAAAGCCCCCAATAGGTTGTTGTCTTATGCACGAGGGCGTGAAATATCGTTTACCCCGGATGATATCTCTGCGTTTCTAGCTATTGCTCGTTATGAGTCATCTTTTCCTTAGTCCTATGATGAGTTACCTCTTGACGTTCTGGCCAATAACATTTATCGTTTTGTCTTCCCAAAGATAAACTTCGGTATAATAACTTTGCCACCAAACCGGTGTTGGTAGAACAACCAGTGCGAATTGGGGAATTTTTTGAAACCTCCTGATTACTTTGAATCCCGTAGCCGGGATCCTCTCTTCTCTTGGTCGGGTGAGGTGTTAGCTCGCCTCGTGCGAGAGTCCTATGGACATGTACGCATTGATGCCAAAGCCCCCAATAGGTTGTTGTCTTATGCACGAGGGCGTGAAATATCTTTTACCCCGGATGATATCTCTGCGTTTCTAGCTATTCCTCGTCATGAGTCATCTTTTCCTTAGTCATATGATGAGTTACCTCTACATTTTGGCCAATAACATTCGTCGTGACCAAGGTGGGTGGGGGTGGCCCCTCCACGCCACAAAAATATATCATAGGAGTTTGACTGCTGACTACAGGCTGTTGAACCTTATCTGTGTGAATTACTTTCAAACATGGTGTAAATTAAGCCCCGTGAAAGAACGAGTGTGACGATTAAAGTATAAAATCTGGTGAGTATTAGAGTCGATTTCCTTGAGGACCAAGTCAAATATAGGCTACCAACACTTAGAGAACACTAACCTAACTTGAATTAAATTGCAATTAAGTAAATTGAATCTAAGTTAAAGAGACTGAAAATTTAATTGATGTTAAAAGAGAGATTGTTTAACTACTAATGCAAAGTAATTGAAAACAATTAACAACTTAGCAAGTAATTGAAATCTAGATTTAGAGACAATTAAAAGAGGTTTGGAAATAATTGATCCAATCAACCAAATCCAACAAGAGTTTCAATGAAAGATTTGATAACTCAAATCAAGGATCACTCTGTGCATCCTTGATTCGGAGGATTTAGATCATAAAACCTTAGTTTCATACTTAATTGAGAGTAGAATTGTTATCTCTTGATAGAATCATAGAAACAAACCTTGGATTTGTGCAATTCCTATACCAATTGAAAAATTGTACATAGGAGTTATCAAATTGTGTTATGAATCTAAGTTTTCTTATAGATGCAAACTCAATTAAGATGAATTAGAGAAATTATAAGATAAATCATTGAAATTTAGTTACCTCCATTGAAATCCTTGAAGATCCTTTGTGTATCTTTACAATTACATCTAAGTAGATGATTAGCTATTTGATTCCATGATGATATACTTGAAGAAATGTAGACCTAACATTGATTGAAGGAAATTGAAATGTTTGGTTACAAAAAAAGTGCAAGAAAGTAAAGAAAAATTACACGTTCTATCTTTACACTACTCCTAAATACAATGAATCCAAGCTTGAAAATGAAGAACTATGAAAAGCTCCTTGCAAAAATGTCCTAAACAGCCTTTTATAGTTGATGGAAAAATAGGGGCTTGTCAGGAGTGTGCACGCCTTAACAATCGTGCGCACAACCATGTGCACAGTTACGTACGGTTGAAACATGCCTCAGTATCTTTCGCACTTGATTCACACGGTGAACAGAGCTCTTCAAGGTTTTTGACGTTTGTGCGCACATGTTGACCAAGCGTGCGTACACTTTGACTGCTCGCATGGGCATATGCACGGTCTCTCCTACTGTTCGCATTACTTGCACTTTTCTGCTTCAGTCTTCTTCTTTAGCTCCAAACCCTGAATAAGATAAAAAAGGCATGTTTAGGGCAATTTAAGGATAAAATGATAATATAATACTTAAACTAAAGCTAACAATCCACTAATTAGGGGATTGAGATTATACTTTTGGAGTGTAATCATACCTCCCAACTTAGCTTTTTTCTAGTCCCTAGCAAAATCTACAACTAAAGTGAGTATGTACACAAGATAATCTCCACTTTCATAGGAGTCACAAATGCATTTAGTCTATGCATCAAGCCTTTAAACCCTTAAATTACCTTTAGTGAGCGAATGGTGTTTCGTGAGGGTTTTCAGTGATGATATTGATTACACCATAAAAGTGTAATTATAGGCCTTTAATTCGCACCTTGTTAGACTTAGATTAGTGTTAATTTTCTTATCTTAGTTATATTTCTTTGATTATGTTTTGTGTATGTTTTGTACGTTATAGGAGCTAATAAAGGTAAATAGACGCAAAGAATGATCAAAACGGGTTCAAAACGAGCGACTCGGTGATGAAAAGTCCAATCCGTCTCAGTATTTTGGCCATAAATGTTTTTCTCTGATGTCCGATTGAGCTAATTTTTGCGTTTTTAGAAAAGAAGACTTCAAGAGCTACAACTTTGTCTTTAATGTGCATCGGCTGAATCAAGCTCTAAGGTGGTCAAAATCAAGCTGCAAGGTTACTGGGTTGAATAGTGCACAGTGTACCGTCCGAACAGTCCGTGAATAGTAACCGTCCGAACGGTGAACAATAATCGTTCGGACGGTGAATAGTGCATACAAACGGTGAGCAGTACTCGTTCGGACGCACTTTAGATGCGCATCAGACGCACCGTCCGAAGACAGTTCGAACACCATTTCAACTTCCAAATTGCAATTTTTGAGTCCGAAGCTGAGTTTGAGGGGAGTTTTGAAGTTTTTTTTGTGTAGTTAGGGTTAGTTTTAGCGAAGGGGGCGGCGGGAGAAGCTCCTCCAAGGTTGGTTTTCCTATTTTTTCTTCATTTTTAGCTTAGATTTAGTCTTATAAGAGTAGTATAGAGGTAGAATTTGTAATTTTCCTTCATTTTCATTGTATTGTATTTTTCTTCACTTTCTTCATTTTTCTTATAACCAAACACTTTTATTGTTCAAGTAAAATTTAGATTTAATTTTTCATGCTTTCTCTTTACATTTTTACATGCTTTTATGATAAATTTAATTAGCTAGTTTTTTAAATTGAGTTTAAATGTGAAATCACTCAATTAATTCAAAGATTTCAATAAAGGTATCTCATGAATTAATTGCTATATTTTTCTAAATTTTTAATTCTTAGTAATTGCATGTGGAATCTTAGAACCCTTAAATTATTGATTAAGTTTGGAGATGTTAATCACTCAAATCGATAGTATTAATTTATGACTCTTGACTAGATAATTACTCCACAATTGCTAGAAATTCATTTACATCAATTGATTGCAAGATGTCTTAGAACACCTAGGTTATTGACTATGTTTGACTAAGTCAATGCACAAACTCCAAATTTGGCATTGACCCTAGTTAAATCGATGGTATTAACCTTTGATTTTCCCATTGACCATGAATCTAACTTCGATTGCTTGAGAATTATTGATTTTCAAAGTTAAATCCTTCGAATCAAACACTCTTGATTGTTGTGTTTGATGTGAGTTATAAACCCCATCGAAAGTCTTGGATGATTGGATCAATTGATCCCAATTCTCTTTTTATTGCTATTACTTTTATTTTCTTTGTAATAGTTTAGTAATTCAAAACACTCATCAAAACTCAAAAGATTTTCAGTCTATTTTATTTTAGATTTGATTTACATAATTTTCATTCAATCCGAGTTAGTTTAGTGTGAGTGGAGGGCTATACCCTATATTAGGCTTGGTTTTTGAGAAAATACGATTCTGGACTTTTCGGATAAAAATACAACCGTCATCTGTACACTTGCGGATAAATAGAATACCTTTGAATGCGAGTTAGATACCTACAAATATCCCTTTGTGACTTGTAATTAGATATAAGAATAAGGATAATATACATAATATATCTCAAGAAAATATTAGATTTCACTCCTATCCTCTAATACATGCAAAATATGCAATAATTCATACAAAAGAGAAGTTCAAGTGTATGGATGAAGAATCATACCAAATAACTCAAATAAAACACACTTATACTGACCTAAACATTTAAGTTTTGTTTCAACAACTCATCGGACATACATTCACAAATAAAATCCACATGGTTCTTACAATGACATGTTCAACAATAGAGTAAATGTAAAAGGAAATCAAATGAACATTCCAATTACAAAAATAAAAAAGATATAAGTGTATCAACTTAGCAGAATTTCATGAAATAACATTCATTGTTGAATATTGATTTAAAAAAGTTGACAAAAAATGACTTAATACTCTAATGAAATTCTCAATCAAGACTTTGATTTCCTTTTTCTAGGTATCATATCCTTAACAACGCGTCAAACACGCGGTCAATGGTCATGAAATTCTTTAAGACGATCAAACTTTATTGTATGTTCAAAGCATTTGATAGGATAATGCCATGTGGGAAAAAAAATGGAAGAAATAAATCTGCAACGGCAACAAAACTTCAGTCTTGACATTTCCTTTCACATTGCACATAAAATTGGAACTGACAGGAACATATAACAAATTGAGGTGTTATTATCTTTTTAAACAAAGTCTTAAACAACTATGAGTGATCCTATTTGGCCAATCAAGATGGCTTCAGCAACTAATTTGTAATTCTCAGAGGCTAAATTTGCTCTTACCGCTGTTAATTCCATCCACTTTATTGTTTTCTAAAATTTAGAGGTATCTCAGCAAGTTTAGGGAATATAATTCCCCATTCTAATCCAGCGTCCTTTGATGCTGTGTTGAAATCCAGATTTATCAAGGAAAAAAAAAAAAAAAAATGAGAGAAAAGATAATTTATTTTCTATTACCAAATCCTTGATAAAAACAAAGGATGAAGAAACCAACAAAACAATCAAAAGAAGAGGAGTTAGCAATGCATTTCCTTCATTACGCATCGTAAGGTCACTGCACTCCATGAAATTAAATTCCTCCAGGCACCAGCCACAAATAGATATAGGAATGAGAAAGCAATGAAAATAGTATTTAGTTTATGTGCAGGAACCAACAGAAAAAAAATTCTCCCTCTACACTCGAATCCAAGCTTCAAAACATGCAAGGGTTGCTTTTAGATCTTTTTTACAATTACGCATTGGCCAATAAAAATTGTTCAAAACAAGGGCGAAGTTAGGAATTTTATCCACCTGGCCTAGGCTATAAGTCAAGATACAATAAGCTATAAAAAAAATTATAGAACATATTTATGTAAATTCATATAAACAAAAGTATAATTTTATATTTAAATTAACAATATTTTTTTGTAATAATTGTCTAATGATTGAATTGTCCTTTTGATTGCTCTATATTTATATAATATTTTAAAGGACATTTCAATTATTAGATAATTATTGTAATAAGACAAGGTCAATTTAAGTATCAAAACAATACCTTTGTAAGCTTGTGCAAGTCGCAAAATAATTTTTCATCCATGTTTCTAATAGATAGTTGATAAAAAGGTGTTGATTGATACAAATTGATAGTTTACGGATTCAATATGTCATGTTTTAGTTTAAGGGGGTATTTTGAGTGACTAACTTATAAGCTAGAAGCTATAAACTAGTTTTAAAAAGTAACTTTTTCAAATAATTTTTCTAAAAAATCGTGCTAGATGTGAGTTATTTTTTTTTTATCATCAGTCAAATATAATTTTAAAAAATTATAAATATAAGTCATAAGTTACTAAATAAATTGAGATTCAAACACTTCCTAAGTGAATGTTGTTATAATTACACCTAAATTTGAACGCTTCATGACATACATGTGAACTTTTTACCTATAAGGTTTCAAGACTTTTGAATTTTCTGGTATCAGTTCCTTATCCACGCGTTAAACACGCGGTCAATAGTCATGAAATTCTTTAAGACTTCAATTGATAGATGTTCGGCAATTGCATTTTCCTTCCTCCGTTGTTTCTCTTTCTATTTCAATAATGCAATGCCAATTGATAGTCTGTAATAAAGAATAAAGTAGCACTTGTAATAATAAAATAGCACTTGGGACCCAAAGACTTGGATGACCATTTAATGTTAAAGTAGTCAAGGGTCTTTCACTATAAAAGGACACCACAGTTATAACATTATAATATAATAAAACATTAGGGTCTAACCCCTATATCAGTATATAACAAAGGGCCCGTAAGCCGTAGTCCAAAAATCCACGCAATGGGCCTCCCAGTTTGGTCACTTGAAAACATTTTTAGACAATATAAGCTAATCCTTAGTGAATAACAATAATGCATGTGCATAAAATACTATAGACTACATTTATATTTAATGTACATGATAATAGAAGTACATTTATGCATATGTAGCATGAACTTAGAAACGTATAACTATAATCTTAAAGACACATAAAGTAGAGGCTTTTGTATTAAAACATTTCATCGTTTCTAAAACATAATGTTGAAGAAGAGAGGCAGGCGTGTTGTAGCATGAAATATTAGAGTGTGACATAATTTGTCATGAGCATAACATACCATATCTTGTAAGCGTACCTCTTGGCTCGCCATATAATATAGGATACATCAAATATTACCATTCTTAGTAACTTATGAAGCATAGTCTTGGAAATGTAGGTAGCATAAATATCATATTGGAATATAGTAACATTTCGAACATAATATCATAGGAGTGAGACATAACATATAACATAACTTCGTAAGGCATAACATAGCTGTCATAAGCATACCATGGCATGATATTGTAAGGCATATCATAGTGTCTTAAAAGGAAGTGATACACCGTGACATTAATACTTGTGGGAACATGCGTGACTTGTTGTGAAGCATTCAAACAAGTCATATTTCTCATTCTAGAACATAAGTGTGTCATGACTTTACATTAGGCCAACATATCCCTCACTTTACCCCACTTAAGAGGTCTTTCTGGTATTGGGTATCATAGTAACTACAGGGTCACACATAAGGCTCTTTAGGCCAACATAATAACCCTGAAGGTCACGTATAGACTCTTTAGGCCAACATAGTAACTATGAAGGTCACGCATAGGCTCTTTAGGCCGACATAGTAACCATGAAGGTCACGCATAGGGTCTTTAGGTCATCATAGTAGCCTTGAAGGTCACACATAGACTCTTTAGGCCAACCATGAGAGCTAGGCTCGGTCATTAAGGGTCACACTCAGTCCTTAGCAACATAGAGTCCTTTAAGCCAATCATGAGAGCATAGCTCAATCGTGAGACAAGGCTTAGTCATTAAGAGCTACGCTCAGTCATCAGCACGTAGAGTGCTTTAGGCCAATCATAAGAGCTAGGCTTAGTTATAGGAACCGTAAAGGTCACACATAGGATTTTTAAGTCAATCATAAGAGTTATGCTTAGTTATAGTAACCATGAAAGTCATATCTAGACTTTTAAGCCAAGGGACATCTCCCAACATGACAAGAGATTATTTCGTGTCCCCTACCGTAGGACCATCATTGCTAGTTTAGGTTCTTGCCCCGAAAGACCTTACATGTCGATGATTTATTTCATGTCCCCCTTCCTAGGACTATCGGGCTAGATTAAAGTCTTGCCACGAAAAGACCTTGAGTTAGAGTCATACGTTAAGAATCTTACATCTACTTTATGTGAACGTCTTAGTCCGTAGGTTGTAATTCATATCATAGGCAAGGTTCATATATAATTCAAAGCTTGACATTCATGCTTGAATGTAATCATTGTTGCATAGAATAAATGGAAAAAAAAATGCATAAAACGTAATTGAACTTGAAAGTATTTAGAGAGTAATAGGTCTTACTCATGGCATATCGTTACTCACCTCTCTCCAATTGAATGGGTGGTTAACGGAATGTTCTTACACTAAATGCACGTAGAAGTATAGAAACATCAATACAAGGTTCTAATGCAAGCAATAACATATAAATTGAGACTAAGCACATAATTGCCTAGGCCCCGACTCACCAACACCTCACTCTCACCATGGAAGAGTGAGACTAACTCTAGGGTAAGGCCCCAACGTAAAATGAGAACATAAGGTTGAGGGTAAAGTAGGAAACCCGAAACATTGATCCTTTCATCGCGTCCCAACTACCCCGAAAAAAAGATTCCAACACAAGGCTAGTTCCATATAAAACTAGGCTTAAAGGTTTTTAATCTGATAGGTCATGGCTTAAAAACACATTTCGGGTAAAGAAGTTAGGTCTCACGAAGAATGGCGTAACACTTTGGAAAAATAAGGTTTTCAGCATAGTTTTGGGTCAAGTTTAAACTTCCATATCTCTCAATCTATAATAAATTAGAGCAAAGTTTATATGGGTACAAATATTTGTGAGTCTACTTTCTAACGCTTTAAACGGTGCATCAATCTAAGTTTTTTTTACAGAAAGTTATGTCAGTTTTACTAAACAGTGCCAAAACTGGCAGACCATTCGAACGCCCAACCGGGGAGTTCGAACGCTAGGCAAAATAAACTGGGAGTTCAAATGCCCAAATGGCAGTTCGAACTCCAGGAAAAAAATTGCAAAACCCCTTCTCTGACCGTTCAAACGCCCACCAGGGGAGTTTGAACGCCTGGGCTTCTTTCCCATACTGTTCGACCTCCATATCGGGAGTTCAAACGCTCAGTTTTGGGCAGCAACTAAAGCTCGAGCCAAAACTTCAAAACTCAACCAAAACTCCTCCAAACACAACCAAACCTTCCCAATACTCTTAGTGCTCAAATATTAGCCTAC
Source organism: Euryodendron excelsum (assembly GCA_033060915.1). Lineage (NCBI taxonomy): Eukaryota > Viridiplantae > Streptophyta > Magnoliopsida > Ericales > Pentaphylacaceae > Euryodendron > Euryodendron excelsum. Next base: position 29,760,993 of record CM065393.1, on the reverse strand, counting down.
AAGGATAATAATAACTCAAAATGGGAGAGAAAGAACAATTAACACAAAGGGATCTAAAGAAAAAATTCAAAACCTTAACATTTTACATATTTGGAGATTTTTAGCCCACCACTCCCAATCTTCAACAAATAAGCTTCAAGCTCTCTAAATCAAGTAATTGGGACACAAAGGGTCCCCTCAAACTCAACAACAACACCCGTGGATACATATATGCAAAAACCTAACACAATCCATCAAGATAGATACACATACATATACAATTTTAGAGAGAGAATAGAACCTTACCTTAAGCTTGTCCAAGTCTTCAAATGGTCTCTCTTAGTTTGGGTTGAGCTCTCCAAGCTCCCCTTCTCCTTCTTCTTCATTTTTTTCTCCTCTCCTCTGTCTCTCTACCCGTTGGGTGTGCGTGTGTACATGGGTGTGTGTTTTGTGTATATAAGATGATACACATGGAAAATAATTTCATGTGTCTCACCTTATAGGCTTAAGGTACAACATGAATTTTAATTGGTCAACTTGACCAAAATGCACATTAGAATGATATAAAATTTAAAGAAACACATAAATAGGGAAATTAATGGGGTCAGGGTACTACACTTGTGGTACCTATATATCTAATCACCTTTTACTCACTTAATTATGACTCACCGGTTACCTATGTTTAATGCTATCCACTTAGAAAACTTTTTAAAATAGAATTTGAAGAAGAGTTTGACAGAGGGAGTTAAGTATTTGAAAAGGGTTATGACTACACCTTATGAAGGGTTGCCTAGGTACCTCTTTAAAAAGGATCAGGTTAGGGGTAGTTCGGACAAGAGTCTGAAAGAGTTGGAATTTTGAAATGGCTTCCTATTTCTAGAAAATTTCCATTTTTAGAAATTTTCCTTTTCAGAAAAGTTTGAGTTTGAAAGTATTTCCTTTTCAAGAAGATTGGACTTTTGAAATGTTTCCTTTTCAAGAAGATTGGACTTTTAAAATGTTTCCTTTTCAGGAAGGTTTGATTTGATTTTTGAAATGTTTCCTTTTAAGGAATATTGAGATTTGAAATAATTTGATTTGATTTGATTTGAAAAGATTTGAGTTGATTTGAAAAAATTGGGTTTTGGAAATGTTTACTTTTCAGGAAGATTTTATTTTTGAAATATTTCATTTTCAGGAAGATTTGATTTGATTTTAAAATGTTTCCTTTTCAGGAAGATTGAGATTTGAGAAGATTTGATTTTGAAAAAGGCAAGTTTGGATTATTTCCAAAATGGAAGAAGTTAAATCAGGTGTAAACTTGGAAGGTTTTGAAAAAAGGGTGATTTGAGGAATTTGAAATGAAAGGTTTTCATTTGATTGAAAAATAAAGTTTGGAAAAGGAAAGTTTTGATTGATTTGGAAATGGAGGATTTTGGCCTAAAAATGGAAGGTTTCCAAGTTGGCCAAAATGAGATTTTTCTAGGATTAGACTTCTAGGGTTTAACAAACATGAGTTTTGAAAATGGTTCGAAGATCAAGTCTTTTGAAAACATGTTTTAGGGCTCGAAACCCTAACTTGGATTTTAGACATCCAAATGAATATTGCACTTTGTCTAAAGCCATTCTAGCCACTGAAAGGCTAGAATCGCTTTAGGCTTGTGGCTTTGAAAAACAATAGAGGCGTGAGGCCAAAATGTAGACCTTTTAGGTCTTTTTGAATGCCACACATTTCTCGAAACAACCCTAATCATGAAAAGACTAGGATTATTTCGAGAACAAGTTTTTTGAAAAGAAAGAAATGTAGGCTAACGGGAGCCATTTAAAATGTTACACTTTTCTAGGAAAGCCCTAACCATGAGAGGGTTAGGATCCACCTAGAATTGTGGTTTTGAGAAAACAACTTTGAAAAATGGTTTTTAAAGGGTAGATGAATGACATGAATGCAAATGCAATTTGATGATAGTAATAGCATGAAATATACAAGGTTTAGGTATCACCACATTGCAAGGAAGCCCTAATGCCGTGAAGCAAATGAGAGCCAAGAAGAGAGTCCCGATCGGTAATCTCCTCTTGTTCACTCTCGACATGGACTTAATGTCCTCTTATTTTCAAGTATGCAAGAAAGGGAGATTTAGAGATAGGGAATTAAAAAAGAGAATAACCCAAGTGGGTTCGAAGGGAGAAGAGAAAGTGGGGGAGTACGGAAAAGTAAAATGAGGATTACCTTATCTCATTCCTTCTTTCTTTGGTAGAGGCTCGGGTCTTAGACTCGGGAAGTCTTCGAGGCTTCTGGGCAATGAGGCAGACCTTTGGTGGAGTTTGAAAGCTAGGGCTTCGACAGTTCAGACTCAGACTCAGCTGACGGGACTTCGAGAGAGAGAGAGAGAGGGGGGGCTCCGGGAGCTGTCTGGAATAGAGGAGGAGAGTTTCTGGAGAATTTTTTTAACCCAAAATAGAGAGGGTGGAGGTCTGTATTTATACTGCAAAAATGGCAGAGTGGTGCGCTACTCTTAGTGGCGTATCGCCTAATTTTGGCTGTGTGCCACTATGAGTGGCGCAGGGAGGTTAATTAGGGCTTAAAAAAAGGCTGAATATGGGGCTAGTCGATTTGTAACTGATTTTGGGGGGTTATGTGCCACTATTAGTGGAGCATAGCTAAAAAATGGTCATGCTTCACTTGAAGTGGAGCAGGGAGGTTTTGGTTCAAAAAAGAAAGGTGTCGGGCGGCGGGGCTCAGCTAGAAATGGAAAGGAATACTTTGGAAAGTGTGCCAGAGGTTGTCAGTTTGATCCCTAAAGTCGGTATAGTTAAAGAGAGTGATCGAATGGCGGTCACCTTATCCTAAAAGTTCTAGGGTTGACCAAGATTAATCGAGGTTGACTAGAGTTGACTGGGGTTGACTGGAGCGTTGTCGATTTAATACCTAAAGCTAGTGTGATTTCCTAGGGCATTTGGATGCCTAGGGGTAAATCGGTCATTTTGATTGGGGAACCTCCGAAAAATAACCGGGGTTGACTGGATGGCATTGGACATGTCGTACCATCTAGGGACGGCTCTAGAAGGTGCTCTTACTGTTCTAAGGACATTGTACTTTTTTTAGGAATGTGCCAGGCCCGTTGGGGGCAAAATGGTCATTTTTCACTAGGATGGGTTAGCAAGCGTCGGTGTTGATCGGTCTAGATTCGGTTTGGACTTCTGTCCGAGGAATTGTTACTTTTTTGGTGGATAGGCTTGAAAGGGTCTTCCCACATTAAGGGATAAACTTGTTGGCCCAAAAGGAAACCTAAAAGGGGGATGAATTGGGTTTTTTGAAGATTTAAATCAATTAATATTAATTAAAATTAATCTAATCAACCTAACAGAGATTAATCTATGTGTAATGCAATGTTATCAAAAGAAGAAAATAAAACAGAGCATAATAAAGAACACAGAGAGTTACCAAGATTCAACCACAAACCATGGTCTACGTCCTCACCCCAAGATCCCCGTGAAGTCTTCTTGCACTATGTAATCTCCAATTACAAATGGGTTGCTGATTGACCAAGTGCTCAGCTCACTATACACAAGAACTTCTACTTGAGTTCTTCAACCACCAAGTGGTTTTGTCCAAGCTCCACTCAAACTTACAAGAGTTTTTCTTTCTCAAGAGAACTCTCAAACTCTCTTTTACAAGTGTATAAAGATATACAAGTAACTAACAAACTCTCTAACAAGAGTAGATTATACAATCAAAGCTCACAAAGTGAAGATAACAAGAATGTTTAGGAATTTCAGGTTGATCAGTCAGTTGATGCTTGGTTCTTGTCTCTCTTCTTGTTATAAATGTAGTTGGAAGCTTGTATATAAACATCTGTATTGATTTTATCCGTTGGAGGTTGTTGGGGTTCATTTAATGCACGTCCAGTCCGTTATAACGTTAGAAAAACTAGCCATATATCCCAGGGGTCGACTCCATGCTTGTAGAGTAGACACTTCTGGTTTTGCATTTACCAGATGTTGTCCACTGTCTCCATAAGTCCGATCTTCATATCAATGAGTCGGCTCCTTGTTCATTCTGTCTTTACGTCATTTTGCTTCTGTCATCATGAGGCGACTCTTCAATTTCTTGAGTCCACTCTTTGTACAGAAAACTTGCTTCGAGTTTCATGAATCAATTCTTTATATCAAAGAGTCGGCTCTTTGCTCATTTGATATTCAAGTTTTCTACGTCTATCTTCATGAGACGACTCTTTATTCCCATGAGTTGGCTCTTTCTCCATTTGGTCTTCAGGCTTTTGCTTCTGTGTTCATGAGGCGACTTTTCATTTACATGAGTCCGCTCATTATCCAGAAATCTGCATTCTGTCTTCCAATGATCCAGATCATCTCAACAGTAATATAAGATCTTCAAGGAGTATCTCTTTGGGGTATGATGATCAATTGAACTCTTTAACTCATCAAGGTTATCTTCTATTCAATTTGGATTGAATCAATCATTTGATATTTATCTTCTCTTGACTCTCAATCTGTCAGAGCTTCATTAGATCAATGTTGAACTCTTCTTCTTTGGTTACAAAGTTTCATCTTTCATGGTAGAACATTCTCTTTCAATGCCGAGCTTTCTCTATAAAGCTTCGCAATGCTTTATTGCTGATTTCTTCTCTTTGCCATCAATTCTTCTTTCTTCTTTAAAATCACTTTAATGAGACTTTTGCAAACTTGATGAAATCTCTTCATATATCTTGTCTTCATTGATTCCTTACATTTCAGAAGAATTCTTCATTTGGGTTTCATGTAGAGATCAGACGATCAACATGAATCTTCTTCTCAAGCAACTTTAATCACATAATCTAGAATTGATCTTTGCATACTTGATGAAGTGTTCATTTTAGCATTTTCAACACCTCCATAATCAAATTGTCTTTAACTGATCATTGCACTTTCTGATGAAGTCTTCAATCTTTCTGGAGTGCAAGTTGATCTTCATTGAGTCTATGCATACTTGATGAAAGCTTCATTTGAACACCTTCAATCTCTTCGAATACAAATCATTTGTTTGAAGTAGAAATAGGCGTCAATGTTCAGTTTGGTTCATTGCATAGCTCTTAGAATTCATTGCTTGATCTTGATCTTGTCGTGCATTCATTATGACATGCATTAGACTTAAGATTGAACTTTAAGTCTAAATTATAAACTTTATTAATCTACACACTAAGTAAACTCATTAGTAAAACAACACAATGTTTAGTTATCATCAAAATCAACTTAGGGATCAACCTTGAGTCAACAAACTTTCTCGAAGGTCGTGCGGGGCTAAGACAGTCTTCCATTCCTGAGAGGATTGTGCTTTCTCAAAAAATGTGATAGACTTGGACGGTCTTCCATTCTTAAGGGGTTTGTGCTTTCTCAAAGAATGTGTTGAATTAGCAAACATTCTACATTGGCGGGCTAGCAGGCGCTAGAAGTGAACCTCTCTTCCATCTTGGGGACTTAGGTACTTTTTGGAGATAAGTGTGAAAAGGGCTTTACCGATTCGAGGAATAAACCTTCGGTGATCATCCCGTGCTAGATTGGATGGTCTTACCGTCAGTAAGGGATCAACTTTCTCGAATGATGCGACAAATGAATTTGACTTTGGATTTGAATGGACTTATCGCCTTATGGAAGATGTGCCGGTCTGGATTGGACTGATTAATGCAACAGGGGCATTCTGGTTATTTTACCTCTATTGAGCCTAGCAGGCCCGCGAAGCGACTGACAGATTGGATTGGATCTAAAAAGCTGGTTTGGGCTTGAGCATGCTTGTGTTGGTTTGTAGGTGCTTCCGGTTAGATCGGAGATAGCTAAATGGCCAAAATGCGGTGCTAACAACCAGAAATCTTAAAGCATGATCGAATGTTGGAAGTGAATGAGGACGCACCCAATTTATAAAGAGCCATGCTGTTGGTTCAGTTACAGCCATCGTGACACCTGAGCCAAACCCTCACCTCGGAAGCCCAATCGATGCCGATGCTTACCTTCGACTGCAAGGCCGGTACAAAGTGTCCAAATGTTACGAAATGGCGGGAAGGTTAAAAAGGCAAGTTTTAAATGCACATCGTAGCCCCTGCTCCCTATGTTTGTCCAAATAGGGCACAAGGGCTGGGGGCAATTGTGGGCCCAATAAGAGCCAAGCCCAAGACTAGGAGAGACCAGCCCGATAAGGTCGGCCCATGAGTGCCGACCTATCAAACAAGGCCCGTGCCGATCAAAGATAGGGATCCAAAGTGGCTGGCCCAGGGATCCTAATCCAAAAGGTACTAGGACTAATGAAGTCCATAATACAAATCCTATTCCTTAGTGAATTAGAACAAGCAAAAGATAAGTCCAAAACACTAAACCGACTCAATTAATAAGGATTCCTGTGAGGAAAGTGACTCCAATTCCTAAAATAGAACATAGCATTCCAAAAACTATAATACTCCCATGCACTGAAGGTGTACGATACATTTACTTGAGTTCTTGTTATTCATAATTTATTCGATTCATTGTGGTAAAACTTGCTAACTTAATCATTGGAGTGCCTTCGGCTCAAAAGGGGTTGAGACATTTTCATCGTCTTCTTCTTTTGCAGATTGCTTGTGCTCGTCAATATAGTTTAAAAGTTCAACCGGGCTTTTCTAAAAATCCCACCTACAAAAACCAAACCCACTTATTATGGTAATAAAATTGAAGTTGTCCTTATGTTACGGGGAATAATTTTTTCATTGGTTTAGGGGTGGACTTCTTGCTTTGTTTTTCAGTTCAAGGCCCCAAACATAAGTTTTTTTAGAAATAAGGATCATCTAAAATCACTCCTATTCAGTTTTTCAATTGCCTATACCGAATTGGAAGCTCAGTAACTAAGCGTTGAAGAATGGAATGATCTAATTTTTTATTGTGCTCTAAGTGTTAGTTGGGTTTGTGTAATTAGACGCGAGGGGACATGGACTACATTTGCACTTGATAAAAACTGTTGCTGCTAGGAGTGTCTATATCAAATGATTGAAAAAGGTGAATTCCTCACAATAAAGACCAAAGAGGTACCATTGTCTCGTAAAGCCATTTGGTCAAAGATTTTGTTAATAATCTGTCTTAGTTGCTGTTTACTTGCCTTTTATAGTTAGTTTGCACGGAAACTAGGCTGACTAGCATGCTTTAGTTGCTAGTCATACTTTAATTTTGTATGTTCTCTCAAAAATATTCGTTGAAGGAACCATGGAATATTCTTCAGTTCAAAAAATAGTTTCAAGAAGCCAACTGTTAGACATCAATCAGCTTTTGCTTGCAAATTATGTATTACGGACTAGACTTCCCTTCACACAGTTGTCGAAGGAAATGTCAGGTGAATAAGATAAGGAATAACCACCTTCATGAGCCATTTGAACTAAGTCTATTTGAATTATACCTTTTTGCCAGTTGTACTATTTGATTGGCATTGTAGCATCAAATCCAAAGCAAGAGGCATATTCATGGAGAAAAAGCTTACTTTCTTTGTTTATGTTGACTGGGATTTAACAGCTGGTCTTTTTCCCAGTATAAGATTCCGATATGTAGTTTATTTGATCAAATGTTTCTCTGATATTTCAATTGCAAATGAATGCAGTTTACTTGCTGAGACATGACTTTAAAACGTTTTTATTTTTCACTTTCTTAACTTTTATTGCAGAATTCAGATGTGGATGTGGGGACACAAGGTCTGAAGCCGAAGCTCTTAGTCTTGCCAGGTCAAAACAAGATTAGCATAGTTCACTTTTCCTTGTGTAATTCATATTGATGTTGTGCTTTGTCCCCACCGTCAGCCTTCTTTCTTTGTTTTTTCTTTTTTTTTCCTCCTTTTAGTTTTTAACTATAACTTTTAAGTTTCTCTGCAGTTGTGAGTTAGCTAGTGAAGTGTGTTTTGGGAATGCAAACCAGGAAGGCTTGGATAGGATCTATGATAGTCGAGATCGAGGATGTTTAGAAACCTCATGACCTTTCGTTAAATGTATTCTTAGTAATTAGCCGAAAGATGGGATCTGCCAAATAGGCCAATGAAGGGCAAATGAGAAACTACATGGGGTATGACAAATGATAGCCCTCGATGCAGTCAAAAATTAGCAAGAGCACGTCCTAAAGATGCCAACCCATTAACCGGTAAGAAAAGAGAAGAGGAAGTACTGGGAGACCTCACCAAACAGGGTGACATAAGTAACCCCTGTTCAATGTTTATATGCTTTGCATGACTTATGCTATTAATACTTCACTATAGTTGGACTACTCCTTGTTATGTTAACTTGGATAACATAGCAATTTTTGTTATTCCAAAATTTGGTACTTTTAGAACTCCTTGGTGCTATGTTATTTTGGATAGAAATGAGATACCCAAAAGTGCTTCTGCTATGTTGTGTTCTAATTGATAAGAATTGAGTCAGATTTGTGCCAACAAAAAAAAATGACCTGTTTATATTTACGTATCAAATAAATCTTGATTCAGGAATTACTAGAAATGTATTGTTTTATTTGATTTGGCGCAACCCTATCCACCTTCCCGATTTCAAGAAACAAGAAGCAGCAATTTGATATGCATTGTATTATTTAATTTGCAAAACTCGGGTTTACCAAATGGGATAGGTTGTAAAAAGCTAACTTAAATTCAAAAAAGAAAACATCAATTGTTTCTTAATTGAAAGAACTTCACGTGCAACGCCGTGTGCCTCTACTAGTATATATATAAAACTTTAAAGACAATACAAAGTGTATTTTTCAACCTCATACCCACTTGGGCCCTTTCTTTCATATAGCGTGATATAAATGGGATGTCATTGAGATTGATTGGCGCTTTATCAGGAGAATACAAGGAAGCATCCAGCAATTAACTTTGAGCATATCCAACATTTGCGACTATATATATAGATTTCTGCAATAAAAATAATATTCTATTTTGTATGTTAAGACTTAAGAGACACTAAATTATTGTACAGGACAGATTGCATATAAAATATATACCTTGTTGCCATTCAAAGTTTAGATACTTGAGGATTCAGGTTGATAGAAAAAATATTTAATGTCATAATAATTAGAAAATTGTATTGAGTGTTATTGAACAAGAATAGCATGCACTAATGTGGCATTTATAGTATAAGATTAGTTTTATTTTTTTAATTTTTATTTGGAGTAAATTCTTAAAGTATCCACTAAATAGCATGCACTAAATGCTTACTAATCTGACATTTGTATTGAGTAAATTCTTAAAGTAGCATGCACTAACAGATTGCATATAAGATTAGTGTTATTTGGAGTAATTTTTAATTTTTAATTTTATTCTTAAAGTATAAAATTTTCTCTCCCTTTTTCCTTCCCTTGTTTGATTCTATTTAAGAGAGAAAGGGAAGGGAAAGGGGAGGGAAAATGGAGGAAAAAATTTAAATCACTCTCTCTTTCTCTCTATTCTTTTCTTTTACTTTCTTTTTTCTTTACAAAACCAAACAAGAAAGAGAAATTACTTTTTCTTTATTTTCTATATAACCACAAAATCATTTATTTTTAAACAAATTTTAAATCAACTTATCCGAACTCTTAATTTTTATTTTAACTAATGTGTCAACACCCCAATCAGTGGAATGTGAGGGATGCTAATCCGAAAAGTTTATATTGGACTGTTCCTTTGGCATATACACAGGCAAGTCTTCCTAATAAAAAGTCTTCCTTTTTGACATGCATTTGGGTCCGCACACCTCTGGATTCCAAAAATAAATAAATAAAAACTAGTCAAAACATTTGGCTTTGAGGCATTGCAAAGTAACTAACTAGCAGCTGAGTTACATACATATGACATTTGCCTATAAAACAATTGGCTTCTGCTATGTTGAAAGTCATTCAGCCTCTTTGTGAATTTTGTTGGAACGATGGGCTTCATCCAAATATGGCCTTCTTACAATCAACTCTTCAAACTATTCTACTTCTTTCTCTTTCTCTGCTTTCTCCAACTTGTTTGCATGCCCAACTGTACTGCACTCAAGAACAAAGCTCTGCATTGCTCCAATTCAGGAGCCACTTCTCCTTCAATAAATCTGTTTCCTTGGCTTGTGACAACAAAGGGATTCCTTCTCGTCCAAATTTGGAATCATGGAAGGAGGGTACTGATTGTTGCTCTTGGGATGGGGTTGAGTGTGATGATAATAATGAGACCCGCTGCCAAGTAAGTGGTCTCGACCTCAGCTGCACCTGGCTCCAAGGCTACACCTCAACCTCTCTTACTCTAGATTTTCTGGCAAAGTCCCAATGGAAGGCTCCTTTCTGACCATTTTGGTCTCTCTAGATCTCCTTTCCAAGGGTCAATTGAGATTAGAAAAAACTGGATTTGAATTTCTTGTTCAAAACTTAGGCAAGTTATGAGAATTTAATCTTGGTCGGGTAAACATATCTTTTGTGGTTTCCAATTCCTTGCTCAATCTGATTTCTTTGATAAGCCTCGTTCTTCGAGAGTGTGGACTGCATGGAAAATTCCCTGAAGGAATATTCCACCAACCACATCTTAGGGAGTTGGATTTAATTCAAAACGATGCTCTCGTTCATTATTTTCCCAAGTTTTTAAAAACTCAAGCAGTCCTCTCCAATCCTTGGCTCTTTCAAGCACGAGTTTCTCCGGAGAACTGCCTGATTCAATTGGGAATATGAAGTCCATGCAAGGATTGTTTGCCTCTGGTTGTAAATTCTATGGTTCAATCCCTAGGTCGCTTGGGAACCTCACCAAAATGACCCGTTTACTCCTTCCACAAACGATTTCACTGGTATGCTCCCATCTTCTCTTTCAAACCTGAAAACCTCACCGTTTTAAACCTTGCAAATAATTTCAAAGGAACAATTGCAGATGCTTTACCTAACAGTAAAAGTTTAGCTTATTTATCTTTTTATCAGAATAACTATAGTGGTCCATTCCCCGCATTGGTTGCTAATCTAATAGAACTTGAATTCTTAGATGCACCGGGTAATCATCTTGTAGGTCCTCTTCCTTCAGAAATACTTAGACTTCCAAATCTAACTTGGTTAAAGTTAGTTACAAACTTAATCAATGGTACAGTTCCTTCTTGGGTCTTCTCTTTCCCATCATTGGAGTACATAAACCTCAGTAACAATAAATTCATTGGCCATGTAAATGAGTTCCAATCCTCTTCGCTGAGGATAATTGATTTGCACCACAACATCTTATATGGTACGATTCCAAGTTCAACCTTTGAACTCAAGAACCTTACCATTCTCATTCTCCCATCAAACAACTTTAGTGGTAGGGTTGAGCTAGACATGCCCTGCCATGCATTTTCTCTTCAAATTCTCGATCTGTCTAGTAATAGCTTCAGTGGTGCTATTCCACAATGTTTAGGAAACTTCAGCAAAAGTCTCTTTGTGCTCGATCTGCGGAAGAATAACTTCTCCGGCACCATTCCTGACACGTTTGCAATAGGAAATAGCTTGGAAAATATCAATTTTAATGGCAATGGATTTGAGAAAACAAGTGTTTTTTGTAAAAGGACTTAAAGAAACTAAATCAAACCGTACACAACAACACAAGCAATAGACAAGACACAAGCAATTTTAACATGAAAACCTTTGCGGGAGAAAAACCACGGGGCCTAGCCCAGCTCCAACCGAGCACTATAATATGAACAAATTGTACAAGAGAGCTTACAACTCTTTACACTTGTTAAATTCTCAACGCAAGGCTTGAATCTACACCATGTGCATATTCGAGTCCAAGAGCTTGTTCAAGAGTACTTGGCACTTCATTGAATTCTCAATGATCCTTCCAATGACTTGAACTCCTTCAAGCCACCATAGCTTCTTGAAGTGGGGGGATAAAGTGGAGTAGAGTCTTCTTAGGACTTTTTACAAACACTTGGATGACAATGTAAAAGACTCTCTCAATTATCAAATGGAGAACACTCTCATTTTTATTATATCCGATCAAGGAGAGAGAGAGAGAGTGAGATATCTTTGCTTCTACTAGGGCACAACTCTCTTGATAAAATCATAATTGTACTGCAATGTAGGTGAGAAGATCTTGAAGATACTTGGAAAAATGGAGAAGATCTTCAACTTGCTTGGAGAAGTGGAGAAAATCTTCTCTTTTTGGAAGCAGAAGGTCATACACGCAGCCTGACACTTTGACAAGTATTCATTATACGTCAAAGACTTTTTTGTCAAGTCTACATCGTAGAGGGTATCACTTGTCAAGTCCTTCTTGGGGAGCGCACCACGCTAGAGCAAGGTGAGAGCTTGCTTTATAGCGGGGTTCACTGGAAGGGAGTTAATTGTTGAAATATCAAACTCTGCTAGAGCGGGTTGGTGTCTGCCTGACAGCGGGGTGCACTGGAAGGGGCTTGGTTTTTTTATTTTATTTTAAAGAAGTTGGAGCCCACTAGAGCGGGGTGGAGTTTGCTTGACAACAGGGTGCGTGGAACCATGGACCTAAATGTTCTTATCTTGAGATCTAACAGATTCCATGGAACCATGCCAACTTCCAATACTGAATTTCCTTTCCCTAACTTGCGAGGTATTGATATGTCGGACAATTATTTTGTTGGTCCATTGCCAGAAAGGTATTTCAAAAATTTCAAGGCTATGATGAATGTGGATGAAGCTCATTTTGAACTGCAATACTTGGGTTTTGGAAATTATTATCACGATTCTTTGACTATAATCAAAGGATCAACCATTGCAATGGAAAAAATCCTAACTATTTTTACAGCCATTGATTTATCAAACAACAAATTTGAAGGTGAGATTCCAGAGATCATTGGAAGCTTAAATTCGGTTTGAGGGCTCAACTTATCTCACAACAACCTTAGAAGTCAAATATCAACATCACTTGGAAATTTGACAATGCTCGGATGGTTAGACCGTTCTTTGAATAAGCTTATTTGGGAGCTCCCTCAACAGCTAACGAACTTGATATCTCTTGGTGTCCTAAACCTTTCACAGAATCAACTAATAGGACTGATACCTCAAGGCAAGCAATTTGATACATTTTCAAATGATTCCTACACTGGTAACTTGGCATTGTGTGGACCCCCATTATCAATACATGCAGCAACCCTAGGGCACCACAACCGCCATCCTTGATGTTCCAAAAAGAAGATGATTTAGAGTCATTAATTGGATGGGATTGGGAAGTCAATGGCTTGTAAGGATTATTGAAGGTGAACAATACGAAAGTGGAAAGAGGCTGAAAAGGCATGCTCAAAGACAGTGGTAGAAGAAATTAGCCGACACAAATGGTGCTCTTTGGTATGTGTTTCATTGACTTTCAAAATTCCTGTGCTTGATGAAAAACTTTCTTGTTGGTTATAGTTATCTGGTCTGCCTTAGAGTCTTCAAAGTTTGGTTGTAGCATATAAAATGTCAGTGCTAAAGTTGTTTTATTTCCATTACCGTATGTTCAAAAAAGATCACGAAGCAATAAATCTGCAATGGGAACAAAAGTTCCTTATTGAAATTTCAGTTTATATTGCATATAAATTGTAGCTGACTGAACATATACATCTTACTGTGATACAAATTCGGAAGACAGTTTCATAGATTCTACTAATTAATCTAGCTGGCAGTGTGTTGTTAAATTTGGATTTGCAGAACTTTGTAGAGGTATACCCATAAATTTATGCCAAGAGCTAAATATATGTACTTCTTTTATGTTAAAGTTACTCGATTTTGCAACTATTTCTCATGTGGTGAGCATTAACACGACATGCAATGACAAAGGGACCAATTCTTTTAACAACATTACGTAAGACTAAACTAAACCTTTTCTTACTGCATTTTGAGCACATGATTATACGTGTTTATTTATATCTGCATTTTAGGAGTTATCCTCCTTGAGGGGGTGAAAATGTTCTCCTTTTGATGTTTCACTTATATTACCCTTCTTGTATTAGGGTGTAAATTTTGATTTGCTTTGCTTTTAAGTATAGGAGTAATTTAGTTATTTGATATTAATTAGAGTTTGTCGATTTATTTGGTTAGTCTTGTATTAGCTTTTAGGTTTCGACAAAAAGGCAAAGTATCTCTTCTTTTCTTCTCTCTGTATTTCATCACACTATCTACTTCGCTCCCTCTGGTCCCTTCTTTCACTCGAATCCAAGCTTGTCGAATTACCCAATTATGAATCAATTGTTGGCTAATGCAAGCACTGCTTACCCAGATCCTCTTAATTCACCCTCTTGGAAATGAAGCTGCATGCAAAGATACTGAATGACCATATTAAACCTAGTTTCCCATCTATAACTAAATATTTCAAAACCTAAGGTTTGACCTGAAACTGTTTCAAAAATTAATCCTTAGGTTTAAAACCACAAGCTCCTGAAAGCAGGGTAGAAGCTTTTTTAGGAAAAGAAAAGAAATAAAAGATTAGCCGTATTCTCACTTGCCAGACACGAGAAGTTAGGAAAGAAAGAAAAGAAAAAAAATTCAGTCATGTCCTGTTGATTTTCAAAATGTTGAGAGTGATGTTTGGCAAGTGACAATTTCCCTAGTTCATAAGATTCCATAGATTCAAATACCTTCTTGACATAGACATAAACTTTTACCTACAAAATTTGAAGACTTGGGTTTCCTTTTTCAAGGTATCATATCCTTAACAACGCGTCAAACACGCGGTCAATGGTCATGAAATTCTTTAAGACGATCAAACTTTACTGTATGTGCAGAGCACTTGATTGGACAATGCCAAGTGGGATAAAAAATGGAAGAAATAAATCTGCAACCGCAACAAAACTTCAGTCTTGACATTTCAATTCACATTGAATATAAAATTGGAACTGACATGAACATACAACAAAGTGAGGAGTTATTTTGTTTTTAAAGAAAATCTTTAACAACTAAGAGTGATCCTATTTGGCCAATCAAGATGGCTTCAGCAGCTAATTTGTAATTCTCAGAGGCTAAATTTGCCCTTACCGCTGTTAATTCCATCCACTTATGGTTTTCTGAAATTTAGTAGCAATTGCTCTGTTGACAGAGGTATGTATCTCAGCAAGTTTAGGGAATATAATTTGCAATTCTAATCCAGCGTTCGATGATGCTGTGTTTGGAATCCTAATTTATCAAGTAAAAAAAAAAAAAGATAACAAAAATACTTTTCATTTTGTTATTTTTTTTTATTTTTATATTTTTTCTCTCACTTTTTCCTTTTTATTTTTCTTTTCTTTGCCATCACTAAATCTTTGATAAAAGCACAGCACGAAGAAACCAACAAAACAATCAAAAGAAGAGGAGCTAGCAGTGCATTTCCTTCATTATGCATCGTAAGGTCACTGCGCTCCATGAAATTAAATTCCTCCAGGCACCAGCCACAAATAGATATAGGAATGAGAAAGCAATGAAAATAGTATTTAGTTTATGTGCAGGAACCAATAGAAAAAAAAAAAATTCTCCCACTACACTCGAATCCAAGCTTCAAAACATGCAAGGGTTGCTTTTAGATCTTTTTTACAATTACGCATTGGCCAATAAAAATTGTTCAAAACAAGGGCGAAGTTAGGAATTTAATCCACCTGGCCTAGGCTATAAGTCAAGGTACAATAAGCTATAAAAAAAAATTATAGAACATATTTATGTAAATTCATATAAACAAAAGTATAATTTTATATTTAAATTAACAATATTTTTTTGTAATAATTGTCTAATGATTGAATTGTCCTTTTGATTGCTCTATATTTATATAATATTTTAAAGGACATTTCAATTATTAGATAATTATTGTAATAAGACAAGGTCAATTTAAGTATCAAAACAATACCTTTGTAAGCTTGTGCAAGTCGCAAAATAATTTTTCATCCATGTTTCTAATAGATAGTTGATAAAAGGTGTTGATTGATACAAATTGATAGTTTACGGATTCAATATGTTATGTTTTAGTTTAAGGGGGTATTTGAGTGACTAACTTATAAGCTAGAAGCTATAAACTAGTTTTAAAAAGTAACTTTTTCAAATAATTTTTCTAAAAAATCGTGCTAGATGTGAGTTATTTTTTTTTATCATCAGTCAAATATAATTTTAAAAAATTATAAATATAAGTCATAAGTTACTAAATAAATTGAGATTCAAACACTTCCTAAGTGAATGTTGTTATAATTACACCTAAATTTGAACGCTTCATGACATACATGTGAACTTTTTACCTATAAGGTTTCAAGACTTTTGAATTTTCTGGTATCAGTTCCTTATCCACGCGTTAAACACGCGGTCAATAGTCATGAAATTCTTTAAGACTTCAATTGATAGATGTTCGGCAATTGCATTTTCCTTCCTCCGTTGTTTCTCTTTCTATTTCAATAATGCAATGCCAATTGATAGTCTGTAATAAAGAATAAAGTAGCACTTGTAATAATAAAATAGCACTTGGGACCCAAAGACTTGGATGACCATTTAATGTTAAAGTAGTCAAGGGTCTTTCACTAATTCCAGGAAGCATCTACCAACTGAGGCTATGTTTGGGGATTCACTGTTAAAATAGTAATTTTTAGTAACTATAATTTTTTGTTTATCTTCGGTCAATTGTAAAATGTTGGAAGTGCTTAGATCTCGGAAGCAACAAGTTCTCTGACAAATTTTCACATTGGTTGAAAAATTTGCCCATCTTTCATGTTCGAATCTTGCGATCGAACCAATTCCATGGAAACATACAAACTTCCAAAGACCAAATGTTCCTTCCCCAACTTGTGAGTTATTGATATTTGAGACAACTATGTCACTGGTTCTTTGACCAAAAAATATTTGAAAAATTTCAAGGGCATGACGAATGTCAATGAAACCAATTTTGAATTGCAATACATAGGGGTTATTGGATCCTCTGGATATTATTGTCAAGGATTCTTTGACTATGGTACACAAAGGATCGACCATTGAAATGGAAAAAGTCTAAGCCATTTTCACAACCAATGACTTTTCAAGAAACAAATTGAAAGATGAGGTTCCAGATATCATTGGAAGCCTAAATTCACCTAGAGGTGTCAACTTATTTCGCAGCAGCCTTACAAGTCCTATACCAACATCACTTTGAGAATTTGATGATGCTCGAATGGCTAGACCTCTGTTCCAACAAGCTCACTGGGGAGATCCTGCAACAGCTAATAGATTTAAAATCTCCTGGGGTCAAGTAGTTGGCTTTATTTCTAAAATGCCCCTACTCATGCTTTTCACAAAGTGTTTCCGAGCCGTCATCTCTCACATAACGAAAGCGTCACATTACTTTAAGACTAAAACTACGCCTTTTCTTACTGCATTTTGAGCCGTTGATTATACATTTTTCTCTATCTGCATTTTAGGAGTCATGTCCTCCTTGACGAGTGAAACATGTTCTGATTAAGCTCTATAGATGTAATATGAGAAATGAAAAAAGAGAAAAGAAGAAAAAGGCGATCATCAATGTAGCTTGTTGGTTAATTTACTTTCTACAATGTCCCTACTCATGTCTTCAATGTAGTCTTCCCTTGACTCACATTTTATTCTGTCACTTCCTCCTTGATGCATCAAATACATGATCTTGAAAGGTTGCAATTGAAGTTTTTTTCAAGATAGAAGTTTCCTGTAACTAATAAAATTTTGACGAAAATAGCTTTAGTAGTAATTTGATCATCAATTGGAGTGCTCGCTAGCAATAGTTATACAAAAATTGTTGATGGCAATGGTATCTTTGTAAGTGCTGGAAACATTTTTATCGGTTCTGTCATGGTTATAGTATTATAGTCCCTTCAAAGTTTTGGACCGTTTTTTATATTTGTTAACATGTGATGCTATTTACAGAATTATGCTTTCACTCCCTTGATTATATGAAGAACCTGATGAAACATCGTTGCGTGAAAGATTGTGTGAGCAATAGAAGGTCGAGTCCAAGAACAGAGGACAATTTTTTTTTATTATTTTAATTTATGTCGAACAATGGATGAATTCTTACCCCGTTGATGTTTTTGATCTTCTACATTTCTGAAAATACACCAAGCTTCACTTTGCTTATTAATGCTCTCATAGATCTTCAACAACCTTAAGTGAAATGAAGGAAAAATATGTAGCTAATTTCCCTTTGATGCTTCACTTATGTTATCCTTCTTTTATTAGAGAAAAATGGGAATTTACAATAGTTTAAGTCATATTTTACATTGACACATTGGGTGTCAATTGAAGCATCCTTTCCTAGTACCATGGTTGGGTTATAATTGAACGGGGAAGGGTGATCTAGTCATTTGTCATGTTATTGTAGTCTTGTGGCAATAATATTTCAAAAATTTGTTAAAAAGAAAACGTATCTTGAATAGGAACAAACTACAAGAAATTTTATATGGTTAATTCACTAAAAAATCTCATTGTGCAGATTCATAAATTTTATATGGTTAATTCACTAAAAAATCTCAGCGTGCAGATTCATAAATTTTATATGGTTATAATTCACACTCTTGTAAATGAAGCTGCAAAGATGCTAAACGACTAGATCATGCTTAGTTTCTCATCTATATCATAAACTGTCAAAACATAAGTTTTTTCCCTGTGAAAATTGTACCAAACCTGCTTTCAAAATTAATCCATAAGTAAAATTTTAGGTGTTAAAAACCATAAGCAGTCTCTAGGAGAAGAAAAGAAATAAAAGAATAGCCATATTCTCACTTGCCAAACACAAGAACTTCGGAAAGAAAAAAAAAAAAAAATCCAGTCACGTCCTGTTGATTTTCAAAATGTTGTCAGTGTTTGGCAAGTGAGAATTCCCTGAGGTCATAGAATTCCAGACATATTTACAAAGACATAAACTTTTACCAATAAAGTTCAAGACTTAGGTTTCCTTTTCTAAGCCTGCCTGGTCATATTTTCCATAATCTTTGAATTCCGTGTCAATTCCTTATCCACGCGTCAAACACGCAGTGACGAAATTCTTTAGATGACCAAACTTTTAAGCTAGTGCAAGAAAAAAAGTTTTATTGTTGGGTTTGCAGCAAACGTACATTTGCCTATAAAACACACTTGGCTTCTCTTCTCCTCCTAGAAAAGTAAAGCCTCTTTATATTTTTATTATTTTGATTCGGTAGGAGAGATGGGCAATATCCTGTTATGGCGGCTCTCACACAATCAACTCTTTAGCCTCTTCTTCTTCTCCTTCTTTCTTTACTTTTTCCAGGTCACTACTAGTATGCGCGCCCAACTGTGCAGTCAAGAGCAGAGCTCTGCATTGCTTCAATTTAGGGGACACTTCTCCTTCAGTAAATCTGCTTCCTCATATCAATGCGATGGTTATGGAATTCCTTCGTATCCAAAGTTACGGTCTTGGAAGGAGGGTACTGATTGTTGCTCATGGGATGGGGTTGAGTGTGATATTAGTAATAATGAGACCCGCGGCCATGTGATTGGTCTCGACCTCAGCTGCAGCTGGCTCCAAGGGTCCATCCATTCCAACAGCACCCTCTTCCACTACTTTCCTCTCATCCGAAGGCTCAATCTTGCTTTCAATGACTTCAGTAAGTCTCGCATCTCATCTGCCTTTGGTCGGTTCAGCAGATTGACACATCTCAATCTTTCCGATTCTAGTTTTTCTGGCCAAGTCCCATTAGAAGTCTCCTTCTTGACCAAATTGGTTACTCTCGATCTCTCTCGGAATGTTGATTTGAGATTAGAGAAACCCGGTTTCGAATTACTTGTTCAAAACTTAACCAGGATAAGAGAACTTAATCTTGCTCTGGTAAACATACCGTCGGTGGTTTCCAGTTCCTTGCTCAATCTGAGTACTTCTTTAATGAACCTCAATCTCAGGGGCTGTGGATTCCATGGAAAATTTCCCGATGGAATATTTCAACTACCACATCTGAATGAGCTGGACATAGGGAATAACGATGCTCTGACTGGTCATTTTCCCAGGTTCATAAACTCAAGCAGTCAGCTCCAATACTTGGATCTTGGTTTGACGAGTTTTTCTGGAGAATTGCCCCACTCATTTGGGAATCTAAAGTCCCTGAAGTATTTGTTTGCCTCTGATTGCAAATTCTATGGATCCATTCCTACTTCGCTCGGTAACTTAACGCAAATCATTGTGCTGGGACTCTCATCCAATAATTTCTCTGGTATGGTCCCTTCTACGCTTTCAGATCTTGAAAAACTCCTATTTTTTTTTTTTTTCTAACGGCTTTCAAACAATAATTTCAAAGGTATATAATTGCAGGTACAATTGCAGATTTTTTACCCAACAGTAAAAATCTTGCTTATTTACTTCTCTATGGAAATAACTTCAGTGGTCCATTGTTCCCATCGTTGGTTTCAAACCTAACGGAACTTGTTTACTTAGATGTGTCGTATAACCATCTGACAAGTCCTCTTCCTTCACAAATGACTCAGCTTCCAAATCTAAGTTGGTTTTTCTTGGATAATAACTTAATCAGCGGTGCAATTCCATCTTGGGTCTTCTCTTTGCCAGCATTGGAGGACTTAGACATTAGTTATAACAAATTCACTGGCCATATAAATGAGTTCCAGTACTCCAGTTCATTAGTGTTTCTCTATTTGAGCCACAACAACATAGAAGGTGCAATTCCAAGTTCAATCTTTGAACTTGAGAACCTTATGTATTTGTTTCTCTCATCAAATAACTTTAGTGGTCCTCTTCCTTCGCAAATAATAGGACTTCCAAGCCTAAGTTTGTTAGACTTAGGTGATAACTTAATCACCGGTGCAATTCCTGCTTGGGTCTTCTCTTTACCAGCATTGCAGTTCTTACTCCTTGGTTATAACAAATTCACGGGCCAAATAAATGAGTTTCACTCCACTTCGCTGGGGATTATTGATTTGAGCCACAACTTCTTAGGTGGTGCGATTCCAAGTTCAATCTTCGAACTCAAGAACCTAACCGTTCTAATTCTCGCATCAAATAACTTCAGTGGGAGTGTTGAGCTAGACAAGCTGTGCAATGCAATGTCCCTTGAAATTCTTGATCTGTCGAGCAACAGATTCAGTGGAGCTCTTCCACAGCCCTGGGGAAACTTCAGTCAAAATCTCTCTGTGCTCGATTTGCGGAAGAATAACTTTTCTGACACCATTCCTGATACTTTTGCAAGGGGAAATAACTTGAAAACTATCAACCTTAATGGCAACAGATTTGAAGGGTCGGTGCCAAAGTCTTTGGTCAATTGCACAAAGCTAGAAGTGCTAGATCTTGGAAACAACAAGTTCTCTGACAAATTTCCACACTGGTTGGAAAATCTACCAAACCTGCATATTCTAATCTTGAGATCTAACAATTTTTATGGACCCATGGCAGCTTCCAAGACCAAATATCCCTTCCCCAACTTGCGAGTTATTGATATGTCGGATAATTATTTTAATGGTCCATTGCCGAAAAAGTACTTCAAATATTTCAAGGCTATGATGAATGTGGATGAAGCCAATTTTCAATTGGAATATATGGGGTCTAGAAGTTATTATAATGATTCATTGACTATAGTGTACAAAGGGACAACTATTGAAATGGTGAAAATCGTAACCATTTTCACAGCAATTGATTTATCAAAAAACAAATTCGAAGGTGAGATTCCAGAGATCATTGGAAGTCTAAATTCAATTCGAGGGCTTAATTTATCACACAACAGCCTTACAAGTTATATACCAGAATCATTTGGGAATTCAATGAAACTTGAATGGTTAGATCTCTCTTCGAACAAGCTCACTGGGAATATCCCTCAACAGCTAACAAATTTGAAATCTCTTGGAGTACTAAACCTTTCGCAGAATCAACTTATAGGACAGATACCTCAAGGAAACCAATTTGATACATTTTCAAATGATTCCTACATTGACAACTTGGCATTATGTGGACCTCCATTGTCAAATACATGCAGCAACACTTGGGAGCCACAGCCCCCACCACTGATGTTCCAACAAGAAGATGATTCAGAATCATTCATTGGATGGGATTGGGAAGTCATATTGCCGGGTTATGGATGTGGACTGGTAATTGGACTTGTTATGGGATATCTTATGTTCTCTGCAGGAAGACCTCAATGGCTTGTAAGGATTATTGAAGGTGAACGATTCAAAAGTGGAAAGAGGCTGAAAAGGCATGCTCAAAGGCACAGAGGTGGAAGAGAGTAGCTGATGCGCATGGTGTTCTTTGGTAAGTATTACAATGACTTTCAGCATTCCCAAGTCGGGTGAAAAAACTTGCTTGTTGGTTATGGCGGTTGTCTAGGCTGTCTTTAGAGTCTTAGCAGTTTACTTGTAGGATGCAAAAGGTCATTGCTAAAGCTGTTTTATCTCCATTACTTCATATGCAAAGCACTTGGTTGGACATTGCTATGCGAAAAAGATCATGGAAGCAATAAATCAGCAGTGGCAATAAAACATTTGCATTCACATTGCATACTAATTGTAGCTGACATGAACATATAAATCTTACTGGGATATATATATAAATCCATAAGACAGTTTCATGTACTCCACGAATCGCATAACGTTGTATATATAGGAATACTTTAAGATTTATGCCGACAGCTAAAAATATCTTCTTGCTCTAGAATTGATTGATTTTGCATACTTATGTGTTTGATTTTATAACATTCCTTAAGCTTATAACTTTTCATCATATTTTAAGGGAAAGTAGAAGTTTCAGAACGTTGTATATAGAGGTAGACTTTGAAGATTTATGCCAAAAGCTAAAAATATCTTCTTGCTCTTAAATTGGTTGATTTTGCCTACTAAGTGTTTGATTTTATGTTGCAAGAACCTAGAAAAATTGATAGGTGGCATACAAGACATTACATTACATGTAGTGTGTCTTAACACAGCATGCAATTGACAAGGGGAACAAGTTCTTTTTATTACATTCCTACAATGTCCTGGATACAACTAGTTGGCTTTCTTTCTACAATGTCCCTAATCATGGTTTCCACAAAATGTTTTGCCTTGTCATCTCTCACTTAATCCCTCTCCTGTAGGTGAATTTGAAAGTGCGGCTGTAATTCACATTGAAGACTAGACTGCGCCTTTTTCTTCTACATTTTGAGCAGTTTTTTATATGTTTTTCTCTATCCACATTTGATGTGTGAAACACATTCTGATTAAGCTCTGTATATGCCCAAACCATGGGCTTGGAATTGAAGAATTTTGCAAGAAGTTCATAGTTTATTTTTTTGATTGATGTCTTTTATTTTCTTTTAATGCATTACATTTGATAGCAATGTAATATTTGAACCTCTCCAGTTTCCAAGTTCAAAATTTATGGTAAATTTTGGGAGTCAAAAACCGCAAGCCAAAAATGAAAATGCAATTTTAGATATTAAAAAAAAAAACCAGTAAGGAGGAAAGATTTTTTTTTTTTTTTTTTATAGATAAAATGAGAAGGTCTATAAAAAGAGAAATTCGATGCTTAGTGGTATCATCTGTGAGGTAAAAATGCAAAATGTAAAAAAAGAAAAAGTAGATAATCATATCACTTGAAGGTATTTGGATGTCCCTACTCATGTCTCCAGTGTAGTCTTACCTTGATTTAGAGTCTCTGGAGCTATTCCGAATAGCTGATGTACAGTGTTGTGTTTGGCAGCAAGACATTTGTGTAATAGATTTGGAATAAGATGCCATCTGAATTCTAATTTTGTGCTAAATAACGTGGCCTTCAATTCCGATTCCAAAGGATGGATTCTGCTCCGCCAAACACATTCTTGGTTTGTTTTCAGCAATATCTGCTAGTAAAATACCCCCCCTTCTGCTAAATTGGCGGTGAGCCTATCCTCATGTCAAACAGGGTAGTCATGAAGTTATTTAGATGCCCAAATCACAGATTTTGTATTGAAAATTCTGAGAGAATAAGTTAAGGTACGGTTTCTTGTAAATGATTTTCTTTTTTGTTTTCCTTCTTCGGTAATAAATTGTTGACAACAATTTGTAGTACCCAAAAAATTTTGAAGGTGTTATTTTGCATCTAAAGTTTGCCTCGTCTCTAATTCTTTCGTCTGATCAGCAGTGGCACCAACATGACCAGTTTTGTGTTTTCAAGTCCAGCATTTATGATATATTTTATCATATATAGCGCAATAAGAGTGCTTGACCTTGTAAGCATCTTGATATATATAAGACTGGCAAGAAGGCATTGTTGAGATTGATTAGCCCTTAATCAGGAGAATTCAAGGAAGCATCCAGTAATCAACTTTGAGCATATCCAACATTTGCGACTGTATATATAGATTTCTGCAGACACTTCCCATGAAGTTTGCTTGAGCAATCCTAGTATTTTCTCGAGCAATCTATTTGCTCAATCCATATTTTTAAATTTATTGTTAGTCTAGGCTTACTTTACTTGGTCCTTGACCCAATTTGACTCAGATACATCTCTACTATTTAAAAGCACAAGCATCTCAAGTGATTCCTACACTTTTTGTTACAAAAATACCCCTAATAAGATGGGAAAATCAAGTGTCTTTGGTAATATAGATTTATACCTTAAGATGGACTGAGAGAGGGGGGGGGGGGGTGTGAATAGGTTAAATGCAGGTGCAAGCAATAGAGAAACTAAATCAAACCACACACATCACAAACAATAGACAAGACACAAGCAATTTTAATGTGAAAACCCTTCTGGAAAAAAATCATAGGGCTTAGCCCAGCTCCAACTAAGCACTATATAAGGAACAAAGTATAAGAATCTGTCGCGCTCAGATTTTTTGCACTTGAGGAATACACACACAAGCGGAAAAAAATACTGTACTCTCTCGTTAGAACTCATCCTCCTAGAAGAATGAGTGCGACTATGTTTGAATTGAAAATTAATTTGAATAAAGGGCTTTTAGAAAAAGTTTGGAGTCGCCACCTAACTTGATTAAGGTGAGTTAGGTTACCTAAAAACTAAGCACAATCCGAAGACTGTACTTAGAGTTTTTAAAAACGATTTTAAAAATACTTCCTCAAGAGAGGGTTTTTAAGAAAACAAGTTGTTTGACAACCTTTAAAAAATATTTAAGCCATATTTTTTTGAAAATAACTTCGTTTTGATCTTTCGAAAACAATGATCCTAGGTTTGGAGGTTGGTTATGTGTAAGGAAAATGCACTAAGCCATCACCCTACCCTGCCCTTGCGGTACCTACATGTCTATTCACCCTAGATTCACCTATGAGAGTCTTCAACTAACAAATGTCTAAAACTGTCCACTTTGGAAAAAAATGTTTTTTAAAAGACATGATGCATGACATGTAAGTGCAAGAAAAGAAAGTTTGAAAATAGATTTGAAAAGAGTTTGATTTGATTTTGAAAGAAAGTTTTAGAGATTGGAAGTAGAGATTTGGAAAATAGATTTTTGGAATTGGAAGTTTGGAAATAGATTAGGGAATTTGAGATTTGAAAAGGTTGTGGAATTGAAAATTTGAAAAAGGTTGTGACCGCACCCATGAGGGTTGCCTACGTATCCTTTTTGAGGAATCATATCAGTCGTAATTCGGACAAGAGTCCGATTGAAAATAGAAGATTTTGATTTAAAAAAGAGTTGAAGTTGAACTTAGAATAGAAGATTGGAATCTAGAATTTGGAATTGAAGAGATTAGACTTTGATTTGGAATGATAAAACTTGGAATAAGGATTTGAACTTATTTTGGAAAGATTGAGGTTTAAGAAACCTAGACTTAGAAAAGATAGGATTTAGAAAGGACTTGAGATTAAGAAAGACTTGACTCAAATATTAGACTTGGAAGATTAGGAAAAATTAGATTTAGGAAGGGTTCGAATTAGGGAAGTTTCAAAATAGAAAAGTATCATTTTAGGAAAGTTCCGTTTTAAGAAAGTTTTGGTTTAGGAAAGTTTCATTTTAGGAAAGTTTTGAAATAGGAAAGATTTGAAAGTTGGAAGGTTTAGAATTTAAGAAAGTTTTAACTTAAGAAAGTTTCGAATTTAGAAAATTTTGGATTTGGAAATATTTGAATTTAGAAAGTTTAGAGTTTTGGAAAGATTTGAAAGTTGAGTTTTAGAATTACTTGAAATTAGGAAAAGTTTGAGTTTAAGATAGTTTTGAAAATTTAGATTTGGAAAATTGAAATTTGAAAATGTTTGAAATTAGAAAAGGGTTGAATTAGGACAGATTTGGAAGCTTAAAGTTTAAGGAAAGATTTAAAAGTTTAAGTTTAGGAAACTTATGGTTTAGGAAGGCATGCGATTAGGGAGGAGTGAATTAGGAAAGGTTTAGACTAGGAAAGATTAAGATTCCTATTTGCTAAAACAAAGGATTGGATTTTGTTTCTAAAAAAGAGATGATTTGATTTTGTTTCAAAAAACGGAGGATTATATCTAGTTTCCTAAATGGGAAGATTGGATTTGGTTTCTAAAAAGGAAGATTGGATTTGGCATGGATTTGGAAAGGGAAGTTTTAGAAACCCTAGATTTGGAAGACTATAGTTTTGATGTAGAAAATAGATTTTGGAAACTTATGATTTTGATGTAAAAAGGGAGATTTTGGAAACCTAAATTTTAAGGCAAGATTGAAAATCATGTTTTTGGGAAGGAAAATTAGAGTTTCCTAATGGTTAGTTCTAGGGCTTGACTTAAGCTCTAAGGAAAGAGATTTTGGAAAGTAGAATTTTTGGAAAGAAAAAGTTTTTGGAAGGAAATCCTAGAAAGGAGTTTTAGAAAGGAATTTGAAAAGAGTTTTAGAAGAAAGATTTTAGAAGAAGCTTTTAGGAAAGAGTTTTTAGAAAAGAGATTTAGGGAGCGTTTTTAGAAAGTGAATTTTGAGGAGAGTGTTTTCGGAGAGGAGTTTAAAAGGAAGTTTTAAAAAATAGATTTTTGGAGGAAGTTTTTAGAAAACAATTTTGGAAAGGAATTTGAAAAGAGTTTTTGGAAAGTATGTTGGAAAAGAGATTTTTAGAAAGAAAGATTTGAAAAGCGCGTTTTTAGAAAGTTTATAAAAATATCTCACTTTCCTAAACCGATTCTAACTATAAGAAGGCTAGAACCACTTTAAGATAGTGGTTTTGAAAATAATGAGTTTAAAAATATGAACCATATTGGTCACTTTAAATGTTACACTTTCCTAAAGCAACCCTAACTATGAAAAGGCTAGAATCACCCTAGGATTGTGATTTTAAAAAAGAAGGTTTTGATACAAGTTTGAAAACAATGTTAATGCAAGTTTTGAAAATGAGTTTGAAAACGAATTTTAGAAGAATGCAAGATCATGATATACACAATGCAAGTTGAGGTCGTGAACATACAAGATTAAGGCTTCACCACATAATCAAGGGGGCTGAACTCACGTGGTCTCCAGTTAGACTAAAAGAAAGCCCCCGACACGGTGACCTTCCAATAGCCTAATCCTACACAAGGACCGGGAAATCCCTTGTTTCAAGCATGCAAGAAAGGGGGGGGGGGGGAGAGAAGATAAGGGATTAAAATAGGAGAAAACCCAAGTGGGTTCGAAGAGAGAAGAGAGAGAGGAAGATGTGTAAACTTAAATAGAGAGCCTACCTTGTATCTTCTTTATTTTGCTTTGCTTTGCGCGTTTTGTTTTTTCCTTGCTTTGCTTCGGTCTTCACTTCAGCCTTCGTCTTGATCTTCGGGAACTTGTCTTGATCTTCAAAAGCTTCTGGTTGCAGTACTTCAAGTCTTCAATGGAGGCATTAGAAGCTAGTATATGAGTATATGAGAGTGTATGAGGATGTAGGAGGTTGGGGTTTATGTATGGTGGCTAGGGTTTGGAAAACCTAAAGGAGACTAGGGTTTTGGGAGGCTACGAGCTCTATATATCGAATAATAGGGTTTTTAGATTGAGTTTGTGGACCTTTTTCATACTGGAGGAGGCTCTGTATTTATAGAGAGAAGAATGATCTGGCGCCTGTTGTAGTGGCGTTAGGCCAAAAAACCGTCTGGTGCCACTCCTAATGGCACCAGGCCAAATTTTGGCTTGGTGCCACTACTAGTGGTTCCAGCCATTTAGGAAAGTTTTAAGGTCGGCAAGCAACGTATCTTCAGAATATTTGGGTGCCTATACTAGTGACTACCATACAATTTTTAGCCTGGCTTCATTAGGAGCGGCTCCGAAAGGTTCGGAAAATATTTAAGGGACCGGGGATGGCCCAGATGGCCAGAAAGGGACAGGAACACTTACCACAGTGCTCTAGAGGTAGTAGACTTAAAAAAGGATGTCAGGGTTTGTTAGAGGGGTCGACCGGGCCATTAGGGGCAAAACGGTCAACTGGGCCAGAAAGTTGCCAGGACGGACTCGGAATGTCCTGGAAGAAGACTCAAGATTTGAAAATATTATTTAGAATGTTCCCAAAGGTTACCGGTTTAATACCTAAAGCCGGTGTGGTTGGAAAAGGCGACCGGCCTATTAGGGGCAAAACGATCAATTCGCACTGGGTTTGCCGGAATTGACTCGGAATGATCCGGAAAGATAAGCGAAGGTTGAGAATACTATAAGAAGCATTCTCAGGAGGTTGCTAGTTTGATACCCAGAGCCGGTATGATTCCCGAGGCGTTTGGATGCCTAGGGGCAAAATGGTTATCTTGACTAGAAAGTCTCGGAATTGGCCCGAAATAGACTAGAAGGAACCTGATCATGCCAGATTGCTTTTAAGACAATCTTGGAAGGGTGGACTTACCGTTCTGAGGACTTAGGTACTTTCTCGAGAAACGTGCCGAAAAATGGCCCAAAGGTTAGTTTGGTAATTTTTCATCGAAATGGGCTAGTAGGCACCGGTGTTGACTTGGGTTTTTAGTGTTTCCAACACTCTGACGGCGGTCTCATGATACAAGGGTTTGTTAGCAATTTCCTATATCGACATGTTTGTGAGTACTTCCGCTACTCTGACGGTTGTGATACTTATGAGTACTTCCGCTACTCTGACGGTTCGCGATCATTCCCGAGACTGCCTGATCTCAGGAAGCTGTTAAATGGACTTAGCGCTTGAGGAATCAACTTTTTCAAAAGGGTGCCAAAACGAACATTTCTGCATTGGCAAGCTAGCAGGGGCCAAAGGTGGACTGTTCTACCATCTAGGGGACTTGAGGTCTCATCCCAGTCGACATGTTTGAAGGGACTTACCGTTCCGAAGAGTTTACTCAGAAACGTGCTGGATAGGATAAACTTATCGCCTCGAGGAATCAACTTTCTCGAGGGAGAGTTTGGAATTGGAATTGGACTTGAAATTGGATTAGAATTGGATTTGAGAAAGGGGATTTATCATCTTTAGAAAGACGTGCCTATTGGAATTGGAAATAGAAAAGGGACTTACCATCTTCGCAAAGACATGCCTATTAGAATTGGATCGAACAATACTCCTAAGGGCATTTTGGTCATTTTGCCTCTATTTGGGCCTGCGAAACGATTTGATTGACGGGTTTAGAGTTGGAAAGTTAATTTGACTTAGAATATATCCACATTGACTTGAATACAAATCTGGACGGATTGTAGACTGTCAAGCAGTCAAAAATACAATTTGATTAACGGGATTAGACTTGAAAAGTTGATTTGACTCAGAATATGTCTACATTGACTTGAATACAAATCTAAACAGACTGTAGACTGCTGAACGGTCAAAAATGGGGTGCTTACAGAATCCTTACAACCTTCTCACACCGTTGAATCCACGACTAGGATTGAACCTTACAACTTGTACACCATCCGAATTTACGAACTTGTTCTAGCACTTGATTCTCCATTGAGTCCACGATGACGCTCTTTGATCTGACAACTTGAATTACCACAAGCTATTCTCTTCTCTTTGATGGTATGAAGGAAGGTATGATACAGAGTCCTTTTAGAATATTTAGGCTCTTAACATATGAAGTAGAGGACTCTAAGTGAGAGAAAGTTCACCTCAAACACTTAAATCTCTTCTCTCTAGGTTCTCCACCTCCACCCACTTAAATCTCTTCTATAGATATTTTATGCTAGCTACTACAAGCCCTTGTTGGTTGAAGAAGATAACCCTAGTACCTCTCTCCCAAAACGGAGGGATAAAGTGGAGTAGAGTCTTCTTAGGACTTTTTACAAACACCTGATGGGCAATGTAGAAGACTCTCCTTATTTTCAGATGAAGAACACTTTTATGTCTTGTATATTACCTTAAGGAGAGAGAGAGATGTCTTGGCTTCCCACCAGCACCCTCCTTACCACACATGTTTCTCGAACTTGTATCAGCCTCGCAGCTGTTCAAGATGCTTCCAAGAATTAATGAAATTCTTCAAGTTCCCTAGAAAAGAGGAGAAAAACATCTCTTTTTGGAAGCACAAGGTTCATTCATAGCCTCCCCAATATTCTGCCACGTCTCCTTCATGGAATTTATCACTTTGTCACCACATGTTTAAAGAAAGCACCACACTTGAGCAAAACCTGAAAGTGGTATATTCTTTATCGAAAAGCACTTTTTTGAATCATCGGGACCCCGCTCTAGCGGGGTGGAGTTCGCCTGAGAGCGGGCTTCACTAGAGAATTTTGTGGTAGAGGAGGTGGACCCCACTCTAGTGTGGTTGAGTCCACTACAACGGGCGTGCACTAGCTGTCTTTAGTATTTTAGCCATAACTTTTTACTCAGATGTCGGATTGATGTAATTCAAGTTCTTTGAGAAGAAGACTAGAAGATTTACAACTTTTTCTATAATGAGCCTTTTCCAATTCGAACCTAATCTTGGCCAAAAACTAGCTACAACCGAACTGATCTGCTAGAGGCAAATTCAATAAGATTTGCACGAGACCCATGTCCCCAAAATTCATCCACTTCTTGTTGATTCTTCCCTTAAGGCTTATTGTAGGCAAATTCCTAACATCTAAGGTCATTATAATGTGATCAACATACTTAAGACTCACACAGACATAGAAAGATTTTAGCTCTCAATTTATATTGCACAAAATGAGCCATTTTTTCTAACAATCTCCCCCTTTGGCCATTTTTGTGACAAAACCCAAAGATTACATTAAAATCACTCACAATCCTAATGCAAACATTAACATGGACCAAACTCTAAGCTTCAAAGCAAAAATAACTCTCTTGCACTCAAGACTTTCCACAGGATCAATTATGAAAGAGAATGTGAAAAAGAACGCAAATAGAGATGAACAATATTACTCCCCCTTAACCAATACTACAATGATATACTCCCCCTCAACACATGCATAAACACCAAGTAAAATTATGATGAACCATTAATCATTAAAAAACAAACATTATACTAAACAAAAAACTTACAAAACACTTCTCCCTCTTTTTGTTACAAAATGTGACCACAACACTAATAAGATACTGGAAGAAGAGTTTTGAAAGAAGATTTAAATGAAGATACACATAAATATATCAATGACTTGGCGATCACAAATTTTAAAAAACCTATAGAAGATATTCAAATGGCAAGAACTTAAACAGACATATCAAGTACTTAAGTTCATAAAGACATGTCCAAGATGAAGATCACATCAAGTTTTCAACAAGATGATAATGATCATAACCAAATGACAAAGTGAGTGTGTAAGCATCAAGAATAGCAGGATCAAGCCTTAAGAACAAAAATATATTTTTTGGTACTTGAATCAAGAGCTCACAAGAGATATTATTTAGCATGAAAATCAAACCGATTAACAACCAATCAAAGCTTAATATTCAAAAATGCAAAGGCCCCCCCTCGAATGTATAACAATACTCTCACTCTTTTTGAGACACGTGGTGGCTTTCACTCTAGTGAGCAAGATAGTCTTCTCTATGACGCTTCAAACCATGTTGTATATTTTGGCAAACGTCTATAGTAACTTTCACTCTATACTCATAGGTAGCCTTTCTCTTGGTCATGATTGCATAAAATTTCTTTTGAATTTTCAGCAATTTTTTTTTCTGCATAAGTAGCTCACTCTAGATATTCTTTTGCATTGTGAAAGTACAAGAGGGAGGCAACACATTAATGAATATAAACCCTAGAGAGAATATGCAATCATAGGTCTTTTCAAGCACGATACTCATGGAATTCAAATAAAATAAATATAAAAAAAAACATTTTTAGACTTAACATGTTTCTTTTCAATGAAAGTGCATCAAAGTGTCAATTTAGTTATGAGAATCATCACTTGGATATACAAGACACTCAATTCATACTTGGCATGAATAAAGAACTTTTCTCCAAAAACATGTAGTTGATTCTATCACATGAAGTCAAATATAGATCAATCAAAACTATTAACACAAGTCAAGAACAACAAAAGCCCCTTTTTTGTGTTTTAATAAAAACAAATATAAATATAACAAAAGATAAATAAAATTACGAAAGGGATCATAACATTAAGACTAAAAGAATAAACATGAAGCACATCCTAGTCTATGATACAAATAGCCTTTACTCAATAAGGCTTGCCCTTACAAATTTCTTAGGGGTTCTCAAATATTCCAAATCAGATTTTCTCACCCACATAACAGTCACCTTAGGTTTGTCAATACACTTATGAGGTGTGGGTGTAGTACTAGGTCTTGCCTTGGCATTGTGGTTCCCCTTTTGACCATGATTTGTGAAAACCTGCCTTGGCTTTGAAATAAATCTGTTCAAATGATTGGTAAGGACTTTAATCTAATTTTTCAACCTCTTATTATGACTCATAGGTTGATAATGAGCAAAAGAATTAGGAACCCTATTAAGTTTGCGACAATCAGGTCTAATGTGACCATACACGCCACAATGATGACAAATAGTATTAAACTTTGAAGATCCAACAACCTTAGGATGCTTGTGCTTTACATGACAGGTGATGAATTGAGAAGACACATGCTTAGTCTCTAATCTAGGACAATGAGGCCGAATATGACCCTTCACACCACATTGATGACAAGTAAGAACAAACGTAGTAGGCTTAGTCTTAGCATTTGGCACAACACGTGCATATGTGGTGGTGTTCTTCTTGGAAGTCACAACCTTGGTCTTCAAATTAGGGCAATGAGGCTTAATGTGCCCTTTAATTCCATAACGGTGGCATAAAGAAACAATCTTAGCATGCTTAGCCTTACTAGGCAGAGAAGACTTACCTTGAGCCTTCATAGAATTAGGCTTACTTGCTGCTTGGGAAGATTTAGAATACTTCTTTGTGTATCCAATCCCAGTCATATTATGAGAGATCCTTTGTGCATTCCAAATCTCATCAATCTTTTGCGAATCTGCATCAAATTTCTTAAAAGAGAAATGAGCATTAACAAGTTTAGTTTCAAGTTTTTTCACTTTTCCTAAAAAATTTTCCTAGACTCATCTTTATTACGACTCTTTATCTCAAGAACATTGACCCTATCACTAAGAGTTACCTTTTGAGTATTTAACTGACTTATAAGAGTTTGAGCTTCAATAAGTTCTTGTTTTAATGCAGCCTTCTCTTTTTCTAAAGTCCTCACTTTTATAGTCAATATAATTTTGACTTTCCCCAATTTGTAACTCTCTTGAAACAATTGTTCCTATGCTTGTTGAACGTCTATGATCTCATCATCATTATCCTCATTACTCATTGGGCCATCATGATTTGACTCAAGAGTCTCATTATGGTTAATGTAGGTGGAATTTTTCGGGAAGGCTGAGCCGAACTCTCAAGCCCCAAATGAATGAGTCCAAACTCTCTCTGCAAGAAAAGAAGGTTAGAATGGGTTGACCTTTGGTGGGCTGATCACACTCCGATGATTAAGTCAGCAAGCTTAATCGAGATAAAAACGAATGAAAATTGTGAATACTTGGGGTTTTTCTGTCCATACCTGACTCTCGATGTCTTGGGTATTTATATAGTGATCGATGGAGTGTGTTTTGCCTTGGCCTATCAGTAGACTCTCATGGCCTGCTGGGTAGGCATCATCATTGACGTCGCCTGACTACTTACAGGGCCTGGTGCACCGTTGCGGAGGATTTCGGTTGACCGGACGTGCACGTCGACGTCACGTGGGCAGCCGCCCCTGCATTTAATGTGAGTCAACTCTGCAGTTAATGTTCGAAGACCGCTAGCGGTTTAGGCCATGGCGGAGAGGAGGTCGGCAGTTAAGGCCGGCCTGTCCTTTAATTCTAATCTAGGCCGCCAAGCAGCCCCAACTTTAATTTGTGTAGATTGGGCCTCACCCATTGGGTTGGGCCAGGGAACATTCCCCCACAGTTAAGGTAACTATCATGATCAACATACATGCCATTAGATGTAGAGGAAGATATGTGAGCATTATTGTACATAGATGGATTATATGCAACATAATAAATAGGCTCTTCCATAAGAGATGGTGAACAAATAGTTAATATAACTTTTTTAAGGCAAATCCATGTTACTTGAAACACTTTCAGGACCTCAATTAAGAAAAATAGTTTTCAAAATGATTTTAAGAGTGTCCTGCTCTGATACCAATTGAGAAAACCAAGTGTTCTTGGTAATATGGATTTATACCTTAAGATGGACCTAGACGAGGGGGGGTCCCTACTCATTTTTCATGCAAGTGCAAGCAATAGATAAACTAAATCAAACCATATACAACATCATAAGCAATAGACAAGACACAAGTAATTTTAATGTGGAAACCCTTCCCGAAAAAAACCACGGGGCCTAGCCCAACTCCAACTAATCACTGTATAAGGAATAAAATACAAGAAGCCTTACAACCTTCTCACACCGTTGAATCCACAACTAGAATTGAACCTTATAGCTTGTACGCCATCCGAATCTACAAAATCGTTCCAGTGCTTGATTCTCTACTGAGTCCATGATGAAGCCCTTCGATCTAGCAACTTGAATCACCACAAGCTGCTCTCTTCAATCTAGCAACTTGAATCACCACAAACTATTCTCTTCTCTTTGATGGTATGAAGGAAGGTATGATGGAGAGTCCTCTTAGAATATTTAGGCTCTTAACATATGAAGTAGAAGACTCTAAGTGGGAGAAAGTTTACCCCAAACACTTATATCTTTTCTCTCTAGGTTCTCTGCCTCCACCCAATTGAATCTCTTCTATAGATATATTATGCCAGCTACTATAAGCCCTTGTTGGTTGAAGAAGTTAACCCTAGAATCTTTCTCCCAAAATAGAGGGATAAAGTGGAGTGGAGTCTTCTCAAGACTTTTTACAAACACCTGGTGGGCAATGTAGAAGACTCTCCCTATTTTCGAATGAAGAACACTTTTATGTCTTGTATATTACCTCAAGGAGAGAGAGAGAGATGTCTTGGCTTCCCACCAGCACCCCCTTACCACACGTGATTCTCAAACTTGTATCAGCCTCACAGCTGTTCAAGATGCTTCAGGGAATTCATGAAATTCTTCAGGTTCGCTAGAAAAGTGGAGAAGAACATCTCTTTTTGGACGCACAAGGTTCATGCATAGCCTCCCCAATATTCTGCCATGTCTCCTTCATGGAATTTATCACTTTGTCACCATATGTTTGAAGAAAGCTCCGCACTTGAGCAAAACCTGGAAGTGGTCTATTCTTTGTCGAAAAAAACTTTTTTAAACCATCGAGACCCCGCTCTAGCGAGGTGGAGTTCGCCTAAGAGCGGGCTTCACTGGAACAATTTTTTGAACCATCAGGACCCCATTCTAGCGGGGTGGAGTCTGCCTGAGAGCAGGCTTCACTGGAAGAATTTTTGTGTTGGAAGAGCTGGACCCCACTCTGGCGCGGTTGAGCCCATTTTCCTAACATAAGAAAATAAAATTACCTACCTACCTTCGTCTTTTGAAACAATGCTTCTCACCATAAGCATTGTCGCTCATTTCAGTCACCACTGCTTCCAAATACTGCATCCTTTCCATTAATATGGTAAATGCCCATTTTACCTTTTGTTACCTGAAAATAAGACAACAACAAGCACCGCCCTCTCTCACCCTACTCACCTCATAACACTCCTCCTCCTCATCCTCCTCCTCCTCCTCCCTCTCTCTCTCTCTCTCTCTCTCTCTCTATAATTGGAAGTAATTGAGGAGAAACCTCACTTGTCGACCCAGGTGATCATTAACAAAGAAGAAGACAGAGGTGGGGACGAAAAGTTCTATGAGAATATTGAAATAAAGATCAAGATGCCCAAGTTCGTCGACTTCAAATGCCCCCTCCATAGCAATGTTTTGAAAATCGGACCAGCCGGTTGAACCGGTTGGACTGTTGACCGGTTTATAAAATTGTCCAGTTTGACCCCCCAAAAATCATTTTAGGTGAAAACCGTATTAAACTGTTCAAACCAGCAGTTCAACCAGAGAACCAATGAACCAGATCCTGTTCACAGCAATCACACGGTTATCAAGAACTACAAATTTGTGAAATTTTTTGGGTTTGCATGTCAGCCCCCTTTTGATCTAGGGCTGAAAATAGATTCTTTGCCTTGGTCCTCTCCTTTCGAATCACCAAATTTGGTCCTCTCTTCAACCTCTAGTAATCACAATTCATACCAAACCACATATATATATAGAGAGAGAGAGCGTCGTTTCAACATTCATCCATATATATATATATATATATATCTATTATAATATATAAAGGCTGCTCCCTAGAAGTTGCGTATCTTTTTCAAGTGTCAAAAATGCCCTTAAAAAGTTTGCAGATTTGTTTCACTTTATCAGTTGAAGCAATTAAGGTTAATTATTACTATTTAAAGTCTTTATGTAACTAAATGGTAGTTTTTTCCATCCCTCACGACTCTATAACTACGGCAGTTATAACTACTACAAGTGAGAGAGTTGCATATGCATTGCATGTGCCCTACCCTTTAGTATATATAGGGAGAGAAAGGGGAGGAGGTCGAGAGAGAGAGAGAGGAGGAGGAGGAGGAGGAGGAGGAAGAGGCCTCTATTCTCTGAAATGATGAAAAGATGAAGATTTAGGGTTAAGTGAATGAGCAAGTAATAAGGTGTAAACATAATGCCGTTGTTTTGACTTGTTGACCAATTCTCTTTAGCCATGTCATAACAATATGAAACATTGACCATATGATTCTCATTTTTTCGAGTTTTTTAAAATTGATAACATCAAGAAAAACTTTAATGATTCTTTCTATCAAAATTTTCAATTAAGTTTCATTGCTACCAAAAATATAATCTTGAACTTTTTGGAAAATTTAAGAAAATAACATGAAAGGAAAAAAATTAAGAAAATAAAATGAGGTGAAAAAAGTTAGATTTTACTAAGGGATAAAAATAAATAAAAAAATTTACTAACCTATTACATAGATTTATTTATGTAGTTATATATACATTTATAATATCATGGTTCAATACCAGTTTGATCCTAATTGATTCAACGGTTGAACCACCAACTCGTGGCTTGACGTCTTCTCAACTGTTAGAGTTTCAAAACATTGCTCCATGGGCCTTGAATCTACTGATTCATTATTTTTTTTTTAACTCTTTTTCGTCTTATAGCTAAAATAGTAGTGTGGTCAATTATTGACCCAAGTGATTATCAACAACGAAAAAAAAGGAATTTGGGGACTAGGAGAATGGCGAGAATATGGAAATGCCTAAGTTCATGGACTTCATAGCCCTAATCCTTTGGTTGCATCACAGCTCTAATCCATATGTCTCTAATCTACTGAATCCTTTCTCTCTCTTGTTATGTTTTTCTTTCAAATTTTTTTCGTCTTGTAGTAGAAGTAATAGTGTGCTTACGATGTTTGTAAAATTGGCTCTCTAAATCTGAATTCTAAGTTACATGTTATGATCTCTCTTTCTCAAACTTGTTATTTCTCTACCACTCTAAAATGTTATCATTGGTGATGCGAAAGGATAAACTTAAAAAGTCAAAAGCATATTATGGTGCATTATAAGGAGTATTAGATGTGCAACGAACATATTTATGAAGGAATCAAACTATCAATATGTTAGGAATGTGAGAAGATTGTTCTTGTAAGCTGTAAGGAAATGGGTATGTTCAACTTGCATCCAATTATTGAGGCATTTCTTATTGTCAAAGATATGATGTTTAGATATTGGATATGATATAAGCTGGAGTTGTTGTTGGTGGAGGTCCTATTACATTGTTAGCGATACAAAATTGTGGGCCCAATAAAAGCCAAGCCAAGCCCTAGACCAGGAGAGACCAGCCCGATAAAGTTGGCCCATGAGTACCGACCTATCAGACAAGGCCCATACTAATTAGATGTAGGGACCCAAAGTGGCTGGCCCATAGATCTTAATCCAATAGGTACTAGGACTAATGAAGTCGATAATACAAATCCTATTCCTATATGAAGTAGGACAAGCAAAAGATAAGTCCAAAACACTAAATCCACTCAATTAATAATGATTCCTATGAGGAAAGTGACTCTAATTCCCAAAAGGGAATATGGCATTCCAAAAATTGTAAATACCCCAATGCACTAAAGGTGTACGGTACATGCACTGGAGTTCTTGCTCTTCATAATTTATTTGATGCATTATGGTTAAGCTTGCTAACTTAATCATCGGAGTGCCTTTGGCCCAAAAGGCGTCAAGATATTCTTATCGTCTTCTTCTTTTGTAGATTGCTTATGCTCGTTAATACGGTTTGAGAGTTCAACTGGGCCTTCCTAAAAATTCCACTTACAATTGGTGCCATTTGTGGGAAGGTTTACACAATGATGAGTACCAACTATCTCAGAGGCGGAGTTGATCCCACCAATAGGGAACTTGATGACAGCCATGACGTCCTTAGCCACGATGACACATACCTATCAAGTCAACGTGATGATCTAGTATGAACTCTGGGCGGATGCTTTATTATATCAGAGATACAATTCCTTAAAGGCAATCGACCGGAAGGATAGGAGCGTCTAGCATGGGCTCCGCAGTATGCCAAAAACCCAAACCACCAAAGGAATTACTGCAGGAATTTATATCCATCACCATCCAGTGGCTGCATACCCAGCAATTTTTCCCCCTGAACAACTAACCAGGAGATCCGGCAACAGGATGAAGAAATTGCGTACCTCGGATCAACGATTGAGACCATGAGAGAAGCAATTGCCAGACAAGATGGAAGAATACCTGAGAGATGCCCAGATCACTGGTAGAGGTGGACGAATTCAAGAAAGATAAGACCCCCGATCGCACGTGCAATAGGGAACTACACAGTTAGTGCAGGGCACTATATGGACCGACAAGAAGATTGACAACCACGAAGGAATCAGACACCAGCAAGAGACCCGACAAGGGTCGAGCCAATGCAGTAAGATTAGGACAAGTGGTTAGAAGATTGGATGGAAAACTAGGAAAAGCACCAAAAAGGGCGTACATCCCAGGATATAGCCAAAAAAGCCCTGGCCCAGATTGCTTCTACCCCTGTCACAGAAAAGATTGAGACATATCGACCTCTTAGGAAATTTGCGCCACCAAAGTTCACTCCTTATGATGGGAAGTTAGATCTTATTACCCATGTTTGGCACTACAAGCAGATGTTAGCTCTATGGAGCTATGACGATTCACTTATGTGCTGAGTTTTCCCTTCAAGCTTGGGAGAGGTAGCTCTACGATGGTTCGACAAGTTGTAGTCTAGATCAATATTAAGCTGGAGATAACTCGTCGAGCTATTCACTAACTGGTTTAATGCCAACAGCAAGCAGCCGAAAGAGGTGGACTACTTGCTAACTTTACAGAAGAAAAATGGCGAGGGATTACATTTGTATGCATGGAGATACTAGGAGGCTTATAATGAAATAGAGGATTGTAACGAGCAGCTGTCTATTGCACAGTTTAAGATTGGCCTTCCCAAAGAACATCGGTTGAGGCAATCCCTTATGAAAAAACTAGTCACCCGAATATAAGATCTGATGTTAAGGA
Source organism: Euryodendron excelsum (assembly GCA_033060915.1). Classification (NCBI taxonomy): domain Eukaryota; kingdom Viridiplantae; phylum Streptophyta; class Magnoliopsida; order Ericales; family Pentaphylacaceae; genus Euryodendron; species Euryodendron excelsum. The sequence continues at coordinate 29,721,331 of CM065393.1, read as the reverse complement.
TTGAACAGTATGCACTGGTGGAAGAAGATGTAGCACAACTGACGCAAGAGAAGGTCAGCAAGAAAAATGAGAAGAAAGACGAGTGTGAAAGCAAGAAGCCTAAACATGAGGGGAACAATAACAACAGTCGGGGTAGGAAAGCTACATAAGGGGTCAACACAGTCTTTAAGGACCCAATTTACAAAATTTTGCCCCAAATACGAGACAAACCCTTCTTCAAGTGGTCCCCGAAGTTGGGAAGAGACCCTGCTACCTGAGACCAGAGGAAGTTCTGCTCTTACCACAGGGAGAAAAGGCATCAGATGGAGAATTGTAGGAATCTTAAGAACCATTTGGAGGAATTGGCAAAGGCAGGACACCTAGACTAATACATTGATCGTGAGAAGACAAAGCGGGAGGCAGAATAGACAAAGTAGGAAGCCGTTTTGTAGAAGGAAGTTAGAACTAAACCTGTCCAAATAATCAATGTCCTCCATGGATCAGCAGAATCAGCAACTGTAGACCCACACAAATATCGGGTGGAGATGCAGAAAGCAACACACCTCAGGGAGGTAATGCAGTTGGAAGCCCCAAAAAAAATGGAAAAGGTTGGTAGTAGTGTTGAGACCATAACCTTTACCGATGATGACTTGGCAGCGGTGCAACTGCTACACAATGATGCATTGGTAGTAACGCTATGATTGGGGGACTATGATGTAAAAAGGTTGCTAATTTATCAAGGAAGCTCCTCCGAAGTCGTGTTCTACGACCTCTTTAAGAAGCTAGGACAGAAGGATGCCGATCTCCAACCATCTTTGAACCCCCTGGTCGGGTTCACCTCAAACCCGGTCTGGCCGTTGGGAAAGGTAACTATCTTGATTACTACAGGAGGAATCACTATTTAAATAGAGTTCCTGGTGCTTAGTGTGCCTTACCCCGACAATGCAATCATGGATCGGACATGCTTGCACATTATGAAAGCCATACATTCCTCCTACCATCAGCTGATCGGTTTCCCGACTATGGGAGGAGTAGAAGAAATAAGAAGGGACCAATAAAGCTCAATTAGTGCTTCCTGACGACATGCGCCACCAAAGAAAAGACGGGTAAGGTTCAAATGATGAAACTCCACGAAGACACACCCACGATTGATGATGTCGGGCTGTTATCAGAAAACAAGGCCGTTGAGGACTTGAAGAAGGTTTACGTAGATTGGCATGATGAAGAAAGTATTTTGTTCTCGACACCTCTCTGTTTAAATCTAAGGATAATCATTAATTAATCTATTGACATAGTACATTGAGGTGTTTGCCTGGACACCTTATGACATACTAGGAATTAACCTAGATGTAGCCTACCACAAGATAAACATGGACCCACAATGCTAACCTGTGGTCCAGAAGGGGAGAAGGGCAACTACTCAACATATGGATGTTGTGATCGAAGAAGTGGACATGCTCTTTGAAGCAGGGGCAATAAGTGAAGTCTACTACCCATGCTGGCTCTTAAATAAAGTGGTAGTAAAGAAGAAGAATGACAAGTGGAGGGTTTGTGTTGACTTCACCGATTTGAATAAAACATGCCCCAAGGACCCTTTCCCCCTTCCAAAGATCGACCAACTGGTGGATGCAACAGCTAGATTTGAGAGGATGAATTTTTTAGATGCCTATTGCAGGTACCACCAGATTCCGCTCCACGAAAAGGACCAAGAAAAAACCGTCTTCATCAACCCAAGGGGCATCTTTTGTTATAAAGTAATGCCTTTTGATCTGAAGAACGGAGGCGCTACCTATAGGAGATTGGTCACCATAATGGTTAAGCAACACATCAGCAATATTGTTGAAGTGTACATTGGCGACATGGTGGTCAAGAGCAAGGTCGGCGGACAGCATTTGGGCGATCTAAAGGAGTTGTTCCACATCCTCAAAAATTATAAGATGAGGCCGAATACCTCTAAATGTGTGTTCGGGGTAAGCTCTAGGAAATTTCTTGGATTTTCGGTTACACACTGGGGATTGAAGCATATCCGAATAAAATAAGCGTAATCCAAAATATCCAAGTCCCGAGTAATATCAAGGAAGTCCAGAAGTTGACTGGAATGGCAGCGGCTCTCAACTGATTTATTAGCCGATATGCAGATAAGTGTTAGCCATTCTTCTAAAAAGCCACCATACGATCAAGTAACCTCAGACATCTCCAACACTGGCATACACCTCAAAAAGTTCAGACTTCCCTAGTCGACAAAAAGCAAAGAATGGGGCAACGTCCCACCGTCGACCTCCCTGATTAACCTTGGACATCCCAGAGGAGCAGCGTTTTGCCAGACGGAGTACTAGTTCAAGAAGTATTAGAAATCAACCTTGGACTTCCTCAGAGGAGTGGTGTTTTGCCAGATGGAGTGCCGATTCAAGAAGACATCAACCTTGGACTTCCCCAGAGGAGTAGCGTTTCGCCAAACGGAGTACCGATTCAAGAAGTATCAAACGTCAACCTTGGACTTCCCCAGAGGAGCAGCGTTTCACCAGACGGGGTGCCGGTTCAAGAAGTATTAGAAATCAACCTTGGACTTCCCCAGAGGAGCAGCGTTTTGCCAGACGGAGTGTCAGTTCAAGAAATATCAGACGTTAACCTTGGATTTCCCCAAAGTAGTGTTTTGCTAGATGGAGTGCCAGTTCAAGAAGCGTTAATTTCCCTATAGGAGTATCATTTTACCAGAAAAAATACCAAGCATCGACCATCTACTTGAGGTAACTGTTCTTTGGCTTCCAATTCTTCCAGTCCCTCCAATCGCCTCACGGTCAACATGAGACTCTTACTTTATCATTTTCTGTCTTTGACAAGCAAAGGCAAAAAAAGAGGGGCAGCTGTAAGTACCCCATTTTTGCCCGTCTGGTAATCTCTGGCCCGACTGGGCTCACTTTCACACATCACATACATATTCAGACTCTAACCTGACTTCTAAACTCCAATTTAGTCCACCGGTTGCTTCCCGGGCCCCACTGGAAGCTAAATAACCATTTTGCCTTTAGGCATCCGAAAGCCCCAGGAACCATACCGGCTTTGGGTATCAAACCGGAAACCTCCTACAACATTCTAGCTAATTTTTCCAAGCCCCAAGCCTTTTTCCGGGACATTCCAAGTCCATCTTGGCAGCTTTCTGACCTGATTGACTGTTTTGCCTCTAATGGCCCAACCAACCCTTCCAACATATCCTGACATCATTCTTCAAGTCTACTATCCCTAAGACACTATTTTAAGGGTTTCTACCCATTTTTGGCCTTTTAGGCCATTCCCGGCACTTTAAATCATTTCCAAACCTTCCAGAGTCACTCCTAGTGAAGTCAGGCTAAAAATTGCATGGTAGTCACTAGTATAGGCACCCAAATCTTTTGAAAATACACTACTTGCCGACCTTAGAACTTTCCTAAGTGGCTGGCGCTATTACTAGTGGCTCTAAGCCAAAATTTGGCATGGCACCACTCCTAGTGGCGCTAGAAGGAAATTTTGCCTAGCGCCACTACAACAGGTGTCAAATCAATCCTCTGTTTATAAATACATAGCCTCCTCCAGCATGAAAAGGGTCCACAAACACAGTCTAGAAACCCTCATCTTCGATATACAGAGCTCGAAGCCTCTCCAAACCCTAGTTTCCTTTAGGTTTTCCAAACCCTAACCTCTATACACCAAACCCTAGCCTCACATGCACTCACATACACCCCTATACACTCATATACTAGCCTCAAAACCTCCATTGAATATTTGAAGTGCTGTAACTCCGAAGCTCCCGAAGATTAAAGTAAGCTCTCGAAGACCGACACAAAGCAAAGCAAAGACTGAAGTAAAGAAAGCAACCATAACCAAGCAAAATAAAGAAGATTCAAGGTAGGCTCTCTATTTATGTTTACGCATCTTCCCACTCTCTCTTCTCTCTCCTAACCCACTTGGTTTTCTTCTATTTTAATCTCCCATCTTCTACCCCCCTTTCTTGCATGCTTGAAACAAGGGATTCCCCGGTCCATGTGTAGGATTAGGCTATTGAAGGTCACCGTGTCGGGGACTTTCTTTTAATCTAACCAGAGATCGCGTGGGTTCGGCCCCCTTGGTTATGTGGTGAAGCCTTTAACCTTATACGTTCACGACTCAACTTGTATTGTACATATCATGATCATGCATTCCTCCAAAATTCGTTTTCGAACTTGTTTTCAAAACTTGCATTAAAATTATTTTCAAACTTGCATTAAATTTTCTTTTTCAAACTTATTTTCAAAATCACAATCCTAAGGTGATTCTAGCCTTTCCTTGGTTAGAATTGCTTTAGGAAAGTGTTATATTTAAAGTGACCAATATGGTCCGTATTTTCAAATCCTTGTTGTTTTCAAAACCACAATCCTATAATGGTTCTAATCTCCTTATTCTATTGGACTCTTGTCCGAACTACGACTGACCTGATTTCTTAAAAGGGATATGTAGGCAACCCTCATGGGTGCGGTCATAACTTTTTTTTCAAATCTCTATTTTCAATTTCTAAAACTTTCTTTCAAAATCAAATCTATCTTTTCAAATCCATTTCAAATCAAATCAAGCCTTTTCTCAAATCTCTTTTCAAAATCAAATTTTCTTTTCAAATCTCTTTTCAAAATCAAAAAAAATTCTTGCACTTGCATATCATGTATCATGTCAATATCTTTTCAAAGTTCTTTTCTAAAGTGGATAGGATTGGACATATATTGATTAAAGACTCTAGTGGGTGAACCTAGGATGAATAGACATGTAGGTACCGCAAGAGTGGGATAAGGTAATGGCTTAGTGCGTCTTCCCTACACATAACCAACCTTCGAACTTTAGATCACTGTTTTCGAAAGACCAAAATGGAGTTATTTTCAAAAAGGGCTTACATTTTTTCAAAGGTTGCCAAACAACCGATTTTCTTAAAAACCCTTTCTTGAGGAAGTGTTTCCAAAAACCTTTTTCAAAACCCCTAAGTGTAATCTTTGGATTGTGCTTAGTTTTAGGTGACTTAACTCACCTTAATCAAGTTAGGTGGCAACTCCAAATCTTTTTCCAAAAGCCCTTTAGTCAAATTAATTTTCAATTCAAACCCAGTCGCACTCATTCTTCTAACGATAGTGTATTGTGTTTTTCTCACTTGTCTTTTCAGGTGCGAAAAATCGGGGCACGACAGTTCTTAGGACAGTTCAATAGAAAATTCAGCAAATAAAATCAGCAAGTACTTGACCTTTCACTGCCTACTGGGGTAAGAATTTGATGCTGAATTCTCCCAGCTCCACTGCACATTTTGCTAGTCTTTTCGAGAAATTGGCTCTTCTGAGGAGTGGCTTAAGCTAGTGGTTCGTGAGGACGTTGATGGTATGGGCCCTAAAGTAGTGCACCAACTTACATGACGCCATAACCAATGCTAGGGCTAGCTTCTCTAGTTGAAGATACCTATTTTTCACTTCTACTACCTTTCTTGCTGATGTAATAGACTGGCTTCTACTACCTGTCTGGCTGTCTAAGTAGGACGACACTCACCACATGGTCTGATATTGCCAGATAGAGATAGAGTTCTTCATGTTTCAGCGGCGTAGAAGGTAGAGGTGGCTAGGCCAAAATGGAATTGAATGCATGTTGTACTTTTGGATAATGCACATACAGGAATAGAATTAAATGTATGAATGCACATTTTTTTACATATGGACAAGAATGGATGCATGCCCCTTTGGGTTTGCCCTAAGGTTCATGTTTAGTTACGAACATTTTACATATGGACATGAATGGATGCATGCCCTTTTGGGTTTGCCCTAGGGTTCATGTTTCATTACGAATGTTGTATCCTAGTGTCAAGTGGTCCTTTGAATTTCTGTTTCTCTTTTGGGATTCCCCTTTCTAATTCTGCCCCTTTCTTGTTAGGATGTGATAGCACTTGCACCATTCTCAAAGGCTTAACCCATTAACTCGCTTTCCGTCTTCTTTCTTGTTAGATGGAAAAACTCTTTTTAATGGATCTCTCAGTTTCTTTTAGGATTCTTCTTTGGATCGGTGGGCTTTCTTGAGTGATGACCCGTATCCCCTTTTGGCAAAGCAATAAGTAGTTTCCTTCCTTGAAAGTTATTAAGAAGCGCAGGCAAACTCAGTCATTGAACCTTTCAAATTGTGAGGTCCTCTAAAGACACGATCAATCATTGAAGGGCAAATATAGATTTATGAATATCAAGATGCAGCTTAGCTCGAAAAGATCAACATCAAATTTGCATAAAACCACATAAATCGAGCACAAATGGTTATGAGATGATCAAGGCCATATTAGTGACAATGTAGTGGTGTAAGTGTGAAATTTACTGAGACTAATGAGAATATAGGCCCTATGCATGATCTAGGATGGTACAATAACTCGTGGATTAACACACTTAGAAGTCAAACCGGTTTCATCCCATACTCTTTTTCTTTTCCCTTTTTTTTCTTCTTCTCCTTCATTTTTCTCCTCTTTTTTTTTTTTTTTTTTTTGTTGTGGAAATCCAACACTATCTCTCCAATAATGAAAATATAGAAATGTAAAAGTATGGCGGCTTTCACACACATGAGCAAGTAGCCTTCTCCTCTTGTCACATAACAATGATAGTTGCACTCAGACTCACTGGTAGCCCTTTCCATAAGTGATGAGAGAGGGAATCGACAAAAGGTTAATCTAGGTGTAAGACAATCCACAAATATGTAACCATTTAAAAATAGATTATAAAGGCGGATTCCATATTCTAAGAAGTCTCGAGAAGTGTGCATTAAAATGAACATGAAGCACCAATATGGCAAAGATCATCAAAACCGTTGACTCATATTTATGCAAGTGATCGTACACACAAGATTTAACCTCAAACAAGCATGCACATCAATCTGTTCATAATTGGATATTTGCCCCACTGATTGTGAATGTGTAGTACAAACACTATCAATAGTCCTCTTTTTTTTTTTGTTTTTCAAAGATTCAATCATCCCAAGCTCGCCAATATGCGCTAATCTTCCTTTTGAGAGTGCAACTACTTGCTGCTTTGCTAGGATGTCCTCTAGAGGTTACTCTTTGGACTTCAATGAGTTTATGTAATCAATCCTATCTCTCACCCTTCTACATTTTCCATCTCTCTGTACTTTTTATTTCTCTCTCCCCTCTTTTGGAGTAAAAGATTGTTTCTGCTGAAAATGGTGCTTGTGCTATCCTTTCCTTCGAGTTGAGGGCATCATGGATCGGGGAAAGGTCCTTAAATGTAATTACCATCTATAAGAATGTGAAATAAATGGGATGCTCCAGAAATCACTACTCATTTCACTCAAATCTATTTATGTGGAATGAGGACACTTGATTTAAAACAAAAATGAGAAGCAAAATATGATGCAAAATAATAAAAGATAAGATGGACGAATTCAAGAAACATCCCTTTTCATTGCACTTTGGAATAAACCCTCCAGAAAGGCTCCAGAATCACATCAATTTCTTTTATGCTTCATTGCGCGGTTCATCTCCTAGGTGCTGAGAACTCTAGCATCGATCAAGTCTTGTATCTTGTGCTTCAGGAAGAGACAATGCTTAGTATCATGCCCCTATCTTCCAGAATGGTACTCACAAACAAGAGTCGAGTTGAAAGTAGGGCTTAAAGGATTTGGCAATGGTAGGGCAGGTATGGGCGTCAAAAGGTTCGCTTGTAAAAGGTCATGATAGGCTTTTGTTTGGGTGCAGGATAAGGGGGAAAAGGCATGAGGTCGGCGGGCCTTCTTATTGGGGTTGAGATGTTGTTGGGTTATGATTGGCCCTGGAGTAGGTGCTTGAGTAGCCACGGGGGTCTGAGATTGGTATTGGGGGTGACATTGCGGTGGTTGAGCAGGCAAGATGGCAGACACTTCTCCCTCCTTTCGGCCGAGTTTCCATGTTGTGGGAACCTTCTTTGCTAAGCTTGCAGAAAGTTCTTCAGTTTTAGCATAGGGGTCAACGATCCTTTCAGTTTTTAGGCCATTTTCTATCATCTCCCCTTGTATGATAAGCTCGAAAAAGTTTCTCCCAACACTCGTGCAGAGCTTTTTGTAGTATATTCCCGAGAAGGTATGAACAAACAGTTAAATATATTCCTTATCTTCTAAAGGGGGATTGACTTGTACTCCTGCTTCTCTCTATCTAAGGGTATAGTTTTTGAAACTTTCTTTCTCTCCTTTACTCATCGTCATCAGGGACCATTGATCGGAAGTAAGGTCGATGTTGTGACGGTATTGGGCTTTGAATGCATTGACTAGCTTAATCCAAGTGGTGATCTTTCGTAGGTCTAGACGAGCGAACCATTATAGAGTGAACCTAGTGAGACTGTGTTGGAACAACTGCATGAGAAGTTTCGGATCGTTGTCATGACCGTTCAGTGCCTCGACATATAGGCGAAGATGAGCAATAGGGTCACCGATGCCGTCATACTTTTGGAAGTCCGGCATTTCGAACTTAGCAGGTCTCGAGTGATCTGGAAAGAAGCAGAGCTCGTCATAGAAAGTAAACTCATAAGTGTCATAGCCATGGAGACTTTGCAGTGAATCTTCTAGCCCTTGGATTTTCAGACTAAGAGGGTCTAAGGGGGTCTTCTTTACGACATATGAGAGCAATATGATTTTCTCCTCTTCAGTGTTAATCCATTTTGCGTCTTCCTTGGTCCTCACAACATTATCAGATTGAAGCACGATCCTTGGGTTAGCGAGTTCAGTGTCCTTGGACGAAGTCATGGATGACAATGGGATTGCAGCAGCATCCTTTATGGCCATAGTTTGAATGAGCTTGAACATTTCATTAATCTTGGTCCTCATTTCGTTGACCTCTTCTCGAGAGACTTGAGATGATTCTTCGGGGTTGGCAGCCATAAGTGATGCTCTTTGTCGGGTGATAATGGGGTCCCTAAGTGGATGTTGACTTTTCTTGGGAGTAACGTTGACTTGCTATAGTATGATCTCTGTAAATGAAAAAGAAAGAAGCAGAAAAACAAGGACATAAATCGCAAGTTAGTTTGTGATTTTTAGAGAGTTCTATGCAATGCATCCATTAGGGCGTCCCAATTGGAGAGGGGGACTAAATATGATAAAATCGGCTCACTTCCGAAGATAGGGGTTTTGCCCTTATATGCAAATACTTTACCGTTAGATGGGAATCTTCTTTCATTTGTATGTTCAAAGAAAGGGATAAATTGAACTTTGAATTTAGAATACAAGAGGAAACAGAGTACACTTTAATGTTGAAGAGGGAAACATTTTTCTTTGGACTTTTATTTATCTAGTTTTACATATAAATTTCTAAACTACTCTTGAGTCTTCGGATTCGGCCTATTTGGATTTGACGCCGAGGAGGTTGCTGAGAGACCTTGTTGACTAATTGCCCCTTGTCTTCTTGACAATCCTATCTCCGTGAGTATAAAAGGATTGGGGCCCCTCTTATAGAATGATTTGAAATGCATGCAATGATTCCTTAGGGTTACGTGGGAACTCTTAGGGTTTTGGTAGGTTTAATGCAACGAAGAGTGAACTTGGTGTCACTCTCTTTGGGTTGATCACATGCATGAGAATGCAATGAATTGAGTTGCTTTGGAACTCTTGTCTTAACATGGAATGTCAAATGCATGAACAAGGATGCATAGAGTAAAAAGTGACAGCGAATGCATTTGTAAAGTAAACATGGATGCATGAGTATTTAGATAGGCATTATAACAACAAGAAAATACAAACATTATTATAACAGGGATAAACAAATATAGAGAAAAGTAACAACAGTCGCCCTTTCCTCTATGGTTTTGAAAACGGTGTGCGTGTCCTAAATCCGGCAGAGGTTCGGCTATGCATAGTTTCTATATGAGCATGAGGTTGAGGGTTTACTAATGCGTCCTAAAAAGGCTCGATTCCCAGATCTTCGAACCTAGGCCCACTCTCCGAGGTGGTGCCATTATCGGTTGGTGATCTGAGCAGGAGAACCATCAAGAGGCCGTATGCGAAGAAACTGACACAACATCTTGCCCACAACCAATATACCGTTCTATCTTTCTAACTAGAAGGGACATATCAGGGTAAAGAATGCAAGTACACAGAATGCAAGTGCACGTACAGTATGTGTGTGATTTTTGAAAGTAGAGAAAAAAGCCCAAAAAACTCCCTTCCATCCTGTTCATCACATTCATTTATGCATAGCAGTTAGTATGATATAAAATAATAATCCAAACAAAAGCCGACCTACAAAACAAAGATGCAAAAGTTAGTATGTAGATGGCAAACTTAATGCAAGATAATATGAATGGAGTTAAATGCATATTTTTTAAAACAACTTTGAAAATTTGATTTTGAAAATTTTAGAGTGGATAGGATTGAACAAATTAATCGAAGACTCTACATAGGTGAAGGGTGAAAAGACATGACGATGGCCTAACCCTCTAAGTGTCCCCGTCAGCGTTGCCACTAGTCGTGCCCCGATTTTTCGCACCCGAAAAAACAAGTGAGAAAAACACAATGCTCTCTCATTAGAACTCATCCTCCTAGAAGAATGAATGCGACTAGGTTTGAATTGAAAATTGATTTGAATAAAGGGCTTTTGGAAAAAGATTTGGATTTGTCACCTAACTTGATTAAGGTGAGTTAGGTTACCTAAAACTAATCACAATCCGAAGATTACACTTAGGGTTTTTAAAAAAGGTTTTTGGAAAACACTTCCTCAAGAAACGGTTTTTAAGAAAATAGGTTGTTTGGCAACGTTTGGAAAATAGTAAGCCATTTTTGAAAATAACTCCATTTTGGTCTTTCGAAAACAGTGATCCTAAGTGTCGCGCCCAGATTTTTCGCACTCGAGGAATACTCACCCAAGCGGGAAAAATGTTGTACTCTCTCGTTAGAACTCACCCTCCTAGAAGAATGAGTGCGACTAGGTTTGAATTGAAAATTGAATTGAATAAAGGGCTTTTTGAAAAAGATTCGGAGTCGCCACCTAACTTGATTAAGGTGAGTTAGGTCACCTAAAAACTAAGCATAATCCGAAAACTACACTTAGGGTTTTTGAAAAACAATTTTGAAAATATCTCCTCAAGAGAGGGTTTTTAAAAAAAACAGGTTGTTTGGCAACCTTTAGAAAATATTTAGCCCTTTTTAAAAAAATGACTCCTTTTGGTCTTTGAAATCAGTAATCTAGGTTCGGAGGTTGGTTACGTGTAGGGAAGACGCATTAAGCTATCACCCTATCCCGCCCTTTTGGTACCTACATGTCAATCTACCCTAGATTCACCTATGAGAGTATTTAATTAACCCATGTTCAACCCTATTCACTTTGAAAAACAATGTTTGAAAACTAACATCATGCATGATATGCAAGTGCAAAATAAGAGAATGGAAAAATAAATTTGGAAAGGGATTGATTTGAAATTGATTTTTTTTGAAAATAGATTTGAAGAGATGGAATTGAAATTGGAAAGTTTGAACATTTGGAAATAGAAATTTGAAAGTGGATTGGAATTTGAGATTTGGAAAGATTTTGGAAACCGCACCCATGAGGGTGGAATTGAAAGTTTGAAAAGTATTGTGACCGCACCTGTGAAGGTTGCCTACGTATCCTTTTGGGGGAATCAGGTTAGTCGTAGTTCGGACCGGAGTCCGATTGAAAATAGAAGAGTGGATTTGAAGAAGGAGATTGAATTGGAAATTGAATTTGATTTGAAATTAGAAGAGGGGATTGGAAATTGAAATTGAAGAGATTGGACTTTGAATAGAAGATTGAAAATTGGAAATTGGAATTTTAGAATTGAAAAGATTGAATTTTGATTTGAAAAGATAGATTTGGACTTCTTTTGGAAAGAGAAGGTTTAAGAAACCTAAACTTAGGAAAGAGAGGAGACTTAGGAAAGATTTGACTTGACTTGGAAGGTTTGGGAATTTAGAAAAGATTGGATTTAGGAAATGTTTGAATTAGGAAAAGTTCGATTTAGGAAAGTTTCATTTTTGGAAAGTTTTGAATTAGGAAAGTTTTAGGTTTAAGAAAGTTTTCAACTTAAGAAAGTTTTGAATTAGGAAAGTTTTCAAATTAGGAGAGTTTCGAAATTAGAAATGTTTGAAAAAGGGAAGTTTTGATTTTGGAAAGTTTTGAAAACAAGGAAGTTTTGAAAATAAGAAAGTTTCGTTTTAGGAAAGGTTTGAAAAAGGAAAGTTTTCAATTTAGGAAATGTTTGAATTAAGGAAGTTTTGAGTTGAGGAAATTTTAAATTAAGAAAACTTTGAGTTTAGAAAAGTCTTAGATTTGGAAAGATGTTGAAGTTTTGAAAAGTTTAGAATTTGAAAAGTTTGGAAGTTTAGAAAGATTGAACTTAAGAAAGTTTTGAATTTGGAAAGATTTGAAATTTAGAAAGTTTAAGATTTAGAAAGTTTTAGGGTTTTAGAAAATCTTGAGATTAGGAAAGGTTTGAGTTTAGAAAAAGTTTGAAAAATTAGATTTGGAAAGTTGAGATTTGGAAAAGGGGTAGGATTAGGAAAGGGTTGAATTAGGAAAGATTTTTATGTTCAAGTTTTTGGAAACTTAAGGTTTAGGAAAGTGAAAGTTTAGGAAGGATTTGAATTAGGGAAGAGTTGGATTTTGAAACTTAAGGAAAGGTTTAAAGTTTAGGTTTAGGAAACTTATGGTTTAGGAAGGAATTGAATTAGGAAAGGCTTGGATTAGGAGGGGATTGGATTTGGTTTCTAAAAGAGAAAGGTTGGATTTTGTTTCTAAAAGAGAAAGGTTGGATTTTGTTTCCAAAACGGAGGATAGGATCTAGTTTCCTAAACGGGGAGATTTGATTCGGTTTCCTAAAGGGAAGATAGGATTTGGCGAGGATTTGGAAAGGGAGATTCTAGAAACCCTAGTTTTGGAAAACTATAGTTTGGACGTAGAAAATAGGTTTTGAAAATATGTATAGTTTGGATTTAAAAACAAGAGGTTTTGGAAACCTAAGTTTGGGGCAAAGTTTGAAAACCATGTTTTTGGGAAGAAAATTTAGGGTTTCCTAATTGTGGGTTCTAGGGCTTGACTTGGGCTCTAAGGAAAAGGGATTTTTAGAAGGTGCGTTTTTTAGAAACAAAGGTTTTCTAGAAGGGAATCCTAGGAAGGAGTTTTTGGAAAGATTTTGAAGAGGGAGTTTTTGAAAAGATTTTTTTGGAAAGAAGGAATTTTCGGAAAGCATGTTTTTGGAAACGTAGATTTTTGGAAGGAAGATCCTAGGGGAAAATTTCTAGAAGGGAGATTTTGGAAAAGAGAGCTTTTGGAAAGATTTTTGGAGAGAGTTTTTAGGAAGGTGAATCTAGGGAGTGTTTTTAGAAAGAGATTTTAAAGAGGAGTTTTAGAAAGGAGTTGAAAAAGAGAATTTTGAAAAATAGATTTTGAAAGGGAGTTTTTGAAAACAACTTTGGAGAGGAGAGTTTTAGGAAAGTATGTTGAAAAAGAGATTTTTAGGAAGAGATTTTTGAAGAGAGAGAGTTTTTGAAAAGTATAAAAACATCTCACTTTCCTAAAGCGATTCTAGCCATAAGAAGACTAGAACCACTTTAAGAAAGTGGTTTTAAAAACAACGTTTGAAAACATAGACTAAAAGGCCACTTTTAATATAACACTTTCCTAAAGCAACCCTAGCCATGGAAAGGCTAGAATCACCCTAGGATTGTGATTTTGAAAACATGTTTTTGAAAAAGAGCTTTTGATGCAATTTTAAAAACAAGTTTGAAAACGATTTTTGAAAACAACATTTTGAAAACGGATTTTGGAAGATGCAAGACTATGATATGCACAATGCAATTTGGGGTCGTGAACATACAAGGTTAAGGCTTCACCACATAATCAAGGGGGCCGGACCCACGTGGTCTTTGGTTAGACTAGAAGAAAGCCCCCGACACGGTGACTCTCCAATAGTCCAATCCTACACATGGACCGGGAATCCTCTTGTTTCAAGCATGCAAAGAAAGGGCAGGAAAGAGATGGGGGATTAAAATAGAGAAAACCCAAGTGGGTTGGAGAGAGAAGAGAGAGGGGGGAAGTGCGAAAATTTAAATAGGGAGCCTACCTTGTTTCTTGTTTATTTTGCGCGCCGTGCGGTCTTCAATCTGCGGTCTTTGTCTTGATCTTCACCTTCAGTCTTCAAGAGTTGTCTTCAAGATTTAGATGGCAGCTCTTCAAGTCTTCCAAGGATGGTTGAAGGTTAGGGTATGAGTGTATGGGGGAGTGTATGAGTGTATAGGAGGCTAGGATTTGTGTATAGTGGCTAAGGTTTGGAGAAACCTAAGGAGGCTAGGGTTTTTGGAGGTGCTCGAGCTCTATATATCGAATTGTGTGATTCCTAGGTTCAGTTTTCAGACCCCTTTCACGTTGAATGAGGCTCTGTATTTATAGAGGGAAGACAAGCCTGGCGCCTGTTGCAGTGGCGCCAGGGCAAAATTTACACTAGCGCCACTAGTAGTGGCGCCAGGCCATTTTTTGACTTGGCGCCACTACTAGTGGCGCCATCCATTTAGGAAACAATTAAGGTCGGCAAGCAACGTATCTTTGACTAGATTTGGGCGCCTGTACTAGTGACTACCATGTAAACTTTAGCCTGGCTTTACTAGGAGTGACTCCGGAAAGTCCGGGAATGATTTGAAGGAGCCGGGAGTGACCCGGAAGGCTGGAAAGGAGCAGGAACACTTGAAATAGTGTCCCGAAGGTATTTGACTTGAAAAGTGAGGATAAGATGTGTCAGAAAGGTCGACCGGGCCTTTAGGGGCAAAACGGTCAACCGGACCGAAAAACTGCCGGGACAGACTCAGACTGTCTCGGAACAAGACTTGGGATCTGGAAACATTATTTAGAATGTTCCCAGAGGTTGCTGGTTTGATTCCCAGAGCCGGTGTGGTCGGAAAAGGAGACTGGCCCACTAGGGGCAAAACGGTCATTTTGTACCGGGTTTGCCGGAACTGACTCGGAATGGTCCGGAAAGGTAAAGGAAGGTTGAGAATACTATAAAAAGTATTCTCGGGACATTACCGGTTTGATACTCAAAGCCGATATAGTCGAAAAAAGAGACCGGCCCTCCAGGGGCAAAACGGTCATTTTATACCGGGTTGGCCGGAACTGACTTGGAATGATCCAGAAAGAGAAGGGAAGGTTGAGAGTACTATAAAAAGCAATCTTAGAGGGTTTCCAGTTTGATACTCAGAGCCGGTGTGGTTCCCGGGGCGTTCGGATGCCTAGGGGCAAAATGATCATCTTGACCGGAAAGTCTTGGAAAAGGTCCTAAGGGTAGTTTGGTCCTTTTTCACTGAAGTGGGCTAACAGCCACTGGTGTTGACCTAGGTTTTGAGTGTTTCCGCCACTCAAACGGTGTGAGTATTTTCGCTACTAGGACGGGGTTGATGATTTGTGAGTATTTCCGCTACTTGGACGGGGTTAATGATTTGTGAGTATTTCCGTTACTCGGACGGGGTTGAGTATTTCCGCTACTCTAATGGTTCTGTGAGTATTTCTGCTATTCTAACGGTTCTGTGAGTATTTCCGCTACTCTAACGGTTTTATGAGTATTTCCGCTACTCTAACGGTTTTATGAGTATTTCCGCTACTCTAACAGCTTTGTGAGTATTTTCGCTACTCTAACGGCTCTGTGAGTATTTCCGCTACTCTAACGGTTTTATGAGTAGTTTTGCTACTCAAACCGTCTCGAGGAATAAACTATCTCGAAAGAAGGATTGGAAAGGGGTCTTATCGTCTCCGAAGAGACGTGCCTGGATTGGAACCGTCCCGAGAAATAAACTGTCTCGAGAGAGGGATTGGAAAGGGGTCTTACCGTCTCCGAAGAGACGTGCCTGGGTTTTGAGTGTTTCCGCCACTCTAACGGTGTGAGTATTTCCGCTACTCTAACGGTTTTGTGAGTACTTCCGCTACTCTAACGGTTTGGTGAGTACTTTCGCTACTCTAACGGTTTGGTGAGTACTTCCGCTACTCTAACGGTTTTGTGAGTATTTCCGCTACTCTAACGGTTTTGTGAGTAGTTTTGCTACTCGGACCGTCTCGAGGAATAAACTGTCTCGAGAGAGGGATTGGAAAGGGGTCTTATCGTCTCCGAAGAGATGTGCCTGGATTGGAACCGTCCCGAGGAATAAACTGTCTCGAAAGAGGGATCGGAAAGGGGTCTTACCGTCTCCGAAGTGACGTGCCTGGGTTTTGAGTGTTTCCGCCACTTTAACGGTGTGAGTATTTCCGCTACTCTAACGGTTTTATGAGTATTTCCGCTACTCTAACGGTTTAGTGAGTACTTTCGCTACTCTAACGGCTTGGTGAGTAGTTTCGCTACTCAGACCGTCTCGAGGAATAAACTGTCTCGAGAGAGGGATTGGAATTGGAATACGAATGGACAATGCCCCTAAGGGCATTTTGGTCATTTTGCCTCTATTTGGGCCTGACAGGCCCGCAAAGCGATGGAAAGACAGAATTTGGACTAGAAGATTGGTTTCGATTGGAATATGTCCATAATGACTTGAAAACAAGTCTGGACGGAGTGTAGACTGCCGAGCGGTCAAAAATGGGGTGCTTACACTAAGTTCAAAGGTTGGTTACGTGTAGAGAAGACGCACTATACCATCACCCTACCCCACCCTTGCGATACCTACATGTCTATTCAGCCTAGGTTCATCCATTAGAGTGTTTGATCAATATATGTCCAATCCTATCTACTTTAGAAAAGAACTTTGAAAAGATATTGACATGATGTATGATATGCAAGTGTAAGAGTTTTATTTGATTTTAAAAAGAGATTTGAAAAGAAAATTTGATTTTGAAAAGAGATTTGAGAAAAAGCTTGATTTGATTTGAAAAGATAGATTTGATTTTAAAAGAAAGTTTTAGAAATTGGAAATAGAGATTTGAAAAAAAAGTTATGACTGCACCCATGAGGGTTACCTACGTATCCCTTTTGAGGAATCAGGTCAGTCGTAGTTCGGACAAGAGTCCAATAGAAAATTTGGATTGAAAAGAGTTTGATTTAAAAAAAGAGATTTAGTTTGAACTTAAAATGAAAGATTTAAAAGTGGAATTTGGAATTGAAAAGATTGGACTTTGATTCGGAAAGATAGACCTTGGACTTGTTTTGAAAAAATTGAGATTTAGGAAACCTAAACTTAGGAAAAATAGGATTTAAGAAGGACTTAAGATTAAGAAGGATTTGATTCGAAAGTTGGATTTAGAAAACATGGAGAGTTAGAGTTTAAGAAAGATTGAATTTTGAAAATCTTGAAATTAAAAAAGTTTCAAAATAGAAAAGTTTCATTTTAGGAAAGTTTCGTTTTAGAAAAGTTGCGAATTAAGAAGGATTTGAATTTAGAAAGCTTTAACTTAAGAAAGTTTAGAATTTAGAAAGTTTTGACTTAAAAAAGTTTTGAAAGTAAGAAAGTTTTGAATTTAGAAAGTTTGGATTTGGAAAGATTTGAAATTTAGAAAGTTTAGGATTTTAAAAAAATTCAAAATTTGAGTTTTAGAAATACTTGAAATTAAGAAAGGTTTAAGTTTAAGAATGATATGAAAAATTTAGACCTTCGAAGTAAAGGTTTGGAAAGGTATGGAATTAGTGAAGATTTAGATTAGGAAAGATTTGAAAGTTCAACTTTTGGAAACTCAAGGTTTAGAAAGGTATGAGATTATGAAAGATTTGGATTAAGAAAGATTTAGATTCCTATTTTCTAAAACAAAAGATTGGATTTCGTTTCTAAAAAGAAATGGTTTGATTTTGTTTCAAAAAACGGAGGATTGGATCTAGTTTCCTAAGTGGGAGTTTGGATTTGGTTTCCTAAAAAGAAAATTGGATTTGGTTTCGTAAAGAAAAGATTGGATTTGGCATGGAATTGGAAGATAAAGTTTTAGAAATCCTAGATTTGGAAGTCTATGATTTGATGTAGAAAATAGGTTTTGAAAATTCAATGTTTTTGATGTAAAAAGGGGGGGGGGGGGATTGGAAACCTAGGTTTGAGGCCAAAATAGGAAATTGAAAATTATGTTTTCGGAATGAAAATTAGATTTTCCTAACCATGGCTCTAGGGCTTGACTTGGGCTCTAAGGTAAAGAGTTTTTAGAAAGTAAAACTTTTTGGAAAAGAAGATTTTTGGAAGGAGATCCTAGCAAAGAAGTGTTTAGAAAGTAAACTTTAGAAGTGTTTTAGAAAGGAGATTTTGGAAAGTAAAACTTTGAGAAAGTTTTTGGAAAGAGTTTTTCAAAAGGAAACTTAAGAAGCATTTTTAGAAAGTGAATTTTGAAGAGAGAGCTTTCAGGAAAGGAGTTTAAAAAGAAGTTTTGGAAAATAGATTTTTGAAGGGAGCTTTTAGAAAGCAATATTTAGAAAGCAACTTTGAAAAAGGGATTGGAGAGATTTTTTGGAAAGTGTATTGGGAAAAAGATTTTAGAAAAAGAGATTTTTAGAAAGTGAGTTTAAAAAGAGATTTTTCAAAAGATTTGAATGTTGACTTTTGCAAGCCTCTAAAAATATCTCACTTTTCTAAAATGATTCTAACCATAAGGAGATTAGAACCATTCTAGGATTGTGGTTTTAAAAATAACAAGGATTTGAAAATATGGACCATATTGGTCACTTTAAATATAACACTTTCCTAAAGCAATCCCAACCATGGAAAGGCTAGAATCACCTTAGAATTGTGATTTCTAAAATAAGTTTGAAAAAGAAAATTTAATGCAAGTTTGAAAACAATTTTAATGCAAGTTTTGAAAACAAGTTCAAAAACTAATTTTAGAGGAATGCATGATCATGATATGCACAATGCAAGTTGGGTTGTGAACATATAAGGTTAAAGGCTTCACCACATAACCAAGGGGGCCAAACCCACGTGGTCTCCGGTTAGACTAAAAAAAAGCCCCCGACACGGTAACCTTCAATAGCCTAATCCTATACATGGACCGAGAAATCCATTATTTCAAGCATGCAACAAAGGGGGGTAGAAGATGGGGGATTAAAATAGAAGAAAACCCAAGTGGGTTAGGAGAGAGAAGAGAAAGGGTGAAGATGCGTAAACATAAATAGAGAGCCTACCTTGAATCTTCTTTATTTTGCTTGATTATGCTTGCTTTCTTTATTTCGGTCTTTGCTTTGCTTTGCGTCGGTCTTCAAGAGCTTACTTTGATCTTTGGGAGCTTCGGAGTAACCCTCAACTTACATTTTGCTAATCCCTAGCAAAAACTATCAAAAACATAAAGGATAATCTCTACTTTCGTAGGAGTCACGGATGCATTTAGCACATGCACTAAGCCTTTAAACCCCTAGGTTACCTCTAGTAGACAAGTGGTGTCTCGTAAGGGTTTACAGTGATGATACCCACAAACATCCTTTTGTGAATTGCTAATCAAGATAAGAATAAGGAATGAGTGCATAATCCTACTCAAATCAATATTAGATGCCACTCCAAACTCCTACCACTTGTAAGAATATGCAACAAGTCATACAAAAGAGAGGTTCATGTGTGTGGGTGAAGAATCATACTAAACAACACAAATGAACTCATTTAAGCAAATCCAAACCTTTAAATGTTTTGATTCAAATCTCACCAAACATACACTCACAATTAAAGTTCAACGTGGTTCTCATAATGGTATGCTCAACAATAGAGTAAATGTAAAGAGACAAATCAAGTGAGCATACCAATTACAAAAATCGAAAAGATAAAAGTGTATCGACATTAGCATAGCTCCATGGAAGAATGTTCAAAGTTAAGCATTGATTCAAAAAAATTGACAAAATATAACTTATACTCTATTGAAAACTTCAATCAAGCACAACTTGGATCAACTATGCCATGTAAAGGTGAAGAGGACAATGTAGAAGAGGTGAAAGGTAAGGGTAAGGAGAGGAAGCAAATGGTGATATCATGTATGATCAAAGCATGAAATGATGAATGCAAAATAACTACAACTCTCCTTTTTCAACATTTAGTACACTTTTCCACTTCTCACTATTTTCTTAAAATTTTTTCAACTTTTGAACTCCTCTTTCATTCTTTTATTGTTTTTCTTCTTCTTTTTTTTTTTTTTACTTGTCTTACTTCTCCTTTTGTTTCCATCCTTTTATCATCCTCTCTAGATCCAACAACTAATTTTCATATTACAATATTCTCTCTTGCATTGAATTTCCCAAATCAATCTCTTCTTCTTCTTCTTCTTCTTTTTTTAGCAATGCAAAAATACTCTTTTCTCACTTAGGCGTCTCTTTGCAATACAAGAAATGAAATCACTTTGCACAATTCAAATGGATAAAGGTAAAATATCAACAAGGGTAAAGAGGAATTCATGATTTGGCAACGGGAAACAAAAGGCTATCAAGAAGAATATGGCAAAGAATCTTATCCCAAGTTGTACAACCGAAGCATTTCATAGTGTATAAGTGTCAAGAACAAGATCAAAACTCAACTCATGAACTAAATACAAGTATAATGAAGCTATTGAACAAATGAGGGTGAAGAAACTATCTTTGAGTAAATGTAAACGCTCCAAAAGGCGATAAATGCTCTAAAGCTCACAAGGTGATAATCTCCACTAATGTAATGGTAAAAGTGCCAAGACTAGTAACAAATTGGGTTAAAAAGCATGATTGTACACAATGATGTAATCTCCTCTACAAATGCATGAATTAAGCAATTCCCAATACATGTTGGGTATAAGAAGTGAATCAACATCATCTTAAGTAAAGAAGCATGTAAAAATTCCTAGATTCTAATCTCAAAAAGCACTTTCACAAGTAAAAAGATTTTTTATTTATTTTTATATAGGGTGCAAAACAAAGAAACAAAAACAAAACAATAGAGGCAAAGCCTCTACCCAACCCCTAACTAAAATGATGCATTGTCCTCAATGCAAGAGAACAAAGCATTGAATGTAATTCATTGGTGGAAAAAAAAAATAAGATGCAAAAGGCACCCATAACTTATAATGCAAAATAAACTAAGAAAATAAAGAAACAAAACTACTCCTATTCCTACACAAATGAGAGAGAGAAAATTACTCAATTCCACAAAGTGGGAATTTGTCATCATCCCACACCCCCAACTTATAGATTTTCAAAGAGTTCAAACAAGCATAAGAATATATAATGGTCACTTGTTTGGTGAACTTTATGATATAACCTTGAAGCACATAATTGAAATAAGGGTCATGATATATAGAAAATAACGAATGATCATGCACAAATGCGCTAATGATGCTCGTGCCATGGAGTGCTTAACCCTCCCCTTCTTTTGATTGGTCGGCCATTGAAATGATGTTTGGTTCCAATGTTGGGACATGGAGCTCCAAAGGCTCCATTAGAATAGGACTAGGTACTAGAGGAGTAAAAGTAGGGATTACATGATCTCTAGACACGGTAGGAATGACCTGTAGACCATTAACATCCTCTTTAACATGCAAATTCCTAACATCTAGACCAAAATTATCATTAAGGGCAAACTCATCACTACCCCTCTCTTCTTGTTTGGAGTCCCCAATTTCGGACTCCTCTCCCTCAAATCTTTCATCCCTAGAGATATTTTCAACAATTTTCTCACTTACCTTAGGAACATCCTCCTTAGACTCCTAGCCTTGAGCAAGGGTGGTTTGATCAATAGTGTCCTCAATCATAAGGTTAGTGACGGGGTGGACTTGTTCATTTAGATGGACTTGCTCTTGGTTAGAGTAAAAATCAAGGTGATTTTCATTAAAGCTCACTTAGGGTGGAGGTGGATATTCAACGTGCTCATGGTGGTAATAAAGTCGTGAAGCTTCACGAAAATAGTCAAAGGGGTTCTTGTAGGTTTGAAGGGATTCTTGATAATGCTTTGAAAAGGCTCCCTCATGTTCCTTACCAATGTTAAATTCATTACACTCCCTAAGGTTTGGAGGTGGTCGAGGAGTTTCCCTTTGACCATTAACCCTAAGGCATTCCCTAAGAGACATGCTGGATGGTTCTTGTATTCTAAGCCTATTAGCCCGAATGTAGTCTCTAAGAAATTTACATGGAGATGTTTCCACACTACCATTCTTATGAATGCTCTCATTACCACCATGGGGGGTGTGATTATATCCCCCAAAATTAGAAGGTAGTCGGGGAGGCTCCCTTAGGCCATTGGCTATAAGGTGTTCCCTCATTGTCATGTTGGATGATGGATGGTTTGAAAATGTGCACCCAAACATAATGAAATGCACGATGGAAAATGGATGCAATATACAAACAAGTGTAGCACACCGCGCCTTAACACATCATACACACCAATGCTTAATAATTGTCCACCCAAACCTCCAATCTCCATATAATAAATTCCACCAATTTAAGTAACACTCCAACCTATCCTCCAATCTCCACAAGATATATATACCACCAATTTACAATCAAACACAATCCCTAACTCTCCACTAGAAATCCTCCAATCAATTATTAGAACAAAACAAAATATATACAAATTAAACCTAAAATAAAAAGAAAAAGAAAGAAACAAAATCTAACATTGTATCACACATAAAAATGGCCTAAGCCGAAGATTCCTCCGTTATGGTAGATTGATGGAGATCCAATCCATCAATTGCTTTCCAATCTAAAGCTCGGTAGTGCTCGCCTCATACATTTGGTCCTCGACAACAGCGCCAAAACTTGACTCGCTCCCAAATGCGGTATTCCTACAAATGGAGTTAGTATCCTGCAAGAGTACGGGAGTCGCGATGAAGTATAAACTGGAAGATCCAGTATCATTCTCTCCCAAGGGACCTAGCCAAATATAGGCTCCAACACTCACCTCATACTAGCCTAACCTAGGATTGAATTGCTATGAAAATGGGAATTGGATCTAAAATAAAAAGGAAAATAAAAAGACCGAAAATCTTTAGGTTTTTTATGGAGTTTTGACTTACTAAATTAGTGCAATAAAAATTAAAGCAATTAACTAGGCAATTGATTTAAATGTAAAGCAATTAAAATGAAAAGTTTGGATATGATTGATTCAATCCATCAATTCATAACAAGAATTTCAATAAAAGATTTTTATAACTCAAATCAAGAATCACACCGTGGATTATTGATTCGGAATATTTTGACCATAAAACCTTGAGTTCATATTTAGTTAAGTGTAGGGATTAAACCAATTAATAGAACTCTAGAAGTAAACCTTAGAAATGTGCATGATCTATACCAATTGTTGAATTGTGCATAAATGTTATCAAATGGGTTATGATTCTAAGTTTTCGAATAAATCCAACATCCAACCAAAGAGAGTTATACAAATCTAAGAATAAAACTTTGAAGTTCATGAATCCCCATTGAAATACTTGAAGATCCTTGGTGGATCTTCACAATCACACCCAAAATAAATCTAACTACTTGAATTCATCATAAAAGCATATAGAAATGTAAAGAAAGCATAAAGAGAATTAAATCTAAATTTTACTACAACAATAAATCTATTTGGCTACAAAGAAAGTGAAGGAAAGTGCAAGAAAGTGAAGAAAAATACATTACAATGAAAGAAAGCTACAATTTCTACTCCTACATTGACATTACAAACATAAATCTAAGCTAAAAATACATAAAAACATAAAAACCAACCTTAGAGGAGGCTCTCACGTCGGCCCCTTGGCTGCTAAAAACCCTAACTATCTTCTCTCCTTCATTTTTTCGAACAACACAGCTTTTAAACTCTAGATCTGTATCGACCGATCGATCAGCACTGGTCATCGATCGAATGGTAATTGTAGCGTTCGATCGGTCACTATTCACTATTTTTACTATTCACAGGCACTGTTCACCGATCAGTGGCACTGTTTATGATCAATCGGGCATTGTTCACGATCGCTTGGGAATTGTTCACGATCAATTGACCACTGTTCACCGATTGATTGGCTGATCGGTCGGACATTGTTCACCGATTGATCGGCTAAACGAATGGTAAAACACCCTCTCTGAAGTTTGCCAAACCAATCGATCGATTACTATTCACCCGTCCACCTTGAAACTTGATTTTGACCACCTTAGAGGCCAATTCAGCCGATGCACATTAGAGGACAAATTGTAGCTCTTGAAGTCTTCTTTCCAGTGGCACAAAAATCAGCTTAATCGGACACTGAAGTAAAAAGATATGGCCAGAATACCGAGACCGGTCTGAATTTTCATGACCAAATTATTCGCCTTGAACCTGCTTTGATTATTCTTGCTTTCTTTTTGCCTTTATTAGCTAATATAACCTAAAAAGCACACACAAAACATAATCAAACAAATATCTAACTAAAATAAGAAAATTAACATTAATATAAATCTAACAAGGTGCGAATTAAGAGCCTATGATTACACTTTTAGGGTGTAATGATTGTAGCACTTCAAATCTTCAATAGAGCCTTTTGAGGCTAGTATATGGGTGTATATGGGTGTATGTGAGTGTATGTGAGCCTAGGTTTAGTGTATAAAGGCTAAGGTTTGGAAAACCTAAAGAAAACTAGGGTTTGGAGAGGCTTCGAGTTCTGTATATCGAAGAGGAGGGCTTTTAAACTATGTTTGTTGACCCTTTTCACGCTGGAGAAGGCTTTGTATTTATAGATAGAGGATTGACCTACGCTTATTGCAGTGGCGCCAGGAAAAATTTTCTTTTGGGGCCACTCCTAATGGCGCCAGCCACTTAGGAAAGTTTTAAGGTTGGCAAGCAATGGAGCTTCAGAAGATTTGGATGCCTGTACTAGTGACTACCATGTAATTTTTAGCCTAGCTTCACTACGAGTGACTCCAGAAGGTCCGGGAATGGCTCGGAAGGCCAAAAATGAGTAGAAACCCCTAAAATAGTGTCTCAGGGGTAGTAGATTTGAAGAATGATGTTAGGACATGTTGGAAGGGTTGACCGGGCCATTAGGAGCAAAACGGTCAATCAGGTCAGAAAGCGGCCGCGATGGACTTGGAATGTCCCAGAAGAAGGCTTGAGGCTTGGAAATATTAGATAGAATGTTCCAGGAGGTTGCCGGTTTGATACCTAGAGCCGGTATGGTTGGAAAAGGCGACCGACCCACCAAGGGCAAAAAGGTCATTTTGTATCGAGCTTGCCAAAATTGACTCGAAATGATCCAAAAAGATAATGAAAGGTCAGGAATACTATAAGAAGCATTCTCGAGAGGTTACCCATTTGATACCCAAAGCCGGTGTGGTTCCTAGGGCTTTCGAATGCTTGGGGGCAAAATGGTCATTTAGTTTCAAGTGGGGCTCGAGAAGCAACTGGTGGACAAAATTGGAGTTTAGAAGTCGGGTTAGAGTCTGAATATGCATGTGATGTGTGAAAGTGAGCCCAGTCGGGCCGGAGATTGTCGAGTAGGCAAAAATGGGGTGCTTACAGGAACCCATTCAGACACATGATCAATCAAATGGCGAACCCCCTTTAGAACTATGGGGGATTGCTGATCATTGAAAACTTTTTAATGATGGAGTATCCAATGATAGGGGGGTAGGATCGGGCAAAGTCCTCATCACGCTAGATGGTATGGCATTGGAGCAGGCTATAAAATTGAAGTTTATTGCATCAAACAACTAGTTAGAGTATGAGGCTCTGCTCGCCAGACTGCGCCGAGCTATAGAGCTCAAGATTGCTAAGATAGCTATATATTCAGATTCCCAGTTGGTGGTCAATTAGATCATGGGTGAGTATGCAAAAAAAAAATGATAGGATGATGCAGTACCTCATAAAAGCAAAAGAACTGCTCAGCAAATTCAGTAAATACAAGCTCTATTAGATCAGCCACGATAGCAATGCTCATGCTGATGCCCTGGCAACACTGGCAGTGACCTTAAAGTTGGGATCAAAGAGAATGATTCACGTGGAGAAACTGTTGAGCCCAAGCACATTCCAAGAAGAAGTGCAAGCCTTAGCTATTGAGTAGTTAGGGCCATCTTGGATGGACCCGATCATCTCCTACCTCGACAAAGACGAGCTGTCAGAACAAAAGAATGAGGTCAGAAGAATCAAGCACAAGTCATTAAAAGTACTGGCTATCACTTGACAAGGAACTGTATAGAAGATCATTCACTAGCCCCTATCTGTATTGTGTCCACCCCGACAAAGTGCAAGGCATCCTGTTTGAAATTCATGAGGGCATCTGTGGGAGTCACATCGACGGAAGATCGCTTGTGCAACGAGATATTTTCCAGGGCTATTGGTTGCCCTCTATGTAAAAAGATGTCGCCCAATGTGTTCTGAAGTGTGAAAATGCCAGAAGTTTGCATCGATAATTCACCAGCCAGCTAAGGACCTCACAACTATCACCAGCCTATGGCCTTTTGAATAGTGGGGGTTGGACATAGTAGGCCTGCTGCCCCGAGCTTCAGGAAATAAGAGATTCCTCATAGTGGCAACTGATTACTTTAACAAGTGGGTGGAAGCTGAGCCCTTATCTACTATTAGAGAAGTTGATACTAAGAGATTTGCATGGAGAAGCATTATTATGAGATTCGGCATACCCCGTGCACTAGTTTCAAACAACAGGACTCAGTTTGGCGGCAACATGTTCAGAGAATTCTGTAATGGGCTTGGGATCAGAAATTATTACTTAACGCCGACCTATCTATTGTGCAACGGGCAAGCCGAGATATTAAACAAGGCCATGCTAAATGAAATAAAAAAGACGTTGAAAAAAGCTAAGGAAAGATGGGTAGAAGAGTTGCCAAGTGTCTTATGGTCTTACAGAACCACTCCAAGGAGATTTATTGGAGAAACCCCTTTCTCAATAGCATATGGGGTGGAGGCAGTAATACCCTTGGAAGTCAGACTTCTAACCATTAGATCGACAATATTTGGCACCAACCTCAATGAGTAGACTTTGGCGAAGGACATCAACCTTATAAAAGAAAAAAGAGAGCCTGCTCTATTCTAACTCACTAGATATCATTAGTAACTAAGTCGAGCCTACAACAAGCGAGTTCAGCTAAGAGCTTTTGCTCTTGGTGCCTTAGTGCTAAGAAAAGTATTGGGTGCAACCAAGAATCCGGCCGAGGGGAAGCTCGGCCTAAACTGGGAAGGCCCTTACAGAGTTGCAACCCAGGTCGGCATGGGGGCATACCGATTGAAAACTGTCGAAGAAAGGCGACAACTATCCCGACCTTAGAATGCTAACAATCTCAAAAAATTTTATCAGTAAGGGTGTTTCCCAAATAATATCATAATCGACAACAATTTATGATAATACATTATTTTTTCCTCAAAGTTGCAAGTGATTCAGCAAGACGCAGACAAGCATAAAAAGGGGATAATCATAAAAAACCAAGTGTAAAAACTTGGTCCTGTCAAACTTGTCGGCAAGTCGGCCAATGAAGGCCATAAAAAACTATGTAAAAACTTGGTCATGTCCAACTTGTTGGCAGGTCGGCCAATGAAGGGTATAAAAAATCAAGTGTAAAAATTTGGTCCTGCCTAACTTGTTGGCATTTCGGTCAATGAAGGGCATAAAAAATCAAGTGTCAAAACATGGTCCTGTCTAACTTGTTGGCAAGTTCACCAATAAAGGTCATAAAAAATCAAGTGTAAAAACTTGAACATGTCCAACTTGTTGGCAGGTCGGCCAATGAAAGCCATAAAAAACCAAGTGTCGAAACTTGGTCCTGTCCCAAAAAGTAGGACAGGTCGGCCAATGAAGGCTTTAGCCTAGAAAAGCAAGATGAATCAAGAATCCAGAGTATAAATTGTGTGGTTTAACTAAAAAGCATCCATAGAAAAATCAACTTGGAAAGTATAACCTATATTCATTCAAAAAGGCCAATTCATTGCAAGACTTTGCAAAAGAAAGATACAATTACTTCAAACAGAAAAAACAAAAGCTAAGCCACAACATCTTAGCAGTCTTCTTAGCAGGATCAGCCAAGTCAGAGAGAGTAGGTCTAGCCTCAACCGTCTTCAAGATCTTAGCCTCAGTCGCCTTCAGCGCATCTGTATCAGTCGTCTTAGGGACACCTCCTTCATTCATCTCGGATGCACCCGTGGCAAGAACCACCAGAGTCTCGGTATCCTTGGTCGTCTCAAAGGCACCGTCAGCACTGCCCCCCAGTATTTTCTCAAAGTAGTTGAGAATATACTTCCAAAGGCTAAAAAAGCTCTCAATATTCATCGCCTTCAGAGCCCCGTGCCAGCCTTCGATAAAAATCGATTGATTTGGTCGGCAGTATCATTCAAGTTTTGCTAATGCCTTTCTTCATACTCAGCCTTCTCCTTGGCAAGCTCAAATTTAAGTGCCTTAACTTCGGCTCTCGACTTGAATAAGTCTACCGAGAGTATGGCCTTCTCTTCCTCCAGCTTTGACACTGCATCATCTTTCTAGATTAGATCAGCTGTAGCTTGGTCCAACACAATCTTTGCCTTCTTTGTTTCCTTTTCAGTGATCAATTAGGCCTGTTTTGTCTTGATCCATTCCACCTTCAGTGTGCCATGCTCCTCAAACAGAGCTCAAAAGCGTCGCGTGGCCTCCAAAGCGTTGAGAGAGCTTTAGAAGTGAAACAGAGGCAACAAGAGTAGTACATAATTAACAAGCTACTACTAAAAATAAAAAGGTGCAAGGAACTTACCTACAGTAATTTATGGAAGGCTCCTAGAAAGATAGAAAGGTTATCATTGCTCTCTAATAAATCAACGTCAGCTCGTTGGAGGTTACTCTCGACCACCCCCATTGCAACCTTAGCCAACTTGATTAGGGAGTTAGTCGGCCGCATACAGCGGTCACCAACTATGGGTCTAACAACCATAAAGTTGGCATTATCAGTTGCCGTGCTACTACTGGGATGAGGGTCTACCGGTATAATTTTGGCCTTCTTTGGTGTAGGCTCAATAAGCGTATCCCCCGCCGTTGACTTCTTCTTTGACGCCCTTGTCTCCTTCCTTTGCTTAGTGGGTTCAGTAGGACCGACCTTTACAACGGGGGTAGGGGGAATGGGCTTCGCCGATTTGACCACTGGCTTCCTCAATTTCTTTAATTTCTTTGCCACTTTCTGCAGCACCATCTCTTTGAGGTTCATCGTGTCGAGAGTATTAGCCTCGGAAGACGATGGGTACACCAGCTTACGCCTCTTCCCAATTTCAGCTGTAACTCTGCAGTCTGGCCCTATAAACGGAGTTGATGTCGACGTTGAGCTGGGTGACCTTGACTGATCCAAAGATATGTCTTGGACAAAATGATCCGCAAGATGGGCTGCCGCTTCAATAGTGGTTCGAGGCAATTCAAATGACTCCCGACTCTGGAATCCAACCCTTGAAGTCATTGGGAAGGTGCTATCAACAATTCGAGTCCGCGAACTCCCGACCAATGGCAGGACATTAGGGGGCACGTCGGCAATGGTCACTTGGTCGTCGAGGTGTATCTGCTCAATCATAATCCCTACTGGGATCTCGGCGAGTTCATTGGCTGCTCCGTCCTCCGATAATTTAACAATCACGCCTGACAGATTCCTGGACGAGGCAGTGAAGATGGAGACCCGGAGTGGGTAGTTCAACAATATGTGGGGGGTCCTTGCAACATGACGCAACCGACCAATACCTTTGTAGTTGAGAACTTAGTTCAGATTAGGCAGGTTAACACCCTACGTCTGCTTCTTATTCGTACCAGATACTGGAAAAATCCAAACAGGACAAGTTAGATTTGTACAAGTTAATATGTATGAAAAGTAAAAGGTCGGCACCAACCTAACTCCCTGGGGGTTCTACGACATCGACTCAATATCATTTGGTTTGTAGGAAGGTTGCCAAACTCTTAGGAGCCAGAAACCCAAATCTTGACATCATCTACTCCTTTGCCTGAAGATGGGAGACACTTTACTATTTCCCTACTTTTATCGGTTGCCCTAAGGTAGACTTTCCTACTGTCACGCCTAACTTTGCACAGAGTGTAGCAAAAGTCAAGCTCGACAAGCCCTAGGTTAACACCTAAGATGCGGTTCGGCTTGAGCACCCCCATTACAATCCGATAAGTATTTAGGCTGACTCGGCCAGGACATATATTGTGGTATTGAAGGAATTTTACAAGAAAATGATGTAAGGGAAATCTAACACCACCTTCTACGATGGCAATCATAAGAAACGGCAACCCCTTTTCGGTTTCTTTCATCCTATGGTCGTCTGGGTCAACTAGCTTTATGTTGACCTGGTCAGCAATGTTATATCTATCCTTAAAAGTAGTAACAGCTACCGGACTATCTACAAGTTTCCTAAGGGGAGCTGCCATCAGAGGACAACCAAAGAAAAGTAGGGCAGAAAAAGAAGAAAGCAAAGGTTTGAAAAACTTACAGTAGTTAGGCAAGAACCGTTCTCTCTCTCACTAGTGTCGCGCCCCGTTTCTGGACGCGGGGCCTTCCTCTCTCTTTCTTGGCCCAGGGGTGGGAATTTTCTATGGTGCTCTCTCGTTAGAACTCGTCCTCCTATAAGGGCGAATGTGACGGGGTTTAAAATTTTGAAATGGAATTGATTAGGGCTTTTTGAAAATGTTTTTGGAGTCGCCACCTAACATGTTTAAAGATGTGCTCGGTCATCTACACCAAGTAAAACCTGAGAGTTAAACTTAGGTTTTGGAAAAGGTTTTTGAAAAAACATCCTCATTAGAGGGTTTTAAAAGGCAGGGTTGCTTAACAACCCTAAAAATATTGGAAAGCCTTTTTGAAAATTGACTTCGGTTTTGGTCTTTGAAATAGAAATTCTTAAGTATGAGAGTTGATTACGTGTAGGGAAGATGTCCTAATGCTATCACCCTACCCCATCCTTGTTGTCATGCCCTGAAACCCAATCTATATGGATTTAGGGTGCATGATCGGCCAGTAGCTTGGCTACCCTAAACCGCATTACATAACCCGGTTGAACACCCATGCATTTATCATTTAAAAGATATATAAATGTAAGATAAAACGTGTGGAATTAATGCGGAATTAAAACTTTATAAACGTAAGGTAAAACGTGTGTCATACATAGTAGAGCGGTCTCTAATCCCCAAAACATAAACATTCCATAAGATGGGCCTATCAAAGGACACCACAGTTATAACATTATAATATAATAAAACATTAGGGTCTAACCCCTATATCAGTATATAACAAAGGGCCCGTAAGCCGTAGTCCAAAAATCCACGCAATGGGCCTCCCAGTTTGGTCACTTGAAAACATTTTTAGACAATATAAGCTAATCCTTAGTGAATAACAATAATGCATGTGCATAAAATACTATAGACTACATTTATATTTAATGTACATGATAATAGAAGTACATTTATGCATATGTAGCATGAACTTAGAAACGTATAACTATAATCTTAAAGACACATAAAGTAGAGGCTTTTGTATTAAAACATTTCATCGTTTCTAAAACATAATGTTGAAGAAGAGAGGCAGGCGTGTTGTAGCATGAAATATTAGAGTGTGACATAATTTGTCATGAGCATAACATACCATATCTTGTAAGCGTACCTCTTGGCTCGCCATATAATATAGGATACATCAAATATTACCATTCTTAGTAACTTATGAAGCATAGTCTTGGAAATGTAGGTAGCATAAATATCATATTGGAATATAGTAACATTTCGAACATAATATCATAGGAGTGAGACATAACATATAACATAACTTCGTAAGGCATAACATAGCTGTCATAAGCATACCATGGCATGATATTGTAAGGCATATCATAGTGTCTTAAAAGGAAGTGATACACCGTGACATTAATACTTGTGGGAACATGCGTGACTTGTTGTGAAGCATTCAAACAAGTCATATTTCTCATTCTAGAACATAAGTGTGTCATGACTTTACATTAGGCCAACATATCCCTCACTTTACCCCACTTAAGAGGTCTTTCTGGTATTGGGTATCATAGTAACTACAGGGTCACACATAAGGCTCTTTAGGCCAACATAATAACCCTGAAGGTCACGTATAGACTCTTTAGGCCAACATAGTAACTATGAAGGTCACGCATAGGCTCTTTAGGCCGACATAGTAACCATGAAGGTCACGCATAGGGTCTTTAGGTCATCATAGTAGCCTTGAAGGTCACACATAGACTCTTTAGGCCAACCATGAGAGCTAGGCTCGGTCATTAAGGGTCACACTCAGTCCTTAGCAACATAGAGTCCTTTAAGCCAATCATGAGAGCATAGCTCAATCGTGAGACAAGGCTTAGTCATTAAGAGCTACGCTCAGTCATCAGCACGTAGAGTGCTTTAGGCCAATCATAAGAGCTAGGCTTAGTTATAGGAACCGTAAAGGTCACACATAGGATTTTTAAGTCAATCATAAGAGTTATGCTTAGTTATAGTAACCATGAAAGTCATATCTAGACTTTTAAGCCAAGGGACATCTCCCAACATGACAAGAGATTATTTCGTGTCCCCTACCGTAGGACCATCATTGCTAGTTTAGGTTCTTGCCCCGAAAGACCTTACATGTCGATGATTTATTTCATGTCCCCCTTCCTAGGACTATCGGGCTAGATTAAAGTCTTGCCACGAAAAAACCTTGAGTTAGAGTCATACGTTAAGAATCTTACATCTACTTTATGTGAACGTCTTAGTCCGTAGGTTGTAATTCATATCATAGGCAAGGTTCATATATAATTCAAAGCTTGACATTCATGCTTGAATGTAATCATTGTTGCATAGAATAAATGGAAAAAAATGCATAAAACGTAATTGAACTTGAAAGTATTTAGAGAGTAATAGGTCTTACTCATGGCATATCGTTACTCACCTCTCTCCAATTGAATGGGTGGTTAACGGAATGTTCTTACACTAAATGCACGTAGAAGTATAGAAACATCAATACAAGGTTCTAAGGCAAGCAATAACATATAAATTGAGACTAAGCACATAATTGCCTAGGCCCCGACTCACCAACACCTCACTCTCACCATGGAAGAGTGAGACTAACTCTAGGGTAAGGCCCCAACGTAAAATGAGAACATAAGGTTGAGGGTAAAGTAGGAAACCCGAAACATTGATCCTTTCATCGCGTCCCAACTACCCCGAAAAAAAGATTCCAACACAAGGCTAGTTCCATATAAAACTAGGCTTAAAGGTTTTTAATCTGATAGGTCATGGCTTAAAAACACATTTCGGGTAAAGAAGTTAGGTCTCACGAAGAATGGCGTAACACTTTGGAAAAATAAGGTTTTCAGCATAGTTTTGGGTCAAGTTTAAACTTCCATATCTCTCAATCTATAATAAATTAGAGCAAAGTTTATATGGGTACAAATATTTGTGAGTCTACTTTCTAACGCTTTAAACGGTGCATCAATCTAAGTTTTTTTTACAGAAAGTTATGTCAGTTTTACTAAACAGTGCCAAAACTGGCAGACCATTCGAACGCCCAACCGGGGAGTTCGAACGCTAGGCAAAATAAACTGGGAGTTCAAATGCCCAAATGGCAGTTCGAACTCCAGGAAAAAAATTGCAAAACCCCTTCTCTGACCGTTCAAACGCCCACCAGGGGAGTTTGAACGCCTGGGCTTCTTTCCCATACTGTTCGACCTCCATATCGGGAGTTCAAACGCTCAGTTTTGGGCAGCAACTAAAGCTCGAGCCAAAACTTCAAAACTCAACCAAAACTCCTCCAAACACAACCAAACCTTCCCAATACTCTTAGTGCTCAAATATTAGCCTACAAGGATAATAATAACTCAAAATGGGAGAGAAAGAACAATTAACACAAAGGGATCTAAAGAAAAAATTCAAAACCTTAACATTTTACATATTTGGAGATTTTTAGCCCACCACTCCCAATCTTCAACAAATAAGCTTCAAGCTCTCTAAATCAAGTAATTGGGACACAAAGGGTCCCCTCAAACTCAACAACAACACCCGTGGATACATATATGCAAAAACCTAACACAATCCATCAAGATAGATACACATACATATACAATTTTAGAGAGAGAATAGAACCTTACCTTAAGCTTGTCCAAGTCTTCAAATGGTCTCTCTTAGTTTGGGTTGAGCTCTCCAAGCTCCCCTTCTCCTTCTTCTTCATTTTTTTCTCCTCTCCTCTGTCTCTCTACCCGTTGGGTGTGCGTGTGTACATGGGTGTGTGTTTTGTGTATATAAGATGATACACATGGAAAATAATTTCATGTGTCTCACCTTATAGGCTTAAGGTACAACATGAATTTTAATTGGTCAACTTGACCAAAATGCACATTAGAATGATATAAAATTTAAAGAAACACATAAATAGGGAAATTAATGGGGTCAGGGTACTACACTTGTGGTACCTATATATCTAATCACCTTTTACTCACTTAATTATGACTCACCGGTTACCTATGTTTAATGCTATCCACTTAGAAAACTTTTTAAAATAGAATTTGAAGAAGAGTTTGACAGAGGGAGTTAAGTATTTGAAAAGGGTTATGACTACACCTTATGAAGGGTTGCCTAGGTACCTCTTTAAAAAGGATCAGGTTAGGGGTAGTTCGGACAAGAGTCTGAAAGAGTTGGAATTTTGAAATGGCTTCCTATTTCTAGAAAATTTCCATTTTTAGAAATTTTCCTTTTCAGAAAAGTTTGAGTTTGAAAGTATTTCCTTTTCAAGAAGATTGGACTTTTGAAATGTTTCCTTTTCAAGAAGATTGGACTTTTAAAATGTTTCCTTTTCAGGAAGGTTTGATTTGATTTTTGAAATGTTTCCTTTTAAGGAATATTGAGATTTGAAATAATTTGATTTGATTTGATTTGAAAAGATTTGAGTTGATTTGAAAAAATTGGGTTTTGGAAATGTTTACTTTTCAGGAAGATTTTATTTTTGAAATATTTCATTTTCAGGAAGATTTGATTTGATTTTAAAATGTTTCCTTTTCAGGAAGATTGAGATTTGAGAAGATTTGATTTTGAAAAAGGCAAGTTTGGATTATTTCCAAAATGGAAGAAGTTAAATCAGGTGTAAACTTGGAAGGTTTTGAAAAAAGGGTGATTTTGAGGAATTTGAAATGAAAGGTTTTCATTTGATTGAAAAATAAAGTTTGGAAAAGGAAAGTTTTGATTGATTTGGAAATGGAGGATTTTGAGGGTTTAAAAATGGTAAGATTTTGGCCTAAAAATGGAAGGTTTCCAAGTTGGCCAAAATGAGATTTTTCTAGGATTAGACTTCTAGGGTTTAACAAACATGAGTTTTGAAAATGGTTCGAAGATCAAGTCTTTTGAAAACATGTTTTAGGGCTCGAAACCCTAACTTGGATTTTAGACATCCAAATGAATATTGCACTTTGTCTAAAGCCATTCTAGCCACTGAAAGGCTAGAATCGCTTTAGGCTTGTGGCTTTGAAAAACAATAGAGGCGTGAGGCCAAAATGTAGACCTTTTAGGTCTTTTTGAATGCCACACATTTCTCGAAACAACCCTAATCATGAAAAGACTAGGATTATTTCGAGAACAAGTTTTTTGAAAAGAAAGAAATGTAGGCTAACGGGAGCCATTTAAAATGTTACACTTTTCTAGGAAAGCCCTAACCATGAGAGGGTTAGGATCCACCTAGAATTGTGGTTTTGAGAAAACAACTTTGAAAAATGGTTTTTAAAGGGTAGATGAATGACATGAATGCAAATGCAATTTGATGATAGTAATAGCATGAAATATACAAGGTTTAGGTATCACCACATTGCAAGGAAGCCCTAATGCCGTGAAGCAAATGAGAGCCAAGAAGAGAGTCCCGATCGGTAATCTCCTCTTGTTCACTCTCGACATGGACTTAATGTCCTCTTATTTTCAAGTATGCAAGAAAGGGAGATTTAGAGATAGGGAATTAAAAAAGAGAATAACCCAAGTGGGTTCGAAGGGAGAAGAGAAAGTGGGGGAGTACGGAAAAGTAAAATGAGGATTACCTTATCTCATTCCTTCTTTCTTTGGTAGAGGCTCGGGTCTTAGACTCGGGAAGTCTTCGAGGCTTCTGGGCAATGAGGCAGACCTTTGGTGGAGTTTGAAAGCTAGGGCTTCGACAGTTCAGACTCAGACTCAGCTGACGGGACTTCGAGAGAGAGAGAGAGAGGGGGGGCTCCGGGAGCTGTCTGGAATAGAGGAGGAGAGTTTCTGGAGAATTTTTTTAACCCAAAATAGAGAGGGTGGAGGTCTGTATTTATACTGCAAAAATGGCAGAGTGGTGCGCTACTCTTAGTGGCGTATCGCCTAATTTTGGCTGTGTGCCACTATGAGTGGCGCAGGGAGGTTAATTAGGGCTTAAAAAAAGGCTGAATATGGGGCTAGTCGATTTGTAACTGATTTTGGGGGGTTATGTGCCACTATTA
Organism: Euryodendron excelsum; assembly: GCA_033060915.1. NCBI lineage: Eukaryota > Viridiplantae > Streptophyta > Magnoliopsida > Ericales > Pentaphylacaceae > Euryodendron > Euryodendron excelsum. Next base: position 29,685,079 of record CM065393.1, on the reverse strand, counting down.
GTGGAGCATAGCTAAAAAATGGTCATGCTTCACTTGAAGTGGAGCAGGGAGGTTTTGGTTCAAAAAAGAAAGGTGTCGGGCGGCGGGGCTCAGCTAGAAATGGAAAGGAATACTTTGGAAAGTGTGCCAGAGGTTGTCAGTTTGATCCCCAAAGTCGGTATAGTTAAAGAGAGTGACCGAATGGCGGTCACCTTATCCTAAAAGTTCTAGGGTTGACCAAGATTAACCGAGGTTGACTAGAGTTGACTGGGGTTGACTGGAGCGTTGTCGATTTAATACCTAAAGCTAGTGTGATTTCCTAGGGCATTTGGATGCCTAGGGGTAAATCGGTCATTTTGATTGGGGAACCTCCGAAAAATAACCGGGGTTGACTGGATGGCATTGGACATGTCGTACCATCTAGGGACGGCTCTAGAAAGTGCTCTTACTGTTCTAAGGACATTGTACTTTTTTTAGGAATGTGCCAGGCCCGTTGGGGGCAAAATGGTCATTTTTCACTAGGATGGGTTAGCAAGCGTCGGTGTTGATCGGTCTAGATTCGGTTTGGACTTCTGTCCGAGGAATTGTTACTTTTTTGGTGGATAGGCTTGAAAGGGTCTTCCCACATTAAGGGATAAACTTGTTGGCCCAAAAGGAAACCTAAAAGGGGGATGAATTGGGTTTTTTGAAGATTTAAATCAATTAATATTAATTAAAATTAATCTAATCAACCTAACAGAGATTAATCTATGTGTAATGCAATGTTATCAAAAGAAGAAAATAAAACAGAGCATAATAAAGAACACAGAGAGTTACCAAGATTCAACCACAAACCATGGTCTACGTCCTCACCCCAAGATCCCCGTGAAGTCTTCTTCCACTATGTAATCTCCAATTACAAATGGGTTGCTGATTGACCAAGTGCTCAGCTCACTATACACAAGAACTTCTACTTGAGTTCTTCAACCACCAAGTGGTTTTGTCCAAGCTCCACTCAAACTTACAAGAGTTTTTCTTTCTCAAGAGAACTCTCAAACTCTCTTTTACAAGTGTATAAAGATATACAAGTAACTAACAAACTCTCTAACAAGAGTAGATTATACAATCAAAGCTCACAAAGTGAAGATAACAAGAATGTTTAGGAATTTCAGGTTGATCAGTCAGTTGATGCTTGGTTCTTGTCTCTCTTCTTGTTATAAATGTAGTTGGAAGCTTGTATATAAACATCTGTATTGATTTTATCCGTTGGAGGTTGTTGGGGTTCATTTAATGCACGTCCAGTCCGTTATAACGTTAGAAAAACTAGCCATATATCCCAGGGGTCGACTCCATGCTTGTAGAGTAGACACTTCTGGTTTTGCATTTACCAGATGTTGTCCACTGTCTCCATAAGTCCGATCTTCATATCAATGAGTCGGCTCCTTGTTCATTCTGTCTTTACGTCATTTTGCTTCTGTCATCATGAGGCGACTCTTCAATTTCTTGAGTCCACTCTTTGTACAGAAAACTTGCTTCGAGTTTCATGAATCAATTCTTTATATCAAAGAGTCGGCTCTTTGCTCATTTGATATTCAAGTTTTCTACGTCTATCTTCATGAGACGACTCTTTATTCCCATGAGTTGGCTCTTTCTCCATTTGGTCTTCAGGCTTTTGCTTCTGTGTTCATGAGGCGACTTTTCATTTACATGAGTCCGCTCATTATCCAGAAATCTGCATTCTGTCTTCCAATGATCCAGATCATCTCAACAGTAATATAAGATCTTCAAGGAGTATCTCTTTGGGGTATGATGATCAATTGAACTCTTTAACTCATCAAGGTTATCTTCTATTCAATTTGGATTGAATCAATCATTTGATATTTATCTTCTCTTGACTCTCAATCTGTCAGAGCTTCATTAGATCAATGTTGAACTCTTCTTCTTTGGTTACAAAGTTTCATCTTTCATGGTAGAACATTCTCTTTCAATGCCGAGCTTTCTCTATAAAGCTTCGCAATGCTTTATTGCTGATTTCTTCTCTTTGCCATCAATTCTTCTTTCTTCTTTAAAATCACTTTAATGAGACTTTTGCAAACTTGATGAAATCTCTTCATATATCTTGTCTTCATTGATTCCTTACATTTCAGAAGAATTCTTCATTTGGGTTTCATGTAGAGATCAGACGATCAACATGAATCTTCTTCTCAAGCAACTTTAATCACATAATCTAGAATTGATCTTTGCATACTTGATGAAGTGTTCATTTTAGCATTTTCAACACCTCCATAATCAAATTGTCTTTAACTGATCATTGCACTTTCTGATGAAGTCTTCAATCTTTCTGGAGTGCAAGTTGATCTTCATTGAGTCTATGCATACTTGATGAAAGCTTCATTTGAACACCTTCAATCTCTTCGAATACAAATCATTTGTTTGAAGTAGAAATAGGCGTCAATGTTCAGTTTGGTTCATTGCATAGCTCTTAGAATTCATTGCTTGATCTTGATCTTGTCGTGCATTCATTATGACATGCATTAGACTTAAGATTGAACTTTAAGTCTAAATTATAAACTTTATTAATCTACACACTAAGTAAACTCATTAGTAAAACAACACAATGTTTAGTTATCATCAAAATCAACTTAGGGATCAACCTTGAGTCAACAAACTTTCTCGAAGGTCGTGCGGGGCTAAGACAGTCTTCCATTCCTGAGAGGATTGTGCTTTCTCAAAAAATGTGATAGACTTGGACGGTCTTCCATTCTTAAGGGGTTTGTGCTTTCTCAAAGAATGTGTTGAATTAGCAAACATTCTACATTGGCGGGCTAGCAGGCGCTAGAAGTGAACCTCTCTTCCATCTTGGGGACTTAGGTACTTTTTGGAGATAAGTGTGAAAAGGGCTTTACCGATTCGAGGAATAAACCTTCGGTGATCATCCCGTGCTAGATTGGATGGTCTTACCGTCAGTAAGGGATCAACTTTCTCGAATGATGCGACAAATGAATTTGACTTTGGATTTGAATGGACTTATCGCCTTATGGAAGATGTGCCGGTCTGGATTGGACTGATTAATGCAACAGGGGCATTCTGGTTATTTTACCTCTATTGAGCCTAGCAGGCCCGCGAAGCGACTGACAGATTGGATTGGATCTAAAAAGCTGGTTTGGGCTTGAGCATGCTTGTGTTGGTTTGTAGGTGCTTCCGGTTAGATCGGAGATAGCTAAATGGCCAAAATGCGGTGCTAACAACCAGAAATCTTAAAGCATGATCGAATGTTGGAAGTGAATGAGGACGCACCCAATTTATAAAGAGCCATGCTGTTGGTTCAGTTACAGCCATCGTGACACCTGAGCCAAACCCTCACCTCGGAAGCCCAATCGATGCCGATGCTTACCTTCGACTGCAAGGCCGGTACAAAGTGTCCAAATGTTACGAAATGGCGGGAAGGTTAAAAGGCAAGTTTTAAATGCACATCGTAGCCCCTGCTCCCTATGTTTGTCCAAATAGGGCACAAGGGCTGGGGGCAATTGTGGGCCCAATAAGAGCCAAGCCCAAGACTAGGAGAGACCAGCCCGATAAGGTCGGCCCATGAGTGCCGACCTATCAAACAAGGCCCGTGCCGATCAAAGATAGGGATCCAAAGTGGCTGGCCCAGGGATCCTAATCCAAAAGGTACTAGGACTAATGAAGTCCATAATACAAATCCTATTCCTTAGTGAATTAGAACAAGCAAAAGATAAGTCCAAAACACTAAACCGACTCAATTAATAAGGATTCCTGTGAGGAAAGTGACTCCAATTCCTAAAATAGAACATAGCATTCCAAAAACTATAATACTCCCATGCACTGAAGGTGTACGATACATTTACTTGAGTTCTTGTTATTCATAATTTATTCGATTCATTGTGGTAAAACTTGCTAACTTAATCATTGGAGTGCCTTCGGCTCAAAAGGGGTTGAGACATTTTCATCGTCTTCTTCTTTTGCAGATTGCTTGCGCTCGTCAATATAGTTTAAAAGTTCAACCGGGCTTTTCTAAAAATCCCACCTACAAAAACCAAACCCACTTATTATGGTAATAAAATTGAAGTTGTCCTTATGTTACGGGGAATAATTTTTTCATTGGTTTAGGGGTGGACTTCTTGCTTTGTTTTTCAGTTCAAGGCCCCAAACATAAGTTTTTTAGAAATAAGGATCATCTAAAATCACTCCTATTCAGTTTTTCAATTGCCTATACCGAATTGGAAGCTCAGTAACTAAGCGTTGAAGAATGGAATGATCTAATTTTTTATTGTGCTCTAAGTGTTAGTTGGGTTTGTGTAATTAGACGCGAGGGGACATGGACTACATTTGCACTTGATAAAAACTGTTGCTGCTAGGAGTGTCTATATCAAATGATTGAAAAAGGTGAATTCCTCACAATAAAGACCAAAGAGGTACCATTGTCTCGTAAAGCCATTTGGTCAAAGATTTTGTTAATAATCTGTCTTAGTTGCTGTTTACTTGCCTTTTATAGTTAGTTTGCACGGAAACTAGGCTGACTAGCATGCTTTAGTTGCTAGTCATACTTTAATTTTGTATGTTCTCTCAAAAATATTCGTTGAAGGAACCATGGAATATTCTTCAGTTCAAAAAATAGTTTCAAGAAGCCAACTGTTAGACATCAATCAGCTTTTGCTTGCAAATTATGTATTACGGACTAGACTTCCCTTCACACAGTTGTCGAAGGAAATGTCAGGTGAATAAGATAAGGAATAACCACCTTCATGAGCCATTTGAACTAAGTCTATTTGAATTATACCTTTTTGCCAGTTGTACTATTTGATTGGCATTGTAGCATCAAATCCAAAGCAAGAGGCATATTCATGGAGAAAAAGCTTACTTTCTTTGTTTATGTTGACTGGGATTTAACAGCTGGTCTTTTTCCCAGTATAAGATTCCAATATGTAGTTTATTTGATCAAATGTTTCTCTGATATTTCAATTGCAAATGAATGCAGTTTACTTGCTGAGACATGACTTTAAAAAAACGTTTTTATTTTTCACTTTCTTAACTTTTATTGCAGAATTCAGATGTGGATGTGGGGACACAAGGTCTGAAGCCGAAGCTCTTAGTCTTGCCAGGTCAAAACAAGATTAGCATAGTTCACTTTTCCTTGTGTAATTCATATTGATGTTGTGCTTTGTCCCCACCGTCAGCCTTCTTTCTTTGTTTTTTCTTTTTTTTTCCTCCTTTTAGTTTTTAACTATAACTTTTAAGTTTCTCTGCAGTTGTGAGTTAGCTAGTGAAGTGTGTTTTGGGAATGCAAACCAGGAAGGCTTGGATAGGATCTATGATAGTCGAGATCGAGGATGTTTAGAAACCTCATGACCTTTCGTTAAATGTATTCTTAGTAATTAGCCGAAAGATGGGATCTGCCAAATAGGCCAATGAAGGGCAAATGAGAAACTACATGGGGTATGACAAATGATAGCCCTCGATGCAGTCAAAAATTAGCAAGAGCACGTCCTAAAGATGCCAACCCATTAACCGGTAAGAAAAGAGAAGAGGAAGTACTGGGAGACCTCACCAAACAGGGTGACATAAGTAACCCCTGTTCAATGTTTATATGCTTTGCATGACTTATGCTATTAATACTTCACTATAGTTGGACTACTCCTTGTTATGTTAACTTGGATAACATAGCAATTTTTGTTATTCCAAAATTTGGTACTTTTAGAACTCCTTGGTGCTATGTTATTTTGGATAGAAATGAGATACCCAAAAGTGCTTCTGCTATGTTGTGTTCTAATTGATAAGAATTGAGTCAGATTTGTGCCAACAAAAAAAATGACCTGTTTATATTTACGTATCAAATAAATCTTGATTCAGGAATTACTAGAAATGTATTGTTTTATTTGATTTGGCGCAACCCTATCCACCTTCCCGATTTCAAGAAACAAGAAGCAGCAATTTGATATGCATTGTATTATTTAATTTGCAAAACTCGGGTTTACCAAATGGGATAGGTTGTAAAAAGCTAACTTAAATTCAAAAAAGAAAACATCAATTGTTTCTTAATTGAAAGAACTTCACGTGCAACGCCGTGTGCCTCTACTAGTATATATATAAAACTTTAAAGACAATACAAAGTGTATTTTTCAACCTCATACCCACTTGGGCCCTTTCTTTCATATAGCGTGATATAAATGGGATGTCATTGAGATTGATTGGCGCTTTATCAGGAGAATACAAGGAAGCATCCAGCAATTAACTTTGAGCATATCCAACATTTGCGACTATATATATAGATTTCTGCAATAAAAATAATATTCTATTTTGTATGTTAAGACTTAAGAGACACTAAATTATTGTACAGGACAGATTGCATATAAAATATATACCTTGTTGCCATTCAAAGTTTAGATACTTGAGGATTCAGGTTGATAGAAAAAATATTTAATGTCATAATAATTAGAAAATTGTATTGAGTGTTATTGAACAAGAATAGCATGCACTAATGTGGCATTTATAGTATAAGATTAGTTTTATTTTTTTTTAATTTTTATTTGGAGTAAATTCTTAAAGTATCCACTAAATAGCATGCACTAAATGCTTACTAATCTGACATTTGTATTGAGTAAATTCTTAAAGTAGCATGCACTAACAGATTGCATATAAGATTAGTGTTATTTGGAGTAATTTTTAATTTTTAATTTTATTCTTAAAGTATAAAATTTTCTCTCCCTTTTTCCTTCCCTTGTTTGATTCTATTTAAGAGAGAAAGGGAAGGGAAAGGGGAGGGAAAATGGAGGAAAAAATTTAAATCACTCTCTCTTTCTCTCTATTCTTTTCTTTTACTTTCTTTTTTCTTTACAAAACCAAACAAGAAAGAGAAATTACTTTTTCTTTATTTTCTATATAACCACAAAATCATTTATTTTTAAACAAATTTTAAATCAACTTATCCGAACTCTTGATTTTTATTTTAACTAATGTGTCAACACCCCAATCAGTGGAATGTGAGGGATGCTAATCCGAAAAGTTTATATTGGACTGTTCCTTTGGCATATACACAGGCAAGTCTTCCTAATAAAAAGTCTTCCTTTTTGACATGCATTTGGGTCCGCACACCTCTGGATTCCAAAAATAAATAAATAAAAACTAGTCAAAACATTTGGCTTTGAGGCATTGCAAAGTAACTAACTAGCAGCTGAGTTACATACATATGACATTTGCCTATAAAACAATTGGCTTCTGCTATGTTGAAAGTCATTCAGCCTCTTTGTGAATTTTGTTGGAACGATGGGCTTCATCCAAATATGGCCTTCTTACAATCAACTCTTCAAACTATTCTACTTCTTTCTCTTTCTCTGCTTTCTCCAACTTGTTTGCATGCCCAACTGTACTGCACTCAAGAACAAAGCTCTGCATTGCTCCAATTCAGGAGCCACTTCTCCTTCAATAAATCTGTTTCCTTGGCTTGTGACAACAAAGGGATTCCTTCTCGTCCAAATTTGGAATCATGGAAGGAGGGTACTGATTGTTGCTCTTGGGATGGGGTTGAGTGTGATGATAATAATGAGACCCGCTGCCAAGTAAGTGGTCTCGACCTCAGCTGCACCTGGCTCCAAGGCTACACCTCAACCTCTCTTACTCTAGATTTTCTGGCAAAGTCCCAATGGAAGGCTCCTTTCTGACCATTTTGGTCTCTCTAGATCTCCTTTCCAAGGGTCAATTGAGATTAGAAAAAACTGGATTTGAATTTCTTGTTCAAAACTTAGGCAAGTTATGAGAATTTAATCTTGGTCGGGTAAACATATCTTTTGTGGTTTCCAATTCCTTGCTCAATCTGATTTCTTTGATAAGCCTCGTTCTTCGAGAGTGTGGACTGCATGGAAAATTCCCTGAAGGAATATTCCACCAACCACATCTTAGGGAGTTGGATTTAATTCAAAACGATGCTCTCGTTCATTATTTTCCCAAGTTTTTAAACTCAAGCAGTCCTCTCCAATCCTTGGCTCTTTCAAGCACGAGTTTCTCCGGAGAACTGCCTGATTCAATTGGGAATATGAAGTCCATGCAAGGATTGTTTGCCTCTGGTTGTAAATTCTATGGTTCAATCCCTAGGTCGCTTGGGAACCTCACCAAAATGACCCGTTTACTCCTTCCACAAACGATTTCACTGGTATGCTCCCATCTTCTCTTTCAAACCTGAAAACCTCACCGTTTTAAACCTTGCAAATAATTTCAAAGGAACAATTGCAGATGCTTTACCTAACAGTAAAAGTTTAGCTTATTTATCTTTTTATCAGAATAACTATAGTGGTCCATTCCCCGCATTGGTTGCTAATCTAATAGAACTTGAATTCTTAGATGCACCGGGTAATCATCTTGTAGGTCCTCTTCCTTCAGAAATACTTAGACTTCCAAATCTAACTTGGTTAAAGTTAGTTACAAACTTAATCAATGGTACAGTTCCTTCTTGGGTCTTCTCTTTCCCATCATTGGAGTACATAAACCTCAGTAACAATAAATTCATTGGCCATGTAAATGAGTTCCAATCCTCTTCGCTGAGGATAATTGATTTGCACCACAACATCTTATATGGTACGATTCCAAGTTCAACCTTTGAACTCAAGAACCTTACCATTCTCATTCTCCCATCAAACAACTTTAGTGGTAGGGTTGAGCTAGACATGCCCTGCCATGCATTTTCTCTTCAAATTCTCGATCTGTCTAGTAATAGCTTCAGTGGTGCTATTCCACAATGTTTAGGAAACTTCAGCAAAAGTCTCTTTGTGCTCGATCTGCGGAAGAATAACTTCTCCGGCACCATTCCTGACACGTTTGCAATAGGAAATAGCTTGGAAAATATCAATTTTAATGGCAATGGATTTGAGAAAACAAGTGTTTTTGTAAAAGGACTTAAAGAAACTAAATCAAACCGTACACAACAACACAAGCAATAGACAAGACACAAGCAATTTTAACATGAAAACCTTTGCGGGAGAAAACCACGGGGCCTAGCCCAGCTCCAACCGAGCACTATAATATGAACAAATTGTACAAGAGAGCTTACAACTCTTTACACTTGTTAAATTCTCAACGCAAGGCTTGAATCTACACCATGTGCATATTCGAGTCCAAGAGCTTGTTCAAGAGTACTTGGCACTTCATTGAATTCTCAATGATCCTTCCAATGACTTGAACTCCTTCAAGCCACCATAGCTTCTTGAAGTGGGGGGATAAAGTGGAGTAGAGTCTTCTTAGGACTTTTTACAAACACTTGGATGACAATGTAAAAGACTCTCTCAATTATCAAATGGAGAACACTCTCATTTTTATTATATCCGATCAAGGAGAGAGAGAGAGAGTGAGATATCTTTGCTTCTACTAGGGCACAACTCTCTTGATAAAATCATAATTGTACTGCAATGTAGGTGAGAAGATCTTGAAGATACTTGGAAAAATGGAGAAGATCTTCAACTTGCTTGGAGAAGTGGAGAAAATCTTCTCTTTTTGGAAGCAGAAGGTCATACACGCAGCCTGACACTTTGACAAGTATTCATTATACGTCAAAGACTTTTTTGTCAAGTCTACATCGTAGAGGGTATCACTTGTCAAGTCCTTCTTGGGGAGCGCACCACGCTAGAGCAAGGTGAGAGCTTGCTTTATAGCGGGGTTCACTGGAAGGGAGTTAATTGTTGAAATATCAAACTCTGCTAGAGCGGGTTGGTGTCTGCCTGACAGCGGGGGTGCACTGGAAGGGGCTTGGTTTTTTTTATTTTATTTTAAAGAAGTTGGAGCCCACTAGAGCGGGGTGGAGTTTGCTTGACAACAGGGTGCGTGGAACCATGGACCTAAATGTTCTTATCTTGAGATCTAACAGATTCCATGGAACCATGCCAACTTCCAATACTGAATTTCCTTTCCCTAACTTGCGAGGTATTGATATGTCGGACAATTATTTTGTTGGTCCATTGCCAGAAAGGTATTTCAAAAATTTCAAGGCTATGATGAATGTGGATGAAGCTCATTTTGAACTGCAATACTTGGGTTTTGGAAATTATTATCACGATTCTTTGACTATAATCAAAGGATCAACCATTGCAATGGAAAAAATCCTAACTATTTTTACAGCCATTGATTTATCAAACAACAAATTTGAAGGTGAGATTCCAGAGATCATTGGAAGCTTAAATTCGGTTTGAGGGCTCAACTTATCTCACAACAACCTTAGAAGTCAAATATCAACATCACTTGGAAATTTGACAATGCTCGGATGGTTAGACCGTTCTTTGAATAAGCTTATTTGGGAGCTCCCTCAACAGCTAACGAACTTGATATCTCTTGGTGTCCTAAACCTTTCACAGAATCAACTAATAGGACTGATACCTCAAGGCAAGCAATTTGATACATTTTCAAATGATTCCTACACTGGTAACTTGGCATTGTGTGGACCCCCATTATCAATACATGCAGCAACCCTAGGGCACCACAACCGCCATCCTTGATGTTCCAAAAAGAAGATGATTTAGAGTCATTAATTGGATGGGATTGGGAAGTCAATGGCTTGTAAGGATTATTGAAGGTGAACAATACGAAAGTGGAAAGAGGCTGAAAAGGCATGCTCAAAGACAGTGGTAGAAGAAATTAGCCGACACAAATGGTGCTCTTTGGTATGTGTTTCATTGACTTTCAAAATTCCTGTGCTTGATGAAAAACTTTCTTGTTGGTTATAGTTATCTGGTCTGCCTTAGAGTCTTCAAAGTTTGGTTGTAGCATATAAAATGTCAGTGCTAAAGTTGTTTTATTTCCATTACCGTATGTTCAAAAAAGATCACGAAGCAATAAATCTGCAATGGGAACAAAAGTTCCTTATTGAAATTTCAGTTTATATTGCATATAAATTGTAGCTGACTGAACATATACATCTTACTGTGATACAAATTCGGAAGACAGTTTCATAGATTCTACTAATTAATCTAGCTGGCAGTGTGTTGTTAAATTTGGATTTGCAGAACTTTGTAGAGGTATACCCATAAATTTATGCCAAGAGCTAAATATATGTACTTCTTTTATGTTAAAGTTACTCGATTTTGCAACTATTTCTCATGTGGTGAGCATTAACACGACATGCAATGACAAAGGGACCAATTCTTTTAACAACATTACGTAAGACTAAACTAAACCTTTTCTTACTGCATTTTGAGCACATGATTATACGTGTTTATTTATATCTGCATTTTAGGAGTTATCCTCCTTGAGGGGGTGAAAATGTTCTCCTTTTGATGTTTCACTTATATTACCCTTCTTGTATTAGGGTGTAAATTTTGATTTGCTTTGCTTTTAAGTATAGGAGTAATTTAGTTATTTGATATTAATTAGAGTTTGTCGATTTATTTGGTTAGTCTTGTATTAGCTTTTAGGTTTCGACAAAAAGGCAAAGTATCTCTTCTTTTCTTCTCTCTGTATTTCATCACACTATCTACTTCGCTCCCTCTGGTCCCTTCTTTCACTCGAATCCAAGCTTGTCGAATTACCCAATTATGAATCAATTGTTGGCTAATGCAAGCACTGCTTACCCAGATCCTCTTAATTCACCCTCTTGGAAATGAAGCTGCATGCAAAGATACTGAATGACCATATTAAACCTAGTTTCCCATCTATAACTAAATATTTCAAAACCTAAGGTTTGACCTGAAACTGTTTCAAAAATTAATCCTTAGGTTTAAAAACCACAAGCTCCTGAAAGCAGGGTAGAAGCTTTTTTAGGAAAAGAAAAGAAATAAAAGATTAGCCGTATTCTCACTTGCCAGACACGAGAAGTTAGGAAAGAAAGAAAAGAAAAAAAATTCAGTCATGTCCTGTTGATTTTCAAAATGTTGAGAGTGATGTTTGGCAAGTGACAATTTCCCTAGTTCATAAGATTCCATAGATTCAAATACCTTCTTGACATAGACATAAACTTTTACCTACAAAATTTGAAGACTTGGGTTTCCTTTTTTTCAAGGTATCATATCCTTAACAACGCGTCAAACACGCGGTCAATGGTCATGAAATTCTTTAAGACGATCAAACTTTACTGTATGTGCAGAGCACTTGATTGGACAATGCCAAGTGGGATAAAAAATGGAAGAAATAAATCTGCAACCGCAACAAAACTTCAGTCTTGACATTTCAATTCACATTGAATATAAAATTGGAACTGACATGAACATACAACAAAGTGAGGAGTTATTTTGTTTTTAAAGAAAATCTTTAACAACTAAGAGTGATCCTATTTGGCCAATCAAGATGGCTTCAGCAGCTAATTTGTAATTCTCAGAGGCTAAATTTGCCCTTACCGCTGTTAATTCCATCCACTTATGGTTTTCTGAAATTTAGTAGCAATTGCTCTGTTGACAGAGGTATGTATCTCAGCAAGTTTAGGGAATATAATTTGCAATTCTAATCCAGCGTTCGATGATGCTGTGTTTGGAATCCTAATTTATCAAGTAAAAAAAAAAAAAGATAACAAAAATACTTTTCATTTTGTTATTTTTTTTTATTTTTATATTTTTTCTCTCACTTTTTCCTTTTTATTTTTCTTTTCTTTGCCATCACTAAATCTTTGATAAAAGCACAGCACGAAGAAACCAACAAAACAATCAAAAGAAGAGGAGCTAGCAGTGCATTTCCTTCATTATGCATCGTAAGGTCACTGCGCTCCATGAAATTAAATTCCTCCAGGCACCAGCCACAAATAGATATAGGAATGAGAAAGCAATGAAAATAGTATTTAGTTTATGTGCAGGAACCAATAGAAAAAAAAAAAATTCTCCCACTACACTCGAATCCAAGCTTCAAAACATGCAAGGGTTGCTTTTAGATCTTTTTTACAATTACGCATTGGCCAATAAAAATTGTTCAAAACAAGGGCGAAGTTAGGAATTTAATCCACCTGGCCTAGGCTATAAGTCAAGGTACAATAAGCTATAAAAAAAAATTATAGAACATATTTATGTAAATTCATATAAACAAAAGTATAATTTTATATATTTAAATTAACAATATTTTTTTGTAATAATTGTCTAATGATTGAATTGTCCTTTTGATTGCTCTATATTTATATAATATTTTAAAGGACATTTCAATTATTAGATAATTATTGTAATAAGACAAGGTCAATTTAAGTATCAAAACAATACCTTTGTAAGCTTGTGCAAGTCGCAAAATAATTTTTCATCCATGTTTCTAATAGATAGTTGATAAAAGGTGTTGATTGATACAAATTGATAGTTTACGGATTCAATATGTCATGTTTTAGTTTAAGGGGGTATTTGAGTGACTAACTTATAAGCTAGAAGCTATAAACTAGTTTTAAAAAGTAACTTTTTCAAATAATTTTTCTAAAAAATCGTGCTAGATGTGAGTTATTTTTTTTATCATCAGTCAAATATAATTTTAAAAAATTATAAATATAAGTCATAAGTTACTAAATAAATTGAGATTCAAACACTTCCTAAGTGAATGTTGTTATAATTACACCTAAATTTGAACGCTTCATGACATACATGTGAACTTTTTACCTATAAGGTTTCAAGACTTTTGAATTTTCTGGTATCAGTTCCTTATCCACGCGTTAAACACGCGGTCAATAGTCATGAAATTCTTTAAGACTTCAATTGATAGATGTTCGGCAATTGCATTTTCCTTCCTCCGTTGTTTCTCTTTCTATTTCAATAATGCAATGCCAATTGATAGTCTGTAATAAAGAATAAAGTAGCACTTGTAATAATAAAATAGCACTTGGGACCCAAAGACTTGGATGACCATTTAATGTTAAAGTAGTCAAGGGTCTTTCACTAATTCCAGGAAGCATCTACCAACTGAGGCTATGTTTGGGGATTCACTGTTAAAATAGTAATTTTTAGTAACTATAATTTTTTGTTTATCTTCGGTCAATTGTAAAATGTTGGAAGTGCTTAGATCTCGGAAGCAACAAGTTCTCTGACAAATTTTCACATTGGTTGAAAAATTTGCCCATCTTTCATGTTCGAATCTTGCGATCGAACCAATTCCATGGAAACATACAAACTTCCAAAGACCAAATGTTCCTTCCCCAACTTGTGAGTTATTGATATTTGAGACAACTATGTCACTGGTTCTTTGACCAAAAAAATATTTGAAAAATTTCAAGGGCATGACGAATGTCAATGAAACCAATTTTGAATTGCAATACATAGGGGTTATTGGATCCTCTGGATATTATTGTCAAGGATTCTTTGACTATGGTACACAAAGGATCGACCATTGAAATGGAAAAAGTCTAAGCCATTTTCACAACCAATGACTTTTCAAGAAACAAATTGAAAGATGAGGTTCCAGATATCATTGGAAGCCTAAATTCACCTAGAGGTGTCAACTTATTTCGCAGCAGCAGCCTTACAAGTCCTATACCAACATCACTTTGAGAATTTGATGATGCTCGAATGGCTAGACCTCTGTTCCAACAAGCTCACTGGGGAGATCCTGCAACAGCTAATAGATTTAAAATCTCCTGGGGTCAAGTAGTTGGCTTTATTTCTAAAATGCCCCTACTCATGCTTTTCACAAAGTGTTTCCGAGCCGTCATCTCTCACATAACGAAAGCGTCACATTACTTTAAGACTAAAACTACGCCTTTTCTTACTGCATTTTGAGCCGTTGATTATACATTTTTCTCTATCTGCATTTTAGGAGTCATGTCCTCCTTGACGAGTGAAACATGTTCTGATTAAGCTCTATAGATGTAATATGAGAAATGAAAAAAGAGAAAAGAAGAAAAAGGCGATCATCAATGTAGCTTGTTGGTTAATTTACTTTCTACAATGTCCCTACTCATGTCTTCAATGTAGTCTTCCCTTGACTCACATTTTATTCTGTCACTTCCTCCTTGATGCATCAAATACATGATCTTGAAAGGTTGCAATTGAAGTTTTTTTCAAGATAGAAGTTTCCTGTAACTAATAAAATTTTGACGAAAATAGCTTTAGTAGTAATTTGATCATCAATTGGAGTGCTCGCTAGCAATAGTTATACAAAAATTGTTGATGGCAATGGTATCTTTGTAAGTGCTGGAAACATTTTTATCGGTTCTGTCATGGTTATAGTATTATAGTCCCTTCAAAGTTTTGGACCGTTCTTCATATTTGTTAACATGTGATGCTATTAACAGAACTATGCTTTCACTTCCATGATTATATGAAGAACCTGATTAAACATTGCGAGCATTAGAAGGTCGAGTCCAAGAACAGAGGACAATTTTTTTTAAATTTTAATTTATGTCGAACAATGGAAGAATTCTTACCCCGTTGATGTTTTTGATCTTCTGCATTTCTAAAAATACACCCAGCTTCACTTTGCTTATTAATGTTCTCGTAGATCTTCCACAACCTTAAGTCAAATGAAGGAAAAATATGTAGCTAATTTCCCTTTGATGCTTCACTTATGTCATCCTTCTTTTATTAGAGAAAAATGGGAATTTATAATAGTTGAAGTCATATTTGTCATCGATACATTGGGTGTCAATTGAAGCATCCTTTCCTAGTACCATGGTTAGGTTATAATTGAACGGGGAAGGTTGACCTAGTCATTTGTCATGTTATTGTAGTCTTGTAGCAATAATATTTCATAAATTTGTTAAAAAGAAAACGTATCTTGAAGAGGAACAAACCACAAGAAATTTTATATGGTTAATCTACTTAAAAAATCTCAGCTTGCAGATTCATAAATTTTATATGGTTAATTCACTAAAAAATGAAGCTCAGCGCTGCTGAACGACTAGATTATAAAGTTTTTATATGGTTATAACTTCAAAACTCTTGTAAATGTGAAGCTGTGCAAAACCTGCTAAAAAACTAGATCATGCTTAGTTTCTCTCATCTATAATCATAGATGTCAAAAACATAAGTTTTCTTCCCTGTGAAAAAATTGTCACCTAAACATAAGAACTTTCAAAAAAAAAAGAAAGAAAAATTTTAGGTGATTTTCAAAAACCATAAGCAGTTCTAGGAGAAGAAAATAAATAAAAGAATAGCCATATTCTCACTTGCCAAACAAATTTTTCGGAATGATATGAAATAAAAAATAAAAAACATCCAGTACGTCCTGTTGATTTTAAAAATAGTTGTCAGTGTTTTGGCAAAATATGAGAATTCTGAGGTCATAGAATTCCAGACATATTGACAAAGACATAAACTTTTACCAATAAAGTTCAAGACTTTGGTTTCCTTTTCTAAGCCTTCCCGGTCATATTTTCCATAATCTTTGAATCCCCTTTGTCAGTTCCTTATCCACGCGTCAAACACGCAGTGACGAAATTCTTTAGATGACCAAACTTTTAAGCTAGTGCAAGAGAAAAAGTTTTATTGTTGGGTTTGCAGCAAACGTACATTTGCCTATAAAACACACTTGGCTTCTCTTCTCCTCCTAGAAAAGTAAAGCCTCTTTTTATTTTTATTATTTTGATTCGGTAGGAGAGATGGGCAATATCCTATTATGGCGGCTCTCACACAATCAACTCTTGAGCCTCTTCTTCTTCTCCTTCTTTCTTTGCTTTTTCCAGATCACTACTTGTATGCGCGCCCAACTGTGCGGTCAAGAGCAGAGCTCTGCGTTGCTTCAATTTAGGGGACACTTCTTCTTCAGTAAATCTGCTTCCTCATATCAATGCGATGGTTATGGAATTCCTTCGTATCCAAAGTTAGAGTCTTGGAAGGAGGGTACTGATTGTTGCTCATGGGATGGGGTTGAGTGTGATATTAGTAATAATGAGACCCGCGGCCATGTGATTGGTCTCGACCTCAGCTGCAGCTGGCTCCAAGGGTCCATCCATCCCAACAGCACCCTCTTCCATTACTTTCCTCTCATCCGAAGGCTCAATCTTGCTTTCAATGACTTCAGTAAGTCTCGCATCTCATCTGCATTTGGTCGGTTCACCAGATTGACACATCTCAATCTTTCCGATTCAAGTTTTTCTGGCCAAGTCCCAGTAGAAGTCTCCTTCTTGACCAAATTGGTTGCTCTCGATCTCTCTCGGAATGTTGATTTGAGATTAGAGAAAACCGGATTCGAATTACTTGTTCAAAACTTAACCAGGATAAGAGAACTTAATCTTGCTCTGGTAAACATACCGTCGGTGGTTTCCAGTTCCTTGCTCAATCTGAGTACTTCTTTAATGAACCTCAATCTCAGGGGCTGTGGATTCCATGGAAATTTTCCCGATGGAATATTTCAACTACCACATCTGAATGAGCTAGACATTGGGAATAACGATGCTCTGACTGGTCATTTTCCCAGGTTCATAAACTCAAGCAGTCAGCTCCAATACTTGGATCTTGGTTTGACGAGTTTTTCTGGAGAATTGCCCGACTCATTTGGGAATCTAAAGTCCCTGAAGTATTTGTTTGCCTCTGATTGCAAATTCTATGGATCCATTCCTACTTCGCTCGGTAACTTAACGCAAATCATTGTGCTGGGACTCTCATCCAATAATTTCTCTGGTATGGTCCCTTCTACGCTTTCAGATCTTGAAAAACTCCTAATTTTTTTTTTTTTAACGCCTTTCAAACAATAATTTCAAAGGTATATAATTGCAGGTACAATTGCAGATTTTTTACCCAACAGTAAAAATCTTGCTTATTTACTTCTCTATGGAAATAACTTCAGTGGTCCATTGTTCCCATCATTGGTTTCAAACCTAACGGAACTTGTTTACTTAGATGTGTCGTATAACCATCTGACAAGTCCTCTTCCTTCACAAATGACTCAGCTTCCAAATCTAAGTTGGTTTTTCTTGGATAATAACTTAATCAGCGGTGCAATTCCATCTTGGGTCTTCTCTTTGCCAGCATTGGAGGACTTAGACATTAGTTATAACAAATTCACTGGCCATATAAATGAGTTCCAGTACTCCAGTTCATTAGTGTTTTTCGATTTGAGCCACAACAACATAGACGGTGCAATTCCAAGTTCAATCTTAGAACTTGAGAACCTTATGTATTTGTTTCTCTCATCAAATAACTTTAGTGGTCCTCTTCCTTCACAAATAATAGGACTTCGAAACCTAAGTTTGTTAGACTTAGGTGATAACTTAATCACCGGTGCAATTCCGGCTTGGGTCTTCTCTTTGCCAGCATTGCAGTTCTTACTCCTTAGTTATAACAAATTCACGGGCCACATAAATGAGTTCCACTCCACTTCGCTGGGGATTATTGATTTGAGCCACAACTTCTTAGGTGGTGCGATTCCAAGTTCAATCTTCGAACTCAAGAACCTAACCGTTCTAATTCTCGCATCAAATAACTTCAGTGGGAGTGTTGAGCTAGACAAGCTGTGCAATGCAATGTCCCTTGAAATTCTTGATCTGTCGAGCAACAGATTCAGTGGTGCTCTTCCACAGCCCTGGGGAAACTTCAGTCAAAATCTCTCTGTGCTCGATTTGCGGAAGAATAACTTTTCTGACACCATTCCTGATACTTTTGCAAGGGGAAATAACTTGAAAACTATCAACCTTAATGGCAACAGATTTGAAGGGTCGGTGCCAAAGTCTTTGGTCAATTGCACAAAGCTAGAAGTGCTAGACCTTGGAAACAACAAGTTCTCTGACAAATTTCCACACTGGTTGGAAAATCTACCAAACCTGCATATTCTAATCTTGAGATCTAACAATTTTTATGGACCCATGGCAGCTTCCAAGACCAAATATCCCTTCCCCAACTTGCGAGTTATTGATATGTCGGATAATTATTTTAATGGTCCGTTGCCGAAAAAGTACTTCAAATATTTCAAGGCTATGATGAATGTGGATGAAGCCAATTTTCAATTGGAATATATGGGGTCTAGAAGTTATTATAATGATTCATTGACTATAGTGTACAAAGGGTCAACTATTGAAATGGTGAAAATCGTAACCATTTTCACAGCAATTGATTTATCAAAAAACAAATTCGAAGGTGAGATTCCAGAGATCATTGGAAGTCTAAATTCAATTCGAGGGCTTAATTTATCACACAACAGCCTTACAGATCATATACCAGAATCACTTGGGAATTCAATGAAGCTCGAATGGTTAGATCTCTCTTCGAACAAGCTCACTGGGAATATCCCTCAACAACTAACAAATTTGAAATCTCTTGGAGTACTAAACCTTTCGCAGAATCAACTTATAGGACAGATACCTCAAGGAAACCAATTTGATACATTTTCAAATGATTCCTACATTGACAACTTGGCATTATGTGGACCTCCATTGTCAAATACATGCAGCAACACTTGGGAGCCACAGCCCCCACCACTGATGTTCCAACAAGAAGATGATTCAGAATCATTAATTGGATGGGATTGGGAAGTCATATTGCCGGGTTATGGATGTGGACTGGTAATTGGACTTGTTATGGGATATCTTATGTTCTCTGCAGGAAGACCTCAATGGCTTGTAAGGATTATTGAAGGTGAACGATACAAAAGTGGAAAGAGGCTGAAAAGGCATGCTCAAAGGCACAGAGGTGGAAGACAGTAGCTGATGCGCATGGTGTTCTTTGGTAAGTATTACTATGACTTTCAGCATTCCCAAGTCTGGTGAAAAAACTTGCTTGTTGGTTATGGCGGTTGTCTAGGCTGTCTTTAGAGTCTTAGCAGTTTACTTGTAGGATGCAAAAGGTCATTGCTAAAGCTGTTTTATTTCCATTACTTCATATGCAAAGCACTTGGTTGGACATTGCTATGCAAAAAAGATCATGGAAGCAATAAATCAGCAGTGGCAATAAAACATTTGCATTCACATTGCATACTAATTGTAGCTGACATGAACATATAAATCTTACTGGGATATATATAAATCCATAAGACAGTTTCATGTACTCCACTAATCGCATACTGTTGTATATATAGGAATACTTTAAGATTTATGCCGACAGCTAAAAATATCTTCTTGCTCTTAAATTTATTGATTTTGCATACTAAAGTGTTTGATTTTATAAAATTCCTTAAGCTTATAACTTTTCATCATATTTTAAGGGAAAGTAGAAGTTTCAGAACGTTGTATATAGAGGGTAGACTTTGAAGATTTATGCCAAAAGCTAAAAATATCTTCTTGCTCTTAAATTGGTTGATTTTGCCAACTAAGTGTTTGATTTTATGTTGCAAGAACCTAGAAAAATTGATAGGTGGCATACAAGACATTACATTACATGTAGTGTGTCTTAACACAGCATGCAATTGATAAGGGGAACAAGTTCTTTTTATTACATTCCTACAATGTCCTGGATACAACTAGTTGGCTTTCTTTCTACAATGTCCCTAATCATGCTTTCCACAAAATGTTTTGCCTTGCCATCTCTCACTTAATCCCTCTGCTGTAGGTGAATTTGAAAGTGCGGCTGTAATTCACATTGAAGACTAGACTGCGCCTTTTTCTTCTACATTTTGAGCAGTTTTTTATATGTTTTTCTCTATCCACATTTGATGTGTGAAACACATTCTGATTAAGCTCTGTATATGCCCAAACCATGGGCTTGGAATTGAAGAATTTTGCAAGACGTTCATAGTTTATTTTTTGATTGATGTCTTTTATTTTCTTTTAATGAATTACATTTGATAGCAATGTAATATTTGAACCTCTCCAGTTTCCAAGTTCAAAATTTATGGTAAATTTTGGGAGTCAAAAACCGAAAGCCAAAAATGAAAATGCAATTTTAGATATTAAAAAAAAAACCAGCAAGGAGGAAAGTTTTTTTTATAGATAAAATGAGAAGGTATATAAAAAGAGAAATTCGATGCTTAGTGGTATCATCTGTGAGGTAAAAATGCAAAACGTAAAAAAAGAAAAAGTCGATAATCATGTCACTTGAAGGTATTTGGATGTCCCTACTCATGTCTTCAGTGTAGTCTTACCTTGATTCAGAGTCTCTGGTGCTATTCCGAATAACTGATGTACAGTGTTGTGTTTGGCAGCAAGAAATATGTGTAATAGATTTGGAATAAGATGCCATCTGAATTCTAATTTTGAGCTGAATAACGTGGCCTTCAATTCCGATTCCAAAGGATGGATTCTGCTCCGCCAAACACATTCTTGGTTTGTTTTCAGCAATATCTGCCAGTAAAATACCCCCCCCCCCCCCCCCCCCCCCCCCCCCCCCCCCCCCCCCCCCCCCCCCCCCCCCCCCCCTTCTGCTAATTGGCGGTGAGCCTATCCTCGTGTCAAACAGGGTAGTCATGAAGTTGTTTAGATGCCCAAATCACAGATTTTGTATTGAAAATTCTGAGAGAAAAGGTTAAGGTACGGTTTCTTGTAAATGATTTTCTTTTTTGTTTTTCTTCTTCGATAATAAATTGTTGATAACAATTTGTAGTCCCCAAAAAATTTTGAAGGTGTTATTTTGCATCTAAAGTTTTCCTCGTCTCTAATTCTTTCATTTGATCAGCAGTGGCACCAACAAGACCAGTTTTGTGTTTTCAAGTCCAGCATTTATGATATATTCTATCATATATAGCGCAATAAGAGTGCTTGACCTTGTAAGCATCTTGATATATATAAGACTCGCAAGAAGGCGTTGTTGAGATTGATTAGCCCTTAATCTGGAGAATTCAAGGAAGAATCCAGTAATCAACTTTGAGCATATCCAACATTTGCGACTATATATATAGATTTCTGCAGACACTTCCCATGAAGTTTGCTTGACCAATCCTAACATTTTCCCGAGCAATCTATATGCTCAATCCATATTTTTCAATTTATTGTTATGTCTAGGCTTACTTTACCGGGTCCTTGACCCAATTTGACTCAGACACATCTCCACTATTTAAAAGGCAGAAGCATCTAAAGTGATTCCTACACTTTTTGTTGCAAAATACCCCTAATTGTTACAAAAATACCCCTAACAAGATGAGCAAATCAAGTGTTCTTAGTAATATGAATTTATACCTTAAGATGGACCTGGGGTGGTGGTGGTGTAATAGGTCTCTACTCGTTTTAAATGCAAGTGCAAGCAATAGAGAAAGTACATCAAACCACACAACATCACAAGCAATAGACAAGACACAAGCAATTTTAATGTGGAAACTCTTCCGAGAAAAAATCATGGGGCCTAGCTCAGCTCCAACTAAGCACTATATAAGAAACAAAATACAAGAAACCTTACAACCCTCTCACACCGTTGAATCCACAATTAGGATTGAACCTTACAGCTTGTACACCATCCGAATCTATGAACTCGTTCCAGTCCTTGATTCTCCACCGAGTCCACGATAAAACTCTTCGATCTAGCAACTTAAATCACCACAAGCTATTCTCTTCTCTTTGATGGTATGAAGGAAGGTATGATGGAGAGTCCTCTTAAAATATCTAGGCTCTTAACATATGAAGTAGAGGACTCTAAGTGGGAGAAAGTTCACCCCAAACACTTAAATCTCTTCTCTCTAGGTTCTCCACCTCCGCCTACTTGAATCTCTTCTATAGATATATTATGCCAGCTGTTACAAGCCCTTGTTGGCTGAAGAAGACAACCCTAGAACCTCTCTCCCAAAATGGAGAGATAAAGTGGAGTAGAGTCTTTTCAAGACTTTTTACAAACACCTGGTGGGCAATGTAGAAGACTCTCCCTATTTTCGGATAAAGAACACTTTTATGTCTTATATATTACCTCAAGGAGAGAGAGAGAGAGAGATGTCTTCGCTTCCCACCAGCACTCCCCTTACCACACGTGATTCTCAAACTTGTATCAGCCTCGCAGCTGTTTAAGATGCTTCCAGGAATTCATGAAATTCTTCAGGTTCCCTAGAAAAGAGGAGAAAAAAAATCTCTTTTTGGAAGCACAAGGTTCATGCATAGCCTCCCCAATATTCTGCTATGTCTCCTTCATGGAATTTATCACTTTGTCACCACATGTTTGAAGAAAGCACTGCACTTGAGCAAAACCTGGAAGTGTTCTATTCTTTATCGAAAAACACTTTTTTTAACCATCGGGACCTCACTCTAGTGGGGTGGAGTTCACTTGAGAGCGGGCTTCACTAGAGAATTTGTGTGCTGGAGGAGCTGGGCCTCGCTCTAGTGCGGTTGAGTCAGCTAGAGCGGGCTTGCACTGGCTGTCTTTAGTATTTTAGCCATAACTTTTTACTTTGATGTCGGATTGATGAGATTCAAAATTCTCTGGGAATAAGACTTGTACATCTACAACTTTTCCTATAATGAGGCTTTTCCAATTCGAACCTAATCTTGGCCAAAACTAGTTACAACTGAACTAATCTGCTAGAGGCAGATACAATGAGATTTGCATGAGACCCATCTCTTCTAAATTCATCCACTTCTTGTTGATTCTTCCCTTAAGGCTTATTGGAAGCAAATTTCTAACATCTAAGATCATTATAATGTGATCAATACACTCAAGACTTACATAAGACAGAAAGATTTTAGCTCTCAATTTACATTGCACAAAATGAGCTATTTTTTTTCTAACAATCTCCCCCTTTGGCCATTTTGTGATAAAACCCAAAGATTATATTCAAGTCACTCACAACCCCAATGCAAACATTAACATGGACCAAACTCTAGGCTTCAAAGCAAAAACAACTCTCTTGCACTCAAGACTTTCCACAAGATCAATTGTGAAAGAGAATGTGAAAAAGAAAGCAAATAGAGATGAACAATATTACTCCCCCTCAACACATGCATAAACACCAAGCAAAATTAAGATGAACCATTAATCATTAAAAAACAAACATTATACTAAACAAAATACTCACAAAACACTTATCCCCCTTTTTGACACAAAATGTGACCACAACACTAATAAGATACTAAAAGGAGAGTTTTCAAAGAAGATTTAAATGAGGATACACATAAACATATTAATGACTTGACGATCACAAATTTTAAAAAACCTATAGAAGAGATTCATATGGCAAGAGCTCAAACTAACATATCAAGTACTCAAGAAGTTCATAAAGACATGTCCAAGATAAAGATCATATCAAGTTTTCAACAAGATGATAATGATCATACCAAATGACAAAGTGAGTGTGTGTCCATCAAGAATAGCAGGATCAAGCCTTAATAACAAAAACAGATTTTTTAGTACTTGAATCAAGAGCTCACAAGAGATATCATTTAGGATGAAAATCAAACCGATTAACAACCAATCAAAACTTAATATTAAAAAATGCAAAGGCTCCCCATCAAATGCATAACACTACTCTCACTCTTTTTGAGACACATGGTGGCTTTTACTCTAGGGAGCAAGGTAGCCTTCTCTATGACGCTTCAAACCATGTTGCACATTTTAACAAACATCTATAATAGCTTTTACTCTACACTCATAGGTAGCCTTTTTCTTGGTCATGACTGCATAAAATTTCTTTTGAATTTGCAGCAATTTTTTTTTTTTTTTTTGCATAAGCAGCTCACTTTAGATATTCTTTTGCATTGTGAAAGCACAAGAGGGAGGCAAGGCATTAACGAGTATAAACTCTCGAGAGGATAGGTCTTTTCAAGCACGATACTCATGGAATTTAAATAAAACAAATATACAACAAAATATTTTTAGACTCAATATGTTTCTGCTCGATGAAAGTGCATCAAAGTGTCAATTCAGTTATGAGAATCATCACTCGGATATACAAGACACTCAATTCATACTTTGCACGAATAAGGAACTTTTCTCCAAAACATGTAGTTGATTCTATCACATGAAGTCAAATATAGATCAATCAAAACTATGAACACAAGTCAAGAACAACAAAAACCCCTTTTTTGTGTTTTAATGAAAACAAATATAAATATAACAAAAGATAAATAAAATTACGAAAGGGATCATAACACTAGGACTGAAAAAATAAACATGAAGCACATCCTAGTCTATGACACAAATAACCTTTTCTCAATAAGGCTTGCCCCTACAAATTTCTTAGGAGTTCTCAAAGATTCCAAATCAGATTTTCTCACCCACATAACAGTCACCTTAGGTTTATTAATACACTCATGAGGTGTGGGTGTAGTCCTAGGTCTTGCCTTGGCATTGTGTTTCCCCTTTTGACCATGATTTGTGAAAACTTGCCTTAGCTTTGAAACAAATCTATTCACATGATTGGGGAAAACTTTAATATAATTTTTCAACCTCTTATTGTGACTCATAGGTTGATAATGAGCAAAAGAATTAGGAACCCTATTCAGTTTGCGACAATCAAGTCTAATGTGACCAAACATGCCACAATAATGATAAACAGTGTTAAACTTTGAAGATCCAACAACCTTAGGATGCTTGGGCTTTACATGAGAGGTGATGAATTGAGAAGACACATGCTTAGTATCCAATTTAGGACAATGAGGCCGAATATGACCCTTCACACCACATTGATGACAAGTAAGAACAAACCTAGTAGGCTTAGTCTCAACATTTGGTACAACACGTGCATATGTGGTGGTGTTCTTCTTGGAAGTCACAACCTTTAGAACCTCAACAGTTCATTTGTAGCATGCATGATGTCATTGCAAATTAAGCACTTGCTTGAACATTGCCACGTAAAAAAGATCATGGAAGAAATAACTCAACAGTTCAACAAAACTTCAAAACTTGAAAATTTTGATAGATAAGGCATAAGAAGAATTTTAGGGGGTCAAGTCCGTCTTGATGAGCAAATATTCAATGAAATCAATCCACACAACTACACAAGCATGTTAAGATTCTCAACATTAGGAATGTCACAAGATAGTTGGAAAAAATGTTTCAATTAATAGCACTATTTTGATTACTATGATAAATATTCACTTGTTTTGCCTGATTTTGTTAACTCATGATACTACATCAGCAAAATAAAGTGATATCATTGATGCGCTAAATATTTTCTTCTCCACGCATAAAACATGTACTACTTAAGCTTTGTAGATGCCTAAGCTATAGGCTTGGAATTGAAGAATTTGTAAGGATTAAGACTTAGTTTTCATCAAATTACACCCCTTGCATGCATCATGGATTTTCTGTTTCATTAATTGATTTTAGTATTAATTTGGTTAGTTTCTTCACTTAATTCTGAATAGTTTTGGGCATACAATTATTGGGGAATTGTTCTTGCTGTTGGATGATAATTTATGATTTGGCGTGGTAAAGTGCAGATGTAGACTTGTGATTCGGGATCCTTGTAAGGTTATACATGTTAATGTGGGCTTAAGTGCATCAGTGTGCCTTGTGACTTTAATTCTTTTATCACTCGTCAAATTACTAAAGTGCATGCAATCTTGGTGTTGGTACAGAAATCTGTAGAAGAAAGAAGAAGATGAATAAATGCTTTAAAGGCATGATTAATATTATTTTTTTAAGTCGATATTTATCTCCACCAATTCTCTGAATCTACTGTGCACCTGGTTAATAACGAATGGCCTCCAAGATATAATAAAGCCCAAAAAAATTTGTAATTTTGATTGTTGGGCTGAACACGCAACCCAAGAGGGGAGGTGAATTGAGTTTCTCAAAATTAATAACAACAAATGCAATTTGAAAACACTAAAACAATAGAACAATAACTAATTAAAGTATGAACAATACAATTAAGATAATATGATGCAAAGAACGCAAAAACAGAGTAAGACGAAAACACAGGGATTTACAGAGGTTCGGTCACTACGTGTGACTTACGTCCTCTCTTCTAAGATCCTATCTGTAAACTTATGTAATCGACAAATTTCATGATCTTTTTTATTCATCTATCACAAGCATTCAAGTCAAGGATTTAAGCTCTGAATGATTATTTGTCAACAAGCATTAGCTAAGAGATGCTTAAAAGGAAAAATAAGTTGAAGACTTGAAGAAGGGTTCAATTCGGACACCATTCGATAGCTTTGGATTGAAAATAGAATGGTGAAAATTAGAGCATTTAGATACCTTTTGATCAATCTGGATAGCTTTCGATTGAAGATTCAGAGACTGCAGAAAAATAGATTTGTTCGATACCTTTCGATCGAAGATGTTACGTCTGTGGAGTTTGTCTGTTAGATTTGATCGAGTTCGCTCTAGCAAAGCGTGAAAATCTTACAAAATTGGAAACAGCTGTGTGTGGAAGGCAACTCAGTTTCTTGTATAAATAGAAAGCCTTTTTAGAGTTTCCAAGAGAGCAGCCGCACCAAAGAGAGTTCCTAAAAGTTCTTTAAACATCTAAGAAGCTCTTCATTGATTCTTAGTAACAACAACTTCTTCAACCTTGAATAATCGAAGTCTTCATGGAGTTCAAGGTGGCAAATCTATACTAAGGAAAATTATATGGTGATCAAGTACTGTAACGTTGAATCGTAGAGTCGATCAAGCACAAGGCAATCAAAAGAGTCAAAGAGTTGATGGGGATTTGGTTGTAAGTGTTTTTATAACTGTTTAATGATGTTTTAGTCCATGAACTTTATTCGGCGAAGTGAACACGTGAGTTTTTTCCGATTTGGGTTTCCATGACAAAAATCTCGTGTGTGATTGTTTTTACTTTACTTGATACGCCTATAAATGCACTTAGTCATAGTCATACTTGCATAGTATTCATCTAACTAGTATCCTTTAGCAAAACTATAGTCCAACATATGTTTTTCACCATTAAAAGTCTCCTCCGCTATATGAAGAATCTTTTACACAGTTGTTACTAGTTGTTCAAGTGCTCAGCTCACTTATACAAGAGTTTTACCCAAACTCTCAAGTTCCAAATGATTTTTTTGTCAAACTTCACTCAAACTTATAAATGGCTTTTTTTTCAAAAACACTCAAAATCACAAGTTTTACAAACCCATCCAAGTAAAATACATTATAGTCATATGTATACTCTTGGAATCTAGGTGTCTACTTTTCTAACCAAAAACTCTTTAACTTTGGCCAATTTTGATTACACTTCTAGATCCTCCAAGTAATGCTTTCAAAACTTATTTTCATCTCTTCTTTAAGCAATGTGATCTTCAAGAACACCTTCAATCTCTTCAAAATGAAATTAATACATATAATCTTTTGTAGAGTTCTTTAATCAACATTGAAGCTTCCTTCAATTCAAGACATCTTTAAATCATCATGTAGAGCTTTCATGTCTTCCATGAGTCTTCAATCATCTTGAGCACCTTCAATCTTTTCAAAAAGAGATTATGAATATAATCTTATTGTAGGGCTTTTAAATCAATCAATCAATCATATATGCTCATCAACCTTCAATGTGCTTGACAATCTTTCCATACATAAGACCTTCAATATCTTCAATAAATCAAGTTTTAATTCATAATCTTAACTAAGATTAAGACATACACTAATTAAATTAATTAGATTCCTAACACATTGTTTTGTTATCATTAAAATTAAGGCATGGAGTCAACACTAACAACGTGTTGCAAAAATTAGACCCGTCAAGAATCTAGATGTGTATTTCTGCAAAAACAAACTTCATAGATGCTGAACTATGTTACCTAGTAAGAATAGAGAACTTTAATGTCTTAGAAGAGAAAAAGAAGTTGCAGAAAAACAGAGAAAGAGAAGTTGTAGAAAAACAATATATTTAGTTGTCGATGAATGTGCCAAAGTTTATAGATATTTTGGTGTCTCTTTTGACAATGTATAATTATTGGAATTTAAATAATAATTAATTTCTAACAGTCACTTATAGATTTAAACATAATAATGGGATCGCTCCTTTCTAAATTAACAGTGTAGATCGCACATATTTATTGATTGATTAGACCATTCATCGCACATTTTTAACCAAGTGTATTTTTTACCATATGATCGAGTTTACTTACGTATTAGCCTTTTGATCATTAACCATCACGATTGATAAAAACTAATGGTTTTGATCCCATGCCACACAATCACGTGTCAAGCGAGCCACATTGTGCCACATGCCTCAGACTTAGGGTGACATATATGTTCATACTTGAGTGCTACTAAAACAACACATAGAAAGGTGGTGGTATTTTTAAATGCCGAACTTCTCACTTTTTAATGTGAATTTATTGAAATAAGACAATAAAGACTTTCTTCAAATTTAATGAAAGGATTTTTGAAAAACTCCCTAAACTACTACATAATAATATTAAACCTTCATTTTGAAAATAATTTCACACTTGATTAAACCTAGCTAGAGGCGAGATTTGGATGGTCAGTTATGGAGTTCACCATGTAACACAATAACATGGGGTTCATAAGGGGGGCAGAGAAGTGAAGAATAGAGAGAAGATTATTAGGCATTTGATCTAGTGTGGTCCAGCTCATTGTCCAATGGTACACCCTAGCGACATTGGTCTAATCAAGTACATCCTTAACCTTAAAGCTGATATGAATTGTAATACGCAGGGTCGGACCTCTGGCTAGACCATGTGAGGCCGTGGCTGCCCTACTTTGATAAAATTGTATTTAAGCCCTATAAATTTTTAAATATTTACATAACAAAGTGTATATTGCTCCCCCATCCCCCCCCCCCCCCCCAAAGTATAAAAAAAATTCTTTGACTTCTGAAATTTAAGAAATTTTTACCTTTAACCCCTAACAAAATTTTTGATAAAATTTTTTTACCTTGACCTTCCAAAACTCAGTAATTGTTGTCTTAATCACCCACAAAATTTTAAAAATTATATATTACCTTTTCAAAATTCAAGAAGTTTTATCTAAGCCCTGACTCGCTTCGAAAATTATAAAATGGAGTTAGTATCTCACAAGAGTACGGGGGTCGCGATGAAGTATAAACCGGTAATCCAGTATCATTCTCTTCCAAGGGACCTAGCCAAATATAGGCTCTAACACTCAACTCACACTAATCTAGCCTAGGAGTGAATTGCAATTATGTAGGGAATTGAATCTAAAATAAAAAGAAAAAGAAAAGAACAGAAAATCTTTAGGTTTTTGATGGGGTTTTGATTTACTAAACTAGTGTAATGAAAATTAAAGTAATTAACTAGGCAATTGATTTAAATGTAAAGCAATTAAAATGGAAAGCTTGGATATGATTGATTCAATCCACCAATTCACAACAAGAATTTCAATAGAGGATTTTTATAACTCAAATCAAGAATCACACCGTGGATTCTTGATTCGGAATATTTTGACCATAAAACCTTGAGTTCATATTTAGTTGAGTGTATGGATTAAACCAATTAACAAAACCCTAGAAGCAAACCTTATAAATGTGCAAGATTTATACCAATTATTGAATTGTGCATAAATATTACCAAATGAGTTATGAATCTAAGTTTTCGAACAAATCCAACACCCAACCAAATAGAACTATACAAATCTATGAATAAAACTTTGAAGTTCATGAATCCCCATTGAAATACTTGAAAATCCTTAGTGGATCTTCACAATCATACCCAAGAGATGTTTAGCTACTAGAATCCATAATAAAGAGCATAAATGAAGGTAAATCTAACATTAAACTAAGTAAAACTAGTGTGTGGTTGCTAAGAAAGTGAGAAAAAATGGCAAGAAAGTTACAATTTCTACTCCTACATTAACATTACAAACATAAATCTAAGCTAAAAATACACAAAAGCATAAAAACCAACCTTGGAGGAGCTTTTCACGCCACCCCCTTGGTTGCTACGAACCCAAAAAAATCTTCCTCTCCTCCATTTTTTCGAACAATAAAGCTTTTACGCTCCAGATCTATATCAACCAATCGATCGGCACTGTTCACCAATCAATCGGCCGATCGAACGGTGATTGTAGCGTTCGATCGATAAATTCACTGTTTTTACTGTTCACGGGTATTGTTCATCGATCGATCGGCCGATCGATTGGGCACTGTTCATGATCAATCGGGCACTGTTCACGATCGATCGGTTATTGTTCACCGATCGATCGGTAAATCACCCTCTCTAAAGTTTGCCAAACCAATCGATCGGTTACTATTCATCCCTCCACCTTGAAGCTTGATTTTGACTACCTTAGAGGCCGATTCAGCCGATGCACATTAAAGGACAAATTGTAGCTCTTGAAGTCTTCTTTCCAATGGCTCAAAAATTAGCTCAATTGGACATCGGAGTAAAAAGATATGGCCCAAATACCGAGACATGTCTGAAATTTCATGAACAAATTATTCGCCTTGAACCCGCTTTGATTATTCTTGCTTTCTTTTTGCCTTTATTAGCTTATATAACCTACAAAACACATATAAAACATATTCAAACAAATATCTAACTAAAATAAGACAATTAATTACAATATAAGTCTAACAAAGTATAAATTAAAGGCTTATGATTACACTTTTAGGGTGTAATCAAGCCCCAACAAAATTTTTAAAAAATTACATTGTCTTTTATAGCCCCCACAATAAAATTCCTAGTTCCATCCCTAGTAATACGACAGGAATTAAAAAGAGGTAGGTGGACTTGAGAGGAAGCTGCAAGAGATCAAAATAAGTTGGAATTAAACTAGGGAACAGTAGACAGAAGAGTTGCGGTCAACGTAATTAGTGGTAGTTAGTATCAGTTAATTAGTTAGTTGAAATAAGGAGAGCTTTATTCCGCTGTCTTTCTTGAATCAGAAATAGAGTAAGCTTTGTTAGTGTCAATACTCTGAGAATTGAAGACGGGGATGCCTTCTTCTTCCACAGCTAAGGTCGTAATAAAAACTGGCCAATCATTTTTGAGGTTATTTAATCTAATTTCAATCTTAGGATAGAATTTCAATAGTAGACTTTATCTATTGTAGCTCCAGGTAGCAACTCTTATTTTTTCAAGTATTTGAGATTGCGATTCCTAGGTGAGTGGTTACCCATTACTAGTACGAACTTGCAAAATGCCCGATGCGTAGTATAAAGATTTAAGGGGTGCTTTTTACAAACCATGTGATAACTTTTATGTAAAGAAATTCCACTTATCTTAGTACGAAAACTGTATGGATTAATGCTAATGAGCATGAGATTAATTACGTTACCCTTTTGGAAATCCAGTGAATATTTACGTTGAATAATTGAGAGCATGGTGAAATAACTTGATTATGGATATTGGGATCAAAGGAAGTTCACGGACAGGTTTCTTAAGTGGGGTGACTCTGACAACACTTGTTGAAGATAAAAGTAACCCGTATGAAGCTTTACCATGAGCAGATTGTATTCATTAACCATTTGAACCGTGGTAACTCTAATTCTCAACAGTGTTAGGAACAAATTTAGTTCGTCAAGTGACTTTAACCGAATGCACATAGGGAAGAACTCAAGAGTCAACGGATAGCATTACTTTTACCGGTTTTCCTTCATGATAATTGATTGATTGATTAGTTACCATCATCGTGAGAATGAAGTATTGATAAGGAAAAAATCCAATAGTTAGATAGTACCGACTCATCTTTGTTATTTTATGACATAATATTTTATTACATGAATAATATTAATTGGTTTTAAATGGAAAGATTAAACGCCACGGATTTGGATTCTCTTCATTTCCTACATGCAATGGAGAAGTCCATTCTTTATGGTAGATGGGCGACAACTCACAAGAAGGGAAAATGAATTGCTGAGTCCAAAATGAAGTAATTTTCTGTCAAAAAATATTCGAAGAGAAGGAATTATTTCTTGGAAACGATGGAAAGAAATTAGTTCATTTCTGATTCCAATCCAAGCAACCGTAATTAACTTCAATTTAATTCTAAGTCCCAGCACATGTGACGAAATTGGATGCTTCAAAATACATATTGAACGTGGAAACAAAACAGGATCAAGTTGGAGGGTCCAAACTGATGCTGTAATCGGACAAAGAATAATCGCACCAGTTCCTTCACCTACAGTAAACAATGGCTGGGTTTCTCACTACTCCAACCTTAATGATAAGGGCTTGTTTGGCTACTTGCGACTGCGAGGTGTATCTGTATTGGCATTACTTGCGACTGCGCGGTGCATCTGTACCGGTGAAAATCTAAAACTTTAATACTAATGAGGATTGAGGAAGGGGTCTGGGGGTTTGATGGTGGAAAGAGAAGGAGCAAATAATTTGCATCGTTTTGCCTTTTAATACATTTAATTTGTTTCCCAAAACGACCAAGTTTAATACCTTTTTTAATGATTGCATGAGGTGGTCGGATCTCCATCGTTCATTTTGCCTTCTTTTGAATTGTCACCCATCTATCATATGGAATGGACCTCTCCATTGCAAGGAGGAAATTGAGGGAATCCGAATCAAACTGCCACAGTAAAATATGATATGTACAGTAATGAAAAAGACAGTATCTTACTACTAGATTTTGTTCCATTGTGCAGAGATAGTACTAGATTTTTTCCCCTTTGATTCACATACGAAGGTAGTGTTAAGTATTGATATATGCAGATTCATGATAACTTGTGTGATTGATTTGAAATGCATTGAGAGTATCTGTTGCGAATTTCTTATGAGTAAACCGTCATCATTTCTTAAACTGTTATTTTTTAAAATTATTAATAATGCTTTTGCAAGTCATTCCCTTCACTAGTTTGCAAGTTCACCCCTCATTCATAACATATTAGGTGAACTCGGATCTAGATACTGGGGACCTTAAATTTACCTCCTAGTATCTGACTATTCAGTTAGATCATGAAGTTTGAGAATTTAGTAAGTTTGTTTACTATTTATTTTCTAGATAATTTATCAAGGATGGTGTAATCTCTGACTTGATAATTTACTTTGATAAGAGTTGTTTTAGTCTTCAGAATGGGCTTGTTTTGGATTTTGCATTTTAATTGACGGCATTTGACGTAGAGTTTATTATTATTTATTTGTTATGATTTGCTAGTTTAGCAGATGGTTAGGCTTTTATGCTCCACCAGTTAAAGCACAGTGGTAGTGTGGTTCATGGCCGGACTCATCTCAAAGTGGGGTTTGTGAGAATCTTTCAGGAAGTTCAATAATTTTTTTTTTTTAATGTTGTATTTAGAATTTGAATTTATTAAGTGAAAAACAAAAAAAAAATGTGAGGTAAAAAATAACAAAATAAAAGAGATTTTTGTTCACTTTTCTCGGACCTTTTTTTTTTTTTTTCTCTATCATCAAATTCTTGATCCAAACAGAGCATAAAGAAAATCAAATAAAAAAAAAAGGTGAGTGAAAAGAAAACAAAATGAAAGAAAATTTTTTATTTTTTTTCCCTCACCTTTTACTTTTTCATTCCCAAACCCTTGATCCAAACACAGCATAAGTCTATAATAGCATTATAATAAATATACAGTGTAGCATTGAAGAAGGTTTTGTGCTTCATTCCAAATATTTTCCTCTAGTCAGTTTACCAGGGTAAGACAAACATGGCTAATTTTGTGATGTTTTAGAGTGTTGCACAACCTATGTTATAACTGCTTTCTGGATTGGCGGACCCTAAGTTTACAAGACTAAAATAACCTTCTGAAGTTCATCAATTGTTCCCTGAAGGAACCAAGTGATATGACAAGAACTTCATGGATTTGATTGGTGTATAAGTTGAAGATTCAACCCTAGTTGTGAATTCACAACTGGAAAAAGAATTGTAAAACATTTTTGCACCTTTGTGCATCACAGAGTGCAGTAAAAAGAATTGTAAAACATTTTTGTACCTTTGTTCTTCACAGAGTGCTGTAAAAAGAATTGTAAAACATTCTTCGCAGAGTGCTTGATTTGGAGCTGAATTAGGTCCCGTAGTTTTTGTAAGGATTTCCATATAAAAAGTCTCGTATGTGTCTTGTGTGATAGATTTTTAATTACTTTCATGGCATGTGGATTGATTGATTTGCATTAACACAGCATTTTTAAAATGATTAAGGAACTATTCACCGACATCTAGGTCTATTAGAGACTAGGATCCCCTTCATTCCAATGTTGAAGTAAAGAATTCCATTCTATTTATTACAGTGCTAACAAGTCAGCTAAAATTAAAATTAATAGTTCAAATGAGTTGACTTAAAACTTATTTGAAAACAAATGATTTTATAGTTATAAATAAGAAAGTAAATTTTAATATCGAATACAGTAGTTTTGGTAAGATATTTAATAATACTTCATCTAGTCCATTAATTAATTGAATAGAAATAATTCAAATCCGTCCAATACAAGTCGATAAATCCATGCTAGTGAGGCACAATAATTTTCAGAAATGTAACTTGTTGGGTTCATTTCTGGATGTGTCTTCCAATGTTCCTAGTCCTTTTTTCTCTTATGATGCGTACCATCCTGGACGTGTCAAACACATATGAATTTCTTTATAAGATGCACTTGTGATCGAAATAATATACAAGAAAGTTGAGGAGTTCTTGTGATGGAGTCTTCTTTTTTTGTTTTTTTTTAATTTTTTTGTAATAAATTTTGTCGTCCTCTTCTTGTTGGTGCATTGCCAATTGTAGTCAGAAAAATAAAGTAGTTTTTTCCCTCAAGTCTTAGATGGCCTCTCTTTTGTTTGCTTTAGGACGGCTTAATTGACTGATAAAAACAAGATGTGCCTTTAATTAAAGGACCTTTGCATTCAGGTACGAAGAATTAATTTATATTGGACCGTTCGATCTTTTTTAGTATATATATTAATTGGCAAGTCTTCCTGATATTATAGACTATACAGCACTTTGGAACTATCGAATTATAAGCCATTTCAAAGGACTTTCACTAATCAGGACAATTCCAGAATTGAAAACATGAATTAGCAGCAAAGTTACTGTTGTGGTTTGCAGTGGCATTTGCCTATAAATCTGTCAGCCAAGAGTCTTTTTTATCCAAATTCAGTAGGAAAGATGGGCTTCATCCTAGCATGGCTCTCTCAGAACCAACTCTTCAAACTATTCTTTTTCCACTGCTTCTTCCAACTGGCTTGCTTGAATGCCCAACCCTGCACTCGAGAACAGACCTCTGCATTGCTCCAATTCAGGAGCCATTTTTCATTCGACAAAAGAGTCTCCGAGCCTTGTGATGACGATAATGCAACTCCTTCTCATCCGAAGTTGGCGTCATGGAAGGAGGGTACTGATTGTTGCTCGTGGGATGGGGTTGAGTGTGATAATAACGAGACCGAGACCACCGGTCAAGTGATTGGGCTCGACCTCAGCTGCAGCTGGCTAAAAGGCTCCATCCATCCCAACAGCACCCTCTTCCACTCCTTTCCGCGCCTCCAAAGGCTCAACCTCGCTTTCAATGACTTTTCAAACTCTCGCATCTCATCTGTGTTTAGTCGGTTCGCCGGACTGACGCATCTCAACCTCTCTTACTCCGGCTTTTTCGGCGAAATCCCAATTGAAGTCTCCTTCCTGACCCAATTGGTCTCTCTTGATCTCTCTGGTAATTTTGATCTAAGATTAGGAAAAACCGGATTCGAATTGCTTGCTCAAAACTTAACCAAGATACAAGATCTTTATCTTGATTACGTAAAGATTTCTACTGGGTTTTTGAATCCTTTGCTCAATCTGACTTCTCTAACACGTCTTGGTCTCCAATCGTGTGGATTGCATGGAAAATTCCCTGATGAAATATCCCACCTGCCACATATGGAGGAGCTGCGTATAGGGAGTAACTATGCTCTCAGTGGATATCTTCCAAAGTTCATAAACTCAAGCAGTCCTCTCCGGATCTTGATTCTTGAAATGACTAGTTTTTCTGGAGAATTGCCCGACTCAATTGGGAATTTGAAGTCCCTGAAGGATTTGCTAGTCTCTGGTTGTAAATTCTATGGATCTGTCCCTGTCTCGCTTGGGAACCTCACGAATATCAGTTATTTACTCCTCTCAAGCAACAATTTCACTGGTACGCTCCCATCTTCACTGTCAAAACTTCAAAGCCTTATTTGTTTAGACCTTTCACATAATAGCTTCCATGGTAGAATTGCCGATGTTCTACCTAATAGCAAATGTCTCTCTTTTTTATTTCTTAACTCGAATAACTTCAGTGGTCCACTCCCATTTCCAAATCTAACGGAACTCGTTGTGTTAGAGATGTCAAATAATCATTTGACAGGCCCTCTTCCTTCTCAAATAACTGGACTTTTGAATCTAGAGTGGTTACAGTTAAGTCATAACTTAATCGACGGTACAATTCCTTCTTGGGTCTTCTCTTTACCAGCATTGCAGTACTTAGATCTCGGTTATAACAAATTGACGGGCTATCTAAATGAGTTCCAGTCTGCTTCGGTCGAGCTTATTGATTTGAGCCACAACAACATGAAGGGCGCAATTCCAAGTTCAATCTTTGAACTTGAGAAACTCACCTATCTGATTCTCTCATCAAACAACTTCAGAGGCTATGTTGAGCTACACTATCTCTGTCATGCAATTTTCCTTGAAATTCTCGATTTGTCTAATAACAGCTTGAGTGGTATGATTCCACAATGTTTGGGAAACCTAAGCCAAAAACTCATGGTAATTGATTTGCGGAAGAATAATTTTTCTGGCACCATTCCTGATACGTTTGCCATTGGAAATACGTTGAAAACTATCAGCCTTAACGGCAACAGATTTGAAGGACCAGTACCAAAATCATTGGTCAATTGCACAAAACAGGAAGTGCTAGATCTTGGAAGTAACAAATTGTATGACATATTTCCACATTGGTTGGAAATTCTGTTAAACCTCCATGTTTTGGTCTTGCGATCTAATAAGTTCCACGGACCGATGCCAACTTCCAAGGCCAAAATTCCCTTCCTCAACTTGCGAGTTATTGATATATCAGACAATTATTTCACTGGTCCATTGCCGAAAAAGTATTTTGAAAATTTCAAGGCTATGATGAATGTCGATGAAGCCAATTTTCAATTGGAATATCTGGGGCCTGGACATTACTATCATGATTCATTGACTATGGTATATAAAGGATCAACCATTGAAATGGTAAAAGTCCTAACCATTTTCACAGCCATTGATTTATCAAACAACAAATTTGAAGGTGAAATTCCAGATATTATTGGAAGGCTGAATTCAACCCGAGGGCTCAACTTGTCACACAACAGCCTTACAAGTTACATACCACCATCACTTGGGAATTTGAGGATGCTAGAATGGTTAGACCTCTCATCAAATAAGCTGATTGGGGGTATTCCTCAACAACTAACAAATTTGAAATCTCTTGAAGTCCTAAACCTTTCATGGAATAAACTCATAGGACCAATACCTCAAGGAAAACAATTTGATACATTTTCAAATGATTCCTACACTGGCAACCTGAAATTATGTGGACCTCCATTGTCAAATACATGCAGCAACAGTAGGGCACCACAACCACCATCGTTGATGTTCCAACAAGAAGAAGATTCACCATCTTTAAGTGGATTCGATTGGAAAGTCATATTGCCGGGTTATGGATGTGGACTGGTATTTGGACTTGTTGTAGGATATCTTTTGCTCTCTACAGGAAAGCCTTGATGGCTTGTAAAGATCATTGAAGGTGAACAATACAAAAGTAGAAAGAGGCTGAAGAAACATGCTTGACTTCACAGAGGTAGAAGAAATTAGCCAATGCAAGTGGTGTTGTTTGGTAAGTATTACAATAACTTTCAGCATAGTTCCGGTGTCTAGTGAAAAACTGGCTTCCTTTTTTCATTTTTCTTTTCATTTTTTTTTTCGTTTTTTTTTGTTGTGGTTGTTATGTTGCTTTGTCTACTTTATTTATAGCATGCAAAATGTCATTACAAAAAGCTGTTTTTATTTTCATTATGTGTATGCAAAGCACCTGATTAGAGATTTTCATGTGAAAAAGATTATGGAAGCAACAAAATCAGCATTGGCAATAATAGGATGAGTGATGTTTTGCCACAAACAAAAGAAAAACACAGGGTCCATAACTAGAAAGGGACAAAATTTATTTGAATTAGTTTCAAACTTCACCTCCCAATCTTTTACAGTGAAACTATGGAAGTCATGAAGTCAAAAGTCTTCAAAGCTGTTCTGTCTAGCCTAACCTACAATCAATTTTAACTCAACCTCAACAATGTGATACTTCTAATCCTCCTCAGGCATATGACCCAAGTTCAAAGTCACCAAACCAGACACCGAATCATATTCAATGTCGACAACAGTTGAGCCCGCGGTGAACTTTCTTGGCTTAGCCGATGAGTAAGCACCAAACCGGCCACACCTCCATCCGAACCATGGCAACCAATTCTGTGCTCGATTTCTCAGCCTGCTCTCCAGCCAGTTCATTTCCTTCACCTCTATACACATCTTCTACTTCAGACTATTGGGCACCACCTTTAACTACATATTGAAGCCTTTCAATTGCCTCACTTTTTAAAGAGAGGGTGCTATGTGCTTTTGAGCCAAACCCCATAGAGGTAATTATATCTATCCCTATTCAAAATGGAAAGCAGAAGTGGGAAATTCAGTTAAAAAATATAGTTTGAAATGGAAAGTGGAAAACTTAATAGAAATCTTATTAAGAAAGTTTCACAGAACTAAAGAAATATTTAAAAAACTTAGTGAAACCTTTGATAAACTCAGTGGAAGCCTTTGAGAAATTTATTGGAAACCTATATTAATAATTTCCTAGCTATTTAGTTATAACTTGAGGGAAAAGTGTATAAAAATGAATAGTTTAAGTTTCTACAACGTTTTTCCTTAGTTTTTCAAAAGTCTTCATCAAGTATTCTGAACGTTTCATAAACGGTTTCCAAGAGTTTAAGAAACGTTTTCCTAGCATTTCCTCAAAATTTTCGAAACGAGTTTCGTACCCGTACCAAAAACGTGTTTCCTCCTTCCAAATGAGTTTTCCGACAACTATGATTTGAAAAGCTTGGACCTATTGATGAATATCAAGTTGGATAAATGCCGCTATTCAAATTCTAGGTTTAAAGTTTGAACATGAAAATCAGAAAAGTTGGTACCAAAATTGACTTCATATTTAGTGGGTAAAAAAGAAAAACTTTACATTATCTTACAGAAAGGCTATTCAGAAAACCACACCAAAAAGACGTGATGATAACAATTTTATAATAAAACTCATCTTGATTGGTACTTTGTTTCAAAATGAAAAACTCCAATTCATTTTGTGTGAGAAGAGGGAACTATACAGGTTTCGAGAATAGTCGAGGTGCACGCAAGCTAGTCCGGCCACTCAGTTAGAAAAAAAAATAAAAAACTCTAATTCAGTCACATCATTTTGTACAAAAAAAATTGTATAAATTCATATTTGAATAACTATAGCATTACACGGTAAAAAAGTGCTTACCTAACACCACTTCGGACCGGGTCAGAGGACAGACAATCCTTGGTGGGTCAACCGAGTAAGCGGGCTCTGAGGATTGACGAATCGGGTAGAACAAACTTCTCCGGGAGATCAAATTGTGCTTCTTTCCCTATCCAAATGAATTCAAAAGCATCAGCCATTTGTGGTTAACAACGTAGACCAAGGAATTTTATTAAGGGGCCAAAGTAGAAAAAAATTTAGTAAATATAAAAAAGTAAAACTTTTACGGATGTAGTATCCAAAAATAAAAGCACTAGGTGCTGCATTCCCCTCAATTTTTCTTTCCACAGTCATGTTTTCAGTTACATAAATATCATATTTTATCAAATAAAGTACAATATTTTTATACTAAAAATATTCAATACTAACTGATAGGTACCAATTTTGTGTACCAAAACAGATCTGGACAATGTCCCGACTAGACCTCGCACTAATCAGGCATCCCAGCGAAACAGACCAACAAGACGGCCCGAGCATGGCATTAGGCACCTCGCCAGCACATC
Organism: Euryodendron excelsum; assembly: GCA_033060915.1. NCBI lineage: Eukaryota > Viridiplantae > Streptophyta > Magnoliopsida > Ericales > Pentaphylacaceae > Euryodendron > Euryodendron excelsum. The sequence continues at coordinate 29,644,525 of CM065393.1, read as the reverse complement.
CCAAGATCATCGCCTACAAATCATCCATCACCCCTTGACTGGGGGCACGATTGCGCCCATGAAATATGCAGCCGTTACACAAGAATCAATCCCAATTGCCACCTCTATATAAAGGTGTCTTCACCTCTCTCAAAGGTACGAATCATCTAGTCCAAACTCTGCTAAGATATCTCCATATTCTATCACCTAACTTATGTATCGGAGAGTATTGGGCCAGCACCCCAGCAGTGCTCAATACTATCAGTTCGCCTCTTTTCCTGTGCAGGTGTTGAGCATCGATCGAGGAGTGAGACCATACCAATTTATAGCATCATTGTCTCTCGGTTGGGCCGTTAAGATTTATGCATTATCAGCTGACGCCGTCTGTGGGCACGATTTAAAATAAATGGTTACAACCAAAGATGATGCCAAAAAAGTAGATCGCCACTCCAGAGATTATACAAATAATGGGGAAAAAGAGCTACACCCACAAAACTGTTGGAAAGCCGCATAAGGGTTTATTCTCACAGAAAAATCTGGCCTCACAGAGATAAGATCTAATCCTGTTTATATGCAATTTATGGGTTTTACTCTAAGAATCTCATTTTATTCAACTGTCTCATGATTTTTATGTTACCCATCCTTGTATCATCTGGTTTGATGAGGTCGAGAGCATTCTCGCTGATTTTGCGAACATTTTGGGCAACATAATCCATCTTTTTATTAAGGATTTCTGTTTTGGTATTACGCTTGTGCATAATTATTTCTATGCCATCAGAGTATTGTCTCATGCATAGTTGAATATATTTATTCTTGTTGGGTTTACTTTGTCTAAACCACTCTCTCTCACTAGAAAATAGGTGAGATCTGCTGCAAGCAACCTAATCATTTGAATTGGTTTTGATGCCATAAAGATATACGTTGTTATGTGATGGAGATTAAAATGCAATTTCTATCCTATGCATAAAAGTGACCAGTGGTCATGTAGGTACCTTAGTATTTTACTGCTGATTTGAATACATGGGCCATTTCGGCTACTAAAGATTACTTCATGTCCATATTTCATTCATGTGATGAGTTTGCTTGGAGAGTTTATCATTCGTCTCTTTGATGATGGTTTATTATTTATCTATTTGTACGGATTCCTGATGCATTTTGGTCACTAATTTATTTAGCTCCGCCAATGAAGCTCAACTCGATCAAAGGTGATTTGCTAGGCCAAAGAAAGTCAACTCTGCTAAAGAAGGTCAGCTTGGCTGAAGGTGGTCTGCTCGGCCAAAGAAGGTATGCTCTGCTAAAAAAGGTCAGCTCGGCCAAAAAAGGTTTGATATGCCAATGAAGGTCAGCTCGGCCAAAGGTAGTCTGTTCGGCCAAAGGTGGTTAGCTTGGCCAAAGGAGGTTTGCTCAACCAAATGTGTTTTGCTCGGCCAAAGAAGGTCAGCTCCGCTAATGAAGGTCAGCTCGGTGGTTCACTCCCAAAAGTGCTCTATTTATCCACAAGTACACAGTTGACGGTTGTAGCTTTATTCGAGAAGTTCGGAATCATATTTCCTCAAGGACCAAGCCCAATATAGGCTATTGACACTCAACTCACACTAAGCTAATTTGGATTGAATAGAAATTATGTGACTTAAATCTAAATTAAAATAGACTGAAAATCTTTTGGGTTTTGATGAGAGTTTTGAATTACTAAACTATTACAATGAAAATAAAAGTAATTAACAACTGGGCAATTAAATTAAAGCAAATTAAAACTAGAATTAGAACAACTAAAAACGAAATTGAGTTTAATTGCTCCAATCATTCAATTCATCCAAGACTTTCAATGAGGTTTATAACTCAAATCAAACACAACAATCAAGAGTGTTTGATTCGGAGAATTTAACTTTGAAAATCAATAATTCTTAAGCAATTGAAATTAGATACATGGTCAATAGGGCAATCAAAGGTTAATACCATTGATTTAACTAGGGTCAATACCAAATTCGGAGTGTGTGCATTGAATTAGCCAAATATAGTCAATAACCTAGGTGTTCTAAGGCATCTTGCAATCAATTGATGTGAATGAATTCCTAGCAATTGTGGAGTAATTATCTAGTGAAGAGCCATAAATTAAAACCATCGATTTGGGTGATTAAAATCCCTAAACTTAGTCAATAATCTAAGTATTCTAAGACATCCACATGCAATTACTAAGAATAAGAAATTCAGAAAAATAAAACAATAAATTCATGAGATACCTCTATTAAAACCCTTAGATTAATTGAGTAACCTTCACATTTGAACCCAATTTAAGAAATTAGCTATTTGAATCCATCATAAAAGCATGTAAAAATGTAAAGAAAGTATGTAGAGATTTAAATCTAAAATTTACTTGAATAATATAAGTGTTTAGTTGCCAGGAAAACAAAAGAAAGTGTAAGAAAGTGAAGGAAAATACAATACAATGAATGAAAATTACAAGTTCTAACTCTATACTACTCTTACAAAGCTAAATCTAAGCTAAAAATGAAAAAAAAAAATGAGAAAACCAACCTTAGAGAGCTTCTCCCGCCGCCCCTTAGCTAAAACTAACCCTAACTACTAAAAAAAAAAACCCTTCAAAACTCCCCTAAAACTTAGCTTCGATGCAAAAAATGCAATATGAAAGTCAAAATGGTGTCTAAACGGTCATCAAATGGTGAACAGTAACTATTTGAACAATGAACAATGACCGTCCGAACGCACTATTCATGGGCCGTTCGAACGGTTACTATTTACTATTCAACCCAGAAACTTTACAGCTTGATTTTGACCACTTTAGAGGTTGATTCAGCCGATGCACATTAGAGGACAAGTTGTAGCTCTTGAAGTCTTCTTTCTAATGACCAAAAATCAGCTCAATCGGACATCGAAATAAAACGTTATGGCCATAATATCGAGACGGGTATGACTTTTCATCACCGGTTTGCTTGTTTTGAACCCGCTTTGATTATTCTTTGCCTCTATTTGCTTTTATTAGCTCTTATGACCTACAAAATACACACAAAACATAATCAAACACATATCTAACTAAAACAAGAAAATTAATAATAATCTAAGTCTAACAAGGTGCGAATTAAAGGTCTATAATTACACTTTTATGGTGTAATCACTCGTCCAAAGGTAGTCTACCTGAACAATGAAGGTCTGCTCGGCCAAAGAATGTATGCTCTGATAAAGAAGGTCACCTCAGCTAAAGGTGGTCCGCTCAACCAAAGAATGTCTGCTTGGCCAAAGGTGGTCTACTCAGCTAAAGAAGGTTAGCTCAGCCAAAGAAGGTTTGCTCCGCTAAAGAAGGTCTGAACCGACAAGGCCAACTGTACCTTACGAGGGAGGCCATCTCTACAAGGCCCAACTATACGAGGGGAAGCTAGCTCTACAACAAAGGTCCAACTGCATCCTACGAGGGGAGGCCAACTCCACAAAGCCCTATTATACCCTACGAGGGGAGGCCAACTCTACATGGCCCAACTGTACCCTGTAGGGGGAGGCTAACTCTACAAAGGCCCAAGTACACTCTACGAGGGGAGGCAAACTCCACAAGACCCTACTGTACCCTATGGGGGGAGGCCAACTAAATAAGGCCAACCGTACCCTACAAGGGGAGGCCCTTCCTCTAGTGCCATGATTAATCCACTTGCCCCAGATGCAACGGTCAGCAGTTGAAAGGACACGTCTCAGCCCAAGAGCCAATAAAAAATGGCCATATTGCAGTAATGCGAAGGGACGCATCCTGTCACCTCTAATTTTTACCATCATTACACCTGCGACGCAATAAATGCGCCTCAGTTTCGAGGACTAGACGACCATAAAATTCCCTCAATCACGAACAAGACGACCAGAGGAATTGGAGGCATCTGATAGGTATCAATTATGTATACTAGAACAGTTCTGGACAATGTTTCGACCAGACCTCACACTGATTAGGCATCCCAGTGGAGCAGACCAACAAGATGGCCCGAGCGTGGCATTAGGCCCCTCGCCAACACATCCCAATATCCTTGCCTATAAATAATCCATCACCCCTTGACTAGAGGCACAATTGAGCCCATGAAACATGCAGCCGTAACCCAAGAATCACTCCTAACTGTCACCTCTATATAAAGGTGTCTTCACCTCTCTCAAAGGTACGAATCATCTAGTACAAACTCTGCTAAGATATCTCTATATTCTAGCACCTAACTTAGGCATTGGAGAGTATTGGGTCAGCACCCCATTGGTGCTCAATACTATCAGTTCACCTCTTGTGCAGGTGTTGAGCATCAATCGACAAGCAAGACCATACTAGTTTATAACATTATCGTCTCTCGGTCGGGCCATTAAGATTTATGTATCATCACTAACTATAGTTTACATTTAATTATATATGTAACAAAATTAGACTATAACATGAAATAATAATATATCAAGCTAGTCGTTACTGCTTTTTTTTTTTTTAATGAGGGACTGTTAATTTCAGTATTAGCTTTATATGTATTACTTTAGCAAATGTAAAAACAGATTAGACAATAATAATAGTCTCTAAAATAAATACTAATAAAAAATAAAAATATATGGAGAGAGTAAAAAAAAGATATATGTAAGATCCATATATATTTAATTACTAAAGTGATGTGACGAAAAAAAAATTTCAAAATGAGTAAAATATTAAGAAAAAATTTGAAAGAGAATCATCATAAAATTACTTGAATTTTGAAAAGGCAAAAATAAAATTACCTAAGTTTAATATACCTATTTTATCGTAACTATCTAAAAATACAGAAGTTCAAAACTAGCTGCCTCCAATGTGGGTCTGCCAATGTACTTAGTATTATCGACACAATGATTGACAGCCAGGTTTTCTTACCTAAAGTAAATTCGGGCCCACTTGATCATGGGTAGAAATCGCTCGATGCCCTCACCACAGCCGTTTGTTTAGAGCTGTTCCACAGCATTCAGTAGACCTCCGCACATCAAAAAAGTTTTTGAGCTATGTAAAACTCTAACACAACTCATTATTTTAAAGAGTTAAAATATTATAAAACATTACACTCTTTATTTTAGAAAGTTACTTTTGAAAAACAACTCTAACATTCTAACAAACTTTCATGTTTAGAAAAAAAAAATATTACATATCATGCCATGCCATCATTATAGTAGAGACGTCACATGATGATGCAACACCCCATCATCAAAAAGTAAAAACAGCCTAACATAGGAAATTCACAACCACAACAATAACATAGAAATGAAAAATTACATCAATTTTTCTATTCAAAACAATCATTCCAATAAAAGAATACCAATTCCAATACCAAAAATCAATATATACAACAATAAAAGTGAGCAACCTTGCGCAAGTCTAGAATGTTTAAATAGCAAAGTGTGGAGAAAAAAAAAAACTACAGGACCGAAACTCAATGAAAAAAAAAATAGCAATTACCTTGTTTTGGACCCAAGAGTCTCTTCTTAACATGCACACATTCATTTTAAAGTATCAATACTCGGTACAGCTTCACAAAACTACAAGACTAGGTTGAGGTTGAATTTTCATTTTTTCAAAACTGAACATAATGAAATATAATATCGAAACTCAATCCACTTTATTCAGAATTCCTTTTCCCCTTCCAATTTTCGTAGCAACCAAAAGAAGTAAATAGAAACTAACGACTAATCAATTGAGATGCTTTCAAACAAAAACCAAACCGACATACCCATTCTCATATCTCAACCACAAATGCTTTTGATTTTTGTTTTTTCATATAAGCAACACTACTTTTGAATTTATTAACTATAGAACAGCAAACCACTATGCAAAAAGAAATTCCCAACTAAAATGAAAAAAATTCAAAAATATAACAACAGTAAATCCCTAAACATGACAAATCATTCCAACTTGATAGTGTTTTTTTCCCGAGAAAAGTTTTCCTAATAAAATTTATAATGAGAAGCAAATACCTCACCAAGTGATATCAACCAAGAAACGAAAGAATTCGAGCACTTTAGACCGGAAAGATCAACCCTACATATAACCAGAGTAGTACAACACACCAAGTGATATCAACCACCAGAAACGAAAGAAACCATTCGAGCACTTTAGACCGGAAAAAAACCAAGATCAACCTCAAACGGACATATAACCAGAGAGAGTACAACACAAATGGTGCATTCTCATAAAACCTTTTTTTTAGCAACAAAGGAGTTGATTGCTCTAAGCATGTAAATTTGCCCGCCCAGCCCAGTTCAGTCCTATTCAAATACCAACTATATGTGGGAGCAATAAAAATATATTTATTTTGTGTAAAATAAATCTAATTTTAAAATAATATTTTATTATGTATGGTAAGAGACACTAATGTGGGACAAGCTGCATATAAAATATGCATATTGTATATCGGACGAGTTTCATGTACTCAACCACATCAATGGTGCATTCTCATAAACTCTTTTTTTTACTCTTGTCTTGATAGAAGGGTACATAACTCAGGACACTGATACCCCATTACAACTATAAAAAAAACTTTTTAATTATTTCTATATGTCTGATTACTTAGGTGGGATGTATGGATAATGCATGATATATGCAAAAAGAAATTCCCAACTAAAATGAAAAAAATTCAAAAATATAACAACAGTAAATCCCTAAACATGACAAATCATTCCAACTTGATAGTGTTTTTTTCCCGAGAAAAGTTTTCCTAATAAAATTTATAATGAGAAGCAAATACCTCAAAAGTGATATTCGAGCACTTTTGACCGGAAAGATCAACCCTACATATAACCAGAGTAGTACAACACAAATGGTGCATTCTCATGAAACTCTTTTTTTAGCACTGATTTGTTCTATTCAAATACCAATAATAAAAAATATTATTGTTTGCAAATCAAAATGTAAAACAGATCTCATAAATCCTGAAGCTCTATTTGGTGGATGAAAAAACCAAGAGAAAAATAAAACCCTTGATTTGTTCTTCTCAAACGGACTGAGAGAGGAGGGAGGGGGCGAGGGGAGAAGAGAGATCTATATGCCTTGGTCTAGATTTGTGCTTCAGATATGCTTGGCTCTGCTGTGTAAAGGAAGATGAAGGGGAAGACCCAGGGGAAGAGGAGGAAAGGAAAGCCAGCTGGGATGACCGTTGTTTTTGACGAGCAATTTTTGGCTCGCTACCTTTTGCGAGCCAAAATAACGAAAGTTAAAATCGCGAGTGTGATACCGAGCCCGTTGAACCAATGAATGCTGGCTTTACTCGGTATTTTAGCTAACAAAGGAGTTTGAAGAGCCGGTGGAGTTGCTCTAAGCATGTAAATTTGCCCGCCCAGCCCAGTTCAGTCTTGGGCTTGCCGGGCTTTTCGGGATCCTGTCATTTTTTGAGCCGGGCCCATTTTCACTCTCAAAGAGTAGATTTACATACTGTGACTATATGTGGGAGCAATTACCCCATTCAACTTATAAAAAATAACTTTTTATTATTTATTATTATTCTCGATATTACTTACCATTGTCTATCTTACCCACGACAGATATGATCTTATTTTGTGTAAAATAAATCTAATTCAATGTACTATAATAAAATAATATTTTATTATGTATGGTAAGAGACACTAACTTTGCATGTGGGACAAGCTGCATATAAAATATGCATATTGTATATCGGACGAGTTTCATGTACTCCACTGCAAATCCTCCTTTGTGAATATTTCTTCTAACTTCAATTTTGTAGAAACTACCAATCATAGTGTCTGATTACTTAGGTGGGATGTATGGATAATGCATGATATATGTGAACAATAAGAGGAGTATGCTGGTGCTCTATTCATCCCTCGATTGTAACCTATTTCTCTTTCTTGGTGCTAGCCTGTTTAAAAAGAAAGAAAATGTGTTGTTTCTCTGAATTTAGATCATATCAACAGACATCGAATGACCAGATTGTCCATGATTTATCAAATTCACACGGATTTTCTTGTATAATTTTTACACTACAAAAATTTTGATCTACCCTTTTCACATTGAAAATTTAGAGAGTTAAAGACCTTAAGAAGTAGAAAGAATGATCGAAGTCAGAAGGGCATGATATTTTAATAAAAGGAAAAAATAAAAAACATTAGAGATCAATCATGTTTTCGTTTGTCAAAAAGGAAAAGGAAAATGAATATGAAGTTGCCATCATCAATTGAAAGGGAAGTTCGCAGTCTTTTCTTCTTCTTTTTTGTCTCTTAATTATGATCCAAATCATCCTCAACGCGTCAAACAGGTAATCATGAATTTCTTCAGACAATAACGGAGTAGTCGTTTTCCTCAAGTCTTAGATGGCTTCCCTTTTGTTTGCTTTAGGTCGGCTTGACTGATAAGAGCAAGAAGTGCCTTTAAAGGACCTTCATATTCAGTTATGAAAACTTTATATATCTATTTATTTATATTTATACTATATATTATAGCAGAATGATAGGAGGTCTTTGAGGTTGATAGACTCAATTCAATTTTCTTAGTTTTTTTAATTTTTAAATAACTAATTTTACATGTTTCATAATAGCATTAGTCTAACTATAAATTATAAAAAAAATTACTTTATATTAATGATTAGTAAATCTTTGCTTAAATTTAGGTAATCTTATGTTACTTTGGAAAATTTTATCTATCTATAATAATTTTAGAAAGTTTTTTCTTAATTTTTTAAAAACTTAGAATTGTTATTTTAAATTTTCTTAAATCCGTCTTTTATAATTTTAGAAAACTCTTCCTTAAATTTAAAAATAACATTATGATTATTATTTTGAATTTCCTTATATTCTTCTATTTTTAGAAAGACAAATACAAATAAATCTATAGTATATATTATTGCAATTGGCTATGAGACCATTAAAGTTAAAAATTTTAATTCTTTTTTTTTATTTTTTAACTTTATGTTCCTACTCCAAAATATCCAATCTTATGGCTTCAATGATAATTTGCAAACAAAATAAATAATCTCCAAATTTTCATTTTCAATCTTAATTTCTTAAAAATGTCACACCCATCAAACTATATTATATATTAGAACAATCGGTACTGATGTTTTAAAGCTAAAAATATTGATCCAATTTTTCAACTTATTGATCTTACTTTATATTTGTTTTTGTTTTGACCCTTAACCAATACAGTAAGTTTATCAAAATTCCTTCAAATATGCTCCTTCACAAAAATTTTAATAAAAATAAAAAGTAATTTTCAATTACTATCATAGGAATTACACATGTCACAAAATTATTACTCATGCATCATTTATTCTTTTGTTATTTATAGAAATCTCTTATTATTGATAAATTTGTCATTTGGTTGTAAATACTCATCAATCACATCTCTTTAAATATGCTTAAAAGTAATAAAAAAATAAATCAAAATATTAGCAAGCTCCAATTAAACTTAATTTTTTATATAATTTTTTTTCACAATTAAAATATAATTTATATATTTTTAATTACTTAACAATAATTTAGTTGTATAACCTCAATAATAGAAAAGAACCCATAGACAAATTTTTTAATTCTGCCTAGGTTAATATGAAAGGACTTTTAATTTTTTTAATTTTTTAGACTTTTAATAACTCTAGAATATTCTATTTTAAAAAACATTTAATCAAAATAAAATAAAACTTTGAAGTGTGCTACAAATAATAAAGAAACAATAAGTATTTCAAGTATTATAAGTGTGTGAGTCATGTAATTTGATGTTTTTAGGTAAACTTGGCGGTGAATGTTACAACTATTTTGAGAAGAATTTTTTATGATATAAATGCATAGATTTATATAAATTTTCAACTTTAAGTAATAGTTGTAATTTATTGTTTAGTAAAAATCATATTAGTAGTATAAAGTAAAAAGATAATATCAATTCTTTATTTTTATTTAAACTTTTAAATTTATTCTCTACGTTAATTTTTTTTAAAACTAAAAATTGTTGTTTTAAATTTACTTAAATTCCTCTTTTATAATTTTAGAAAGCTCCTTAAATTTAAAAATAACATTAGGATTATTATTTTGGAAAATTTCTAGCTTAGATTCAAAACTTTAGAATTTTCCATTCAAATCCTTTTTAATTTTTATTTTTAGAGAGACAAATACAAATAAATCTATAGTATATATTATTGCAATTGGTTATGAAACCATTGAAGTTGAAACATATAACTCTTTTTCTTAATTTTTTTAATTTTATGTCCCTATTCAAAAATGTCCAAAATGTCCAATCTTGTAGCTTCTATGATTAGTTAAAAAAGCAATTTACAAATGAAATAAATAATCTCTAAAATTTCATTTTCAATCTTAATTTCTTAAAAATTTCATAACCATCAATCTATATTATATATTATAACAATCGGTAATGATGTTTTTAAAGCTAAAAATCTTAATCCATCTTTCCAATTTATTGGGCTTACTTCATGTTTCTTTTTGTTCTGAATCTTAATCAATACGACAAGTTTATCAAAATTCCTTTAAATATGCTCCTTTACAAAAAATTTAATGAAAATAAAAAGTAATTTTAAATTTCTATCATAGGAAGTACACAAGTCAGAAAATTATTAATCATGTATCATTTATTCTTTTGTTATTTATAGAAATCACTTATTATTGATAAATTGGCCATTTTGTTGTAAATACCCATCAATCACATCTCTTTAAATATGCTTAAAAGCAATAACAAAACTAAATCAAAAATTTTGGCAAGCTCCAATGAAACTTAATTTATTATATAAATTTTTTCTCATTAAAGTATAATTTATATATTTTAAATTATTGAACAATGATTGAGTTGTATGACCTCAATAATTGAAATGAACCCATAGACAATTTTTTTAATTCTACCTATGTTAATATGAAAGGACTTTTAACTTTTCTTTTTTATATACTTTTAATACCTTTAGAATATTGTATTTTAAAAAATATTTAATCAAAATAGAACAAAACTTTGAAATATGCTATAAATAATAAAAAAAAACAAAAAATATTTGAAGTATTTTAATCATGTGAGTCTAATATAATTTGATGTTTTTTTGGTAAGTTTGTGGTGAATATTACAACTATTTTGTGAACAATTTTTTATGATACAGATGCATAGATTTGGATAAATTTTCAGCTTTAAGTAATAAGTGTAATTTACTGTTTAGTAAGACTCATATTAATAGTATAAAGTTTAAGAACACAATATTAATTCTTTATTTGTATTTAAAAATTTTAAATTTATTCTCTACATTTCGTACATAGCATGGGTTCACTACTAGTACATATATGTAAATATCAGGCAGTTCTATTTTAGCATATTTTGGACCTTCAAGTCTTCCTAATCATAGTTATTGGAAACTCATTTGAGAAGGGGAAGCGTGTTTCTCCGAAGACGCGCTTCCAGTATCGTTACGAAACTCGTTCCAAATTTTTAGAAAAACACAGGAGAAACGTTTGGAAAACTTTTGGAAAACATTTCGGAAACTCTTGGCAAACATTTAGAGACCTCTTGGGATATTTGACAGACACTCTTGAGAAACTTAGAAGAAACGCTTCAAAAATTTGAAATATTAATTTTTATACATTTTTTACCCTTATGTTCTAATAGAGGTATCTATAGAATTATTCATGTAGATGTTCACTAAGTTTCTCAAAAGTCTCTATTAAATTTGTTAAAGGTCTTCACTACGTTTCTTAAACGAGAGTTTCGAAAAAACTTCTTAATAAGATTCTTATTAAGTTTCCTAATCATTTTTCGCTTTCCGTATCTCCAATATTTTTAAGTGGATTTGATTGGGAAGTCATATTACTGGGTTATGAATGTGGACTGGTATTTGGACTTGTTATTGGATATCTTAAGTTCTCTGTAGGAAAGCCCCAATGGCTTGTAAGAATCATTGAAGGTGAACAATACAAAAGTGATAAGAGGCTAAAAAAGCATGCTCACGGGCACAGAGGTAGAACAAATTAACCAATGCAAAAGGTGTTCTTTGGTTAGTGTAACAGTAACTTTCAGCATTCCTCTGTCTGGTGGAAAAACTTCCTGGTTATGGTTGTTATCTGGCTCGTCTCTTTTATGTATAGCATACAAAATGTTATAACAAAAAGCTGGTCTTTATTTGCACTACATCGTGTGCTAGCACTTATTTGGAGATTGCCATGTGAAAAAAAATCTAACTTCACCTCCCAATGTTTTACAATGTACAAAAGCTGAATGTAATAGGTTCATAACTCTAAAGGAACAAAATGTAGTTGAATTAATTTCTAACTACAAGAAAGTATAAGCCCTAAACACTCCTTCAAAGCTCTTCTATCAGGCCTACACTACAATCAATTACAACTCAACAATGTGAAACTTCTGATCCTCTTCTGGCATATGATCCAAGTTCAATGTCACCAACCCAGACACCGAATCGTACTCAAAGTCGACCATGGTTGAGCCCATAGTGCACTTTCTTGGCTTCGAGCCAATTCATTTCCTTCACCTCTATATCCACTTTCTGATGGGAGAATGCAGCTAAACAAATTTGGACAACCCAAAACCACCACAAATCTGTCAACAGAAATTATGTCTCTCCCTCTTTGTGTGAATCTGTTAGCAAGCAATAAAATAGAGCACCAAAAATATTCTAACAAGTTAAAGAATACAAGTAATTTAATGTGGAAAACCTCTCCGGTGTAGGGAGCAAAAACTACAGGACCAAAGTCCTCCCAAATCTCCACTATCAACAAAGTAATGGGCACACACAAATGTTCTCTCTAATCAATACTAGAGGTATACAATCAAAAGCAAACTCAAGAAATGACTTTCTTGGAAATCAAAGAATAAATCGGAAAAATCTCACCCAAAAATAGAGGGACTTTTCATGAACTCAAAACCCGCTGCAGAGTGCTTCAAATTCGATCTTCACCGTTCAGATTTCAGAGCCTCGAGTCCTGAACATGCCTGCAAAATTTGAGCTCAATCGGACCACAAAAAGTCAACCATCAGAGTCGTTTTCCAAAACTGGACAGTGCCTCTTCCTCTCTGTTTCTGTTGCAGAATTTTTCTATGCCTCTCACACCCTAATCTGTTTGTATCTCTCCCGATTGTATTCAAAAACCCTAAAAAATTGGGTTTCTCTCCATGTGGGCTTGACAAATCCACATGAGCTCCACCTAAACTTTGGGCCATCCCCGCATAGGAGGGAAACCCAACCTAACAATTCTCCCCCTTTCCCGACTAGGTGGGGGGATTCTCCATGCCAGCAATCAAGTGACACGTCTCAAGCTTGTCCCTTGTTAGGGCCTTTGTAAACATGTCAGAACCATTATCATCCGTATGAATTTTCTCAAGTTCTAATAACTTGCCATTAAGAGTTTCTCGTATCCAATGGTACCTTATTTCGATGTGCTTTGATCTTGAATGAAATGCAGAGTTCTTGGCGAGGTGAATAGCACTTTGACTATCACAAAACAAAACATACCGCTGTTGTTTGAAACCAAGCTTGCTTAAAAAAATTTTCATCCATAACATCTCTTTACAAGCTTCTATTGCTGCAATAAACTTAGCTTCCGTTGTAGAAAGTGCAACACACTTTTGCAACTTTGACTGCCAAGAAACAGCTCCACCTGAAAAAGTGATCAAATAACCCAAAGTAGACTTACGAGTATCCATCTCTTCTGCCATATCTGCATCTGTGTAACCAACTAACAGTGGTTTGCCACTTCCAAAACTGAGTCTCAACCTGAAAGTGCCTCGAAGATATCTCATAATCCACTTCACTACATTCCAATGTTCTCTTCCTGGATTTGAAAGAAAACGGCTAACAACACCAACTGTATGGGCTATATCTGGTCTCGTGCACACTATTGCATACATCAAGCTTCCCACTGCTGAGGCATATGGAACTCTCTCCATGTCTTCCTTCTCTTTATCTGTTGAAGGGCTTTGCTTAATGCTTAACTTAAAATGAGTAGCAAGAGGAGAGCTAACCACTTTAACCTTATGCATGCTGAACCTTTCAAGCACCTTTTCAATGTACTGCTCCTGTGATATGTATACTTTCTTTTCTTTTTTGTTTCGAAAAATTCGAATACCAAGAATTTGCTTTGCTAGGCCCAAGTCCTTCATAGCAAAGGACTGACTTAACTGCTTCTTCAATTTATCAATTCTTGAAGGATTTCTGCCAACAATCAACATGTCATCAACATAGAGCAATAAAATAATGAAATCATCATCAGAGAATTTTTGCACAAATACACAATGATCAGAAGTAATCTTTTGGTAGCCCTGCTCCCCCATGACTGACTCAAACTTCTTATGCCACTGCCTGGGTGCCTGTTTCAAACCATAGAGACTTTTATTTAGCTTGCACATATAATCCTCTTTTCCTTTTACCCTGAAACCCTCTGGCTGCTCCATATAAATTTCTTCCTCCAAGTTACCATAAAGGAAAGCAGTTTTTACATCCATCTGCTCAATCTCTAAATCAAGAGTAGTTGCCAAGCCTAATACCATAGGAATAGAGGACATTTTTACAACAGGAGAGAAAATCTCATCGAAGTCAATACCTTTTCTTTGACTGAATCCCTTAATAACCAGTCTAGCTTTGTAACGTGGCTGTGAAGTATGTTCATCTTGCTTCACCCTGTAGACCCATCTATTCTTCAAAGCTTTCTTACCCTTAGGTAGCTTTACCAATTCAAAAGTGTGATTGTCATACAAAGACTGCATCTCATCTTGCATAGCATCAACCCACTCCTTTTTGTGCTCATCTTCTATGGCTTTTGCATAACACTCGGGCTCTCCCCCGTCAGTCACTAACACATACTCGTCCGCAGAATACCGTGTAGAGCGATGACGATCTCTGACAGATCTCCTGAGTGGAATCTCTGGTGGTATCTCTGATACTGGCACCTGATCAAGAACCTCATCATTTGTCTCAACCTGTAACGGAACATCTGCATCATCTAGATCATGATGGTCATTCTGAACATTTGGTTCAACCTGCTCTGGCAAATCTATTAAAGGAACTAGATCCAAGTCAATGAGATCATAACTATGTCGAGGCACTACTTTCTCTATCTTTTCAATATCTTCTATGGTTTGATCTTCAATAAACACAACATCTTGACTTCTCACTATCTTCTTATCAACTGGATCATATAACTTATAGCCAAACTCATCCAGACCATAGCCCAAAAAGATGCACTGTCGAGTCTTTACATCAAGCTTAGACATTTCATCTTTAGGAATATGAACAAAAGCTTTACACCCAAAGACATGCAAATGATCATAGGAAACATCTTTACCAATCCAAACTCTGTCAGGTACATCAAACTGAAGAGGAACACACGGTGTGAGATTTAGAACATGTACACTGTGCTCAAAGCTTCACCCCAAAAGGACTTTGGCAAACGTGCCTGTGAGAGTACACATCTAATTCTTTCAACAAGTGTCCCGTTCATCCTCTCCGCTAAACCATTCAACTGAGGAGTCTTTGGAGGTGTCTTTTGATGTCGAATGTCATTCTGTCTACAATAATCATCAAAAGGACCTAAATACTCTCCCCCATTATCTGTTCTGATGCACTTCAGCTTCTTTCCAGTCTGTCTCTCAACCAAAGCATGAAATTGTTTAAAAGTTTCTAGTACTTGGTCTTTAGTCTTCAAGGTATATGCCCATAGCTTCCTTGAATGATCATCCATGAAGGTCACAAAGTAATAAGAACCACCAAGTGTTTTTGTCTTCATAAGCCCACAAACATCTGAATATATTAAGTCAAGTACATTTGACTTTTTTGAAAAAGGGAAACTTTTGAAAGAAACTCTATGCTGCTTTCCTGCTAAACAATGAGTACACCTTTTCAGAGATGCACTTTTCATTCCTGACAAGAGATTCCTCTTAGCCAATACTGTCAAGCCTTTCTCACTCATATGAGCAAGCCTCTTATGCCACAATTCTGCTGTAGACTTATCTCCTATTGCATTAATGCTGTCTTTAGAGATGCTTGCCTGCAATACATATAAAGTGGAATGTTTCTTTCCTCGAGCCACAACCATAGCACCTTTGGTGAGCTTCCACTGACCATCTCTAAAAGTGTTGCAATACCCTTCATCATCAAGTTTGTCTGCAGAAATCAAGTTCATGTGAATGCTGGGAATATGCTTCACATCTCTAAGAACCAACTTTGTGCCATTATTCATCTCCAACCATATATCACCAATCTCCAACCATATATCACCAATACCAATGACATTGGCCAAGCCATCATTGCCCATCCTTACTGTCCCAAAGTCACCTGGTGTATAGGAACTGAAGAAATCATGTTAAGGTGTGGCATGTATGGAGGCGCCACTATCAATCACCCAATTGGTAGCATGACATGCAACATTAATAACATCATCATCATAAACAATGAGGAAATCTTTAACAATAGTGGTGGCAACTTGAACATTCTTCTTTCCATTATCATTCTTTTTCTCATTCTCGTTCTTTTTGGTTTCTCGCTTCAACTTTCTGCAATGTTTTTTTGATGTGCCCCTTCAAGCCATAATGACAACACTCAACATTAGCAAACTTGCTGGACTTGCATCTGCCTTTATTTCTGTGCTTTGGATCTTTGTTGTGACTTCTCCCCCTGTTCTCTGTAACCAAAATCTTTGACTGTAAAGAGGATCCCTGTGATTTTCTTCTCATCTCTTCATTTAGAATATTGCTCTTTGCCAAATCCATATTGATTACACCATCTAAGGCTGAGTTGGATAATGACATTCTAAATGTCTCCCACGAGTCTGGCAATGTACCAAGTAACCACAACCCATGAACTTCATCATCAAACTTGATACCCATTCCAGCCAACTGGTTAATTATCCCTTAAAATGAATTCAAGTGATCTGTCAATGGAGTTCCATCCTTGTATCTCAAAGTCATCAATTGCTTTATTAGAAACATTTTATTGTTCCCAGTCTTTCGAGCATACAACTGATCAAGTTTGTCCTAGAGTGTGCGTGCATGTGTCTCACCACTAATATGGTTCAAAACATTGTCATCCACCCACTGCCTGATGTATCCACACACTTGTCGATGTAGCGAAGTCCATTCTTCATCAGATTTATTATCTGTCTTCTCAGTAGCAAACACCGATAAATAAAACTACTTCACATAAAGAAGGTCTTCCATTTTTCCTTTCCAAGTTTGATAATTAGAGCCATTCAAAGTGACCATTCTGCTCAAGTTAGCTTTCATCATTCAACACAAGATATTCAATAGCAAGAACCTGGCTCTGATACCACTTTGATGGGAGAATGCATCTAAACAAATTTGGACAACCCAAAACCACCACAAATCTGTAAACAGAAATTATGTCTCTCCCTCTTTGTGTGAATCTGTTAGCAAGCAATAAAATAGAGCACCAAAAATATTCTAACAAGTTAAAGAACACAAGTAATTTAACATAGAAAACCTCCCCGGTGTAGGAAGTAAAAACCACAGGACCAAAGTCCTCCCAAATCTCCACTATCAACAAAGTAATGGGCACACACAAATGTTCTCTCTAGTCAATACTAGAGGTATACAATCAAAAGCAAACTCAAGAAATAACTTTCTTGGAAATCAAAGAATAAATTGGAGAAATCTCACCCAAAAACAGAGGGATTGTTCACGAACTCAAAACCTGCTGCAGAGTGCTTCAAATCCGATCTTCACCGTTCAGATTTCAGAGCCTCGAGTCCTGAACATGCCTGCAAAATTTCAGCTCAATCGGACCATAAAAAGTCAACCATCAGGGTCGTTTTCCAAAACTGGATAGTGCCTCTTCCTCTCTGTTTCTGCTGCAGAATTTTTCTGCACCTCTCACACCCTAATCTGTTTGTATCTCTCCTGATTGTATTCAAAAACCCTCAAAAATTGGGTTTCTCTCTATGTAGGCTTGACAAACCCATATGGGCTCCACCTAAACTTTGGGCCATTCCCACATAGGAGGGAAACCCAACCCAACAATTTCAAGTCTAGACAATTGGGCACCACCTTTAACTTCATATTTAAGCTCTTCCATTGCTCCACCGGCATTAAATATGTCAATGAGCCCCAAGGGTGGAAATCTGAACCCAGGTGCCAAGACCTTGATAGATGTAACGGTGAATATGACGTGTTCAAGGACCTTGAGAGATAGGGGCATGGCAGCATTTTGAGGCAGAGGGACAAGGTCACTGCAACACAATCGATATTCCATTCAGGATCCGTGGCAACATCACCGGTGAGGTGGACATCGCGGCCCCTAACAAATCCTTTAATGGCTTCGGATCGCGCTCGGTGGAATGTGTTCTTCCTTTCAGTGTTGTTCCAGGCTGCACCTTGGCAGTTTATAGACCCCAGGTACTCCAGTGTACTTGTTCATGTTTCATATCTTCAACAAGCTGAAACCAAACAAATTTTGGGAAAATGCCATCACATATTTTCCAGTCAAATTGAGACTGTGGTATGGAAATGCTGTGTCAAATGCCTACTGATATTTTTGACAGTCAAGGTGTTCTTCTTTTGCCAATATTTCTTCTGACTTCAATTGTTTTAGATGCTTTTGATCCCTAATTTATTTCAGTCTTAATGCTAGCTTGTTTCAGAAAAGAAAGAATTTAAAAAAAAACTGCAATATGTTTCTTTCAATTTTTCAAGTCATATCAACAAACATGGAATGACCAGAAGCCATTCAATTTTTAATTAAGAGGAATCTTGATCTTGAAGGAGACAGCTATCACAGAAGCCATTATTGAATCAGATTCCAGTGAAGCGGTTGGCCTTATCAAGGGTGGCAACATAACAAGCCATGGCTACCGAGCTTTAATTGAAGACTATAGGTTCTTGGTAAGAAGGCAAAAATGCTCTATTGTTCATACTCTCAGACAAGCCAACAATTGTGGTCATGACTTGCTTGCTAATCAAGGAGTTCTCTAGCTAATGAAGACATGGTGGTGCTTCAGTTCCCACCCAGATAAATTCAAGGTTTTTTGCTAGTTGACATGATGGGAGTTGGCATTGAGAGACCTAGTTAGTTTCTGTTTCTTTTTCTCTGTACCAAAAACAAAAAAAAAAAAAAAAAAAAGAATGACCAATTTCCAGATTATCCATGATTTACCAAACTTAGGTGGGTTTTTATTTTTTACAATTTTTACTCTAAAAAATTTTTTCATGCACCCCCTTTCAAATTGAAACTTTATGGAAAGTTCATGGAGTTCAGAAGATAAGAAGTTGAAAGCAGAATTGAAGCCAAAAGAGCTGATTTTCTTTTCAACAAAAAGGTGGGGTGGGGCAATCATGCTTTCATTTGCCAACAAGGAAAATGAAGTTGCCATCATCAAACGCAAGGGAAAGTTGCAAGTTCGAAATGTAACTTGTTTGGTTCATTTCTAGGATGTCTCCAACTCAGTCTTCACACCGTCCCTTTTTTTTTTTTAATCT
The DNA here is from genome assembly GCA_033060915.1 of Euryodendron excelsum. Lineage (NCBI taxonomy): Eukaryota > Viridiplantae > Streptophyta > Magnoliopsida > Ericales > Pentaphylacaceae > Euryodendron > Euryodendron excelsum. The sequence continues at coordinate 29,625,135 of CM065393.1, read as the reverse complement.
TAACTATAATGCAAATAGTCCTCAAACACATACTCATGAATTTCTTTAGATATAACTTTCCAAAGAATAAAAAAATGAATTCCTTTAAATACGTAACTTATACACTTCTGATCGAAAACATTTACGAGCAAGTTGACTGAGTTCTTGCAATGAGCACTGCAACAAAAATTGCTTTTAGTGACGACCTCAATCGTATCTAATAGGGACACATTTCGTCACAAAAAAATTTTGTGACGAAGTTAAAGTCGTCGCCAGGTCGTCACTAAATCTTCGTCGTAACAAGTTTTTACGATCAAAACAAAACTCGTCGCTAAATGTTATGCATTTACGACGATTTTTAAACTCATCCCAAGCTGTCAATCAAAGTCAACGAAAAATTCCGTCACTAAAAATTATAAAATTTGTCACAAAAGACCCGTAATCGTCACAAAAAATTAACCGTAATACCATTTAGTGATGGTTTTTTGCTGCTTTTATTGAAGAATTTTCTTGTCGCTGGTTCCTTTGGTTTTCAAATTTTCATTCAATTAATGAGAACTGCTAAGATACATTCAAATTTTCTTACCTATGGGTACCTGTTAAAATACATTGATATATCCTTATTTCTGGGAACCTGCTATGATTCATTCAAAAGAAAATTTTAAAATGAGATTCTCAAAATCTAGAAGCTGCAATGAATTCCAAAACATACAATTCATTACCCTTCAATTAATTCCCAAAATATCAATACAAAAGCAACGTCACGACAAAAATCTCCCAAAAGTCTTTGTAGGATATTTGAACTTATGCTATGCTATTTCTTGCTGATGAGAGCATTTCATTAGAATTTAAATCAAATGGGTTAACAAATGTCTGATGAGACCTAGACATCCTTGAGGGTCATATGAATATGGCACAATACACCATGTGCAGACCCTTAAGGCCTTGACATTCTAATTTAGAAAGCCCGGTAAACAGATAAGACTTTCCTATTCCACTCATTGAGTCATTTCACAAACTTAGAAATCCTTGGGCCCGGGATTGAATGTTTTATCAGTCAAGTCTCTGTTTCTTCTCTTTTTAATGTTAGAACTTGCTGCTTTCCCAATTCCACTGCTCTGCTTATTAGTTACATAGGCTGACATTTACTAGGTAGCAGATGGATCAAACAGTAGAATTCGTGTAAATAGAAGCATTTAGAAGGTTGCTTGGATGGGTCACAGTTTTAATGAGACATAACACTTTAGGCTTGGACAGTGCCAGTGAATCCTAAAGTGATATAGTCATGATTGAGGTTCTCCCCTATTCAATAACTTTTTTCTAAGGATTAGTAAATAGAGCAAGAGAAGAAGAAAAAAAGCTTCCTTCAAAATGGTTAAAACATAGTAACAGCACTAAATGCTCGAGTAAGTTTGTGTAATGCATTAAGATTGTGTAATAAAATAGAATGGATTAGTAGAGAGCTCTCAAAGTGAAGGAAAGTTCCAAAACAACTTCTCTCAACTCTATGAACCAGTGTAACGTACACAATATATATACACACTGGATTAAGCATTTTATCAAACAAGTTAGCCACAGTACACACACACACACACATATATATATATTCAGGAATAGGTAAAAACACATAGAGGTTAGCCATTGGACTAAACATTGGATTAAGCATTTTATCAAACAAGTTAGCGACATTATATATATGAATATGTAGAACACATTTACACACAAAGGAGAAGGGCAATATAATCAAATCTATGAACCAGTATAACAATGAACAATGAATAAAGCGAAACAAACCTCAGTGAGCTTCGATACAGTAGATGTGGAGCTTCAATGAAAAATGAAAAAAGTCTTGTCGAGAGAGATAACACATAGGAAATGAGTATTAGCTTGTCAATATATATATACATGTGCAATCATATGTCTCTCTATGAACACATTTAGCGTTTTTGACACATAAATCAAAATTTAGAGCACGGAGGAAACAAGTATAGAGTTAGGGTTTTCTTGCCCTCGAAGAATGAGAAGAAAAACCAATTGACAAAATGAAGAGCAATCTATAGTCAGATTGAGTTTGTCACAAATCGAGAATGAGATCGAGTGAGAGCTTACTTGAGTGTAAGAGAGAGAGAGAGAGAGAGTAATATGGGTAGTGTATTGAATGAAATCAGGGTCATAATCTCTTACAATGGTTACAATCTCGTCGTGGATATAAAGAATAAGAAAAGCACTGCTTAAGCGGTCTAGGATAATAACCTTCTTGGACTATTTGGGTTTTTTGAGACAAGTTGGGCTCGTCGCTATAAAATAACCTTCTTATGACGACATAAAATTGTCCTAACAGATGTCATTTGGCTTAGAAAAATTCCCTCCCCAATTCCAATTGAGTGAAAAATTGGAGATGTGATTTTTAATGACGACTTTTAAAGAGGAAATTAGTCTCATCAGGAAATGTAATTTCATCTAGGACAAGTTTCAAACTCCTCTTTAGAAATTCACTTTTAGCGATGAAATTAAGTCAGTCATAAAATCTCTCATCGCTAAATGACGAAATTGTTTTAGTGAGCTTCATCTTTGTTTGTTTTTCTTTTCCACCTTTTTTTTTTATTATTAAATCTTTCCTTCTCTTCAGTTGTTCTTTTCCTTAAGTCTTAGATGGCCTCTCTTATTTTTGCTTTAGGACGGCTTGACTGGTAAGAGCAAGAAATACCTTTAAAGGACCTTCCTTCAGCTATGAAAAATACTTTATAATATTGGCAAGCCTCCCTAATATTTTGTACAACTATTCAGCACTTTGGACCAAGTCATCTCAAGGCTCTTCACTTTAGAAACAAGACTGAGCATGTCAAAACTCAGTCACAATATATATATATATATATATATTTTTTATTATGCGGTCAGAGTGTTCGGGTCAAGTTACACTCACCTCTACTAATCATTTTCCCAGTGTAGTCATAGGCACGTAATTTACATTAGGATTAGAAAATTTATGAGAGAAAAATCTCTCGTGGTCTGACCCTAAAGGTTGTCAAGTTTCAATCAAGGATGTATCTCCACTTGGCTATTCTTGGGGTTCTAGCAGTGATATTTGCCTATAAAACAATTGGCTTCTCCTCCATCGACATGTCAGTCGGCCTCTTTTTTCCTAATTCGGTAGAAAAGATGGCTTTATCCGAGCATGGCTCTCCCACAATCAACTCTTCATACCCTTCTTCTTCTTCTTCTTCTTCTTCTTCTTCTTCTTCTTCTTCTATGTCTGCTTTTCCCAACATACTTGTTTGCATGCCCAATTGTGCAGTCAAGAACATAGCTCTGCATTGCTCCAATTCAAGACCCACTTCTCCTTAAATAAATCTGTTTTCTTGGCTTGTGGCGTTTATGCGATTCCTTCTCATCCATAGATGTTTCATGGAAGGAGGGCACTGATTGTTGCTCTTGGGATGGGGTTGAGTGTGATGTTATTAATGAGACCGAGACAGGTCAAGTGATTGGCTCGACCTCGGCTACAGCTGGCTCCAAGGCCCCCTTAATACCAACAGCAGCAGCAGCACCCTTTTCCACTCCTTTCCTCGCCTCCAAAGGCTCCACCTTGCCTTCAATGATTTAGTTAGTCTCGCACCTCATCTGAATTTAGTTATTTCACCGGAATAACATACCTTAACCTCTCTTCGTCCTGATTTTCTGGCAAAGTCCCCATAGAAGTCTCCTTCCTGACCCAATTGGTCTCACTTGATCTTTCCTGGAATGATGGCTTGATATTAGAAAAAACCAGATTTGAATTTGAAAAATATAAACTGTGATTCCGAATATATGGATTTTCTAAATTACCTTTTAGACGGTTGTTTGGATTAGTCACAATTCAACTAATCAATTTTAACCCTAGTTCTTTAATCCAGTACATACAATATTCGTACGTCAAAAGTAGATATACAAGCAATCACACACAAGACAAGACACACAATATTTTAGTGTGAAAAACCCAACTTGTATAAGAAACCATGGAACCTAGTCCAACTAGCCAAGCACTATCAAAAAAGAATAGAAAAGAACCAACTTACAATCCAACCCTAGATACTCTCAATCCACGGGTGCCGAATCCACATACTTGCGGGTGTGCTCTTCTTGTATTAATCAAATCTCACGATCACATATCTATCTCTTAATATGATTCTTTAATTTTTGATTGAGTGTCGAGCTCCACGACACCTCTTAAATCCTCTAAGAAATGAACTCCAATCCAATGGATCAAACACTTAGACCAACCCTTACAACCAAATTCTTAATCGACTCCTCGATTCTCTTAGTTGCCTCAAACTTGCTCGACTCCATGATTCACCGTTACCATGCTTATTCAACGTACAGATCCTCTTAGTACAGATTACGCGTCTCAAACTCCTTCAAAACTTCAATCCTCTTCAACGATGATGATGAAGATGATTTGTTGCTAAGAATCAATTATGAGCTTCAAAGATATTTAGAGGACTTCTCTTTTATATATTTTGAAAAGCGACTCACTTAATGAACTTAAGAAGGCGTGCCTCAATATATAGGTAGGTCAAAAAGGTTGCCGCACACTTCCCTAGGTAAAAAAATGTAGCCATCTCAAGGCCTCAAAGTCTTGCAAGGTCTTGAGAGATTCAATTTTTCAGAAAGTGTCTTCATTATTTCTTCCAAGGAGATGTCGTGAAGTCCCGCGAGGTCCATCAAAGTTCAGCTGGAATAGACGCCCTTTCTGTTTCTTTCTGCAAAGTCCATAGACGTCCAGCAAAGTCTTGCGAAGAACAACTGACAGAAACTACTCTCTATTTCTTCCTCTGAGGTCTAGTGAGGTCTATCGAGGTCCCACGAAGAACAATCTCAATAACTTTATGTATCATCCAAGGCTCTCTTAGCACGAGCTCAAATGAATAGACATTAAGACCATCTCAAATGCTTGCAATAGACTGCACAACATCCCAAATTATAAAAAAGAACACGGGTTACAAAATTTAGCCAATTACATGATATTACAGAATTACTTGTTCAAAACTTAACTAGGATACGAGAATTCAATCTCAATTCAGTAAACATATCTTCGGTGGTTTCTAGTTCTTTGCTTAATGTAACTTCTTTAACAAGCCTCGATTGCATGAAAAATTCCCTGATGGAATATTCCACCTACCACATTTGAAGGCGTTAGATATTTTTCATAACAATGATCTCAACTATAATTTTCCCAAGTTTTTAAACTCGAGCAGTCCTCTCTAGCACTAGTATCTTTCGTTCACGAGTTTTTCTGGAGAATTGCCTGACTCAATTGGGAATCTGAAGTCCCTAAAGAAGTTGGCTGCCTCTAGTTGCAAATTCAATGGATCCATTCCTGCATTGCTCGGTAACCTAATGCAAATCATTGTGTTGGCCACCTCTCATCCAACAATTTCACTGGTAGGCTCCCACCTTCACTTTCAAACCTTGAAAGCCTTATTGTTTTAAACCTTTCAAATAATAACTTCAGTGGTCCATTGCCATCACCGTTTTCAAACGTCACAGAACTTGTTTATTTATATGTGTCGAATAATCATCTGACAAGTCCTCTTCCTTCTCAAATAATTGAACTTCCAAATCTAAGTTTGTTACTATTAGATCATAACTTATTCAGATATACAATTCCTTCTTGGGTTTTCTCTTTACCAGCGTTGCAGATCTTGAGCCTCATTTATAACAAATTGAATGGCCATAACAAATTGACTAGCCGTACAAACGAGTTCCAATCCACTTCATTAGAGTTTATTGATTTGAGCCACAACAATATAAAGGGTGAGATTCCAAAATCAACCTTTGAACTCAAGAACCTTGCCTATTGGCTTCTGTCATCAAATAACTTCAGTGGTCCTCTTCCTTCACAAATAACGTTACTGTTGGTCTTCCAAATCTAGAATGGTTACACTTAGATAATAACTCAATCGATGGAGCCATTCCTTCTTGGGTCTTCTCTTCACCAGCATTGTGGTCCTCAAACGTTGGTTATAACAATTTGACTGGCCATGTAAATGCGTTCCATTCTGCTTCATTGGATCTTATTGATTTGATCCACAACAATATACACAGTGCGATTCCAAGTTCAACCTTTGAACTCAAGAACCTTGCCTATTTGATTCTCTCATCAAATAACTTCAATGGCAGTGTGGAGCTAGACATCCTCTGCAATGTAATTGCCCTTCAAATTCTTGATCTGTTGAGTAACAAATTCAGTGGTGCTATTCCACAGTCGTGTGGAAACATCAGCGAGAATCTCGTTGTGCTCCGTCTGCGAGAGAATAACTTTTTTGGCACCATTCCTAAGGCTTTTGCAAGGGGAAATAGATCAAAAACTAACAACCTTAGTGAAAACGGATTTGAAGGGTCTGTGCCAAATTCTTTGCTTAACTGCATGGAGCTACAAGTGCTAAATCTTAGAAACAACAAGTTCTCTGACAAATTTTCACATTGGTTGAAAATTTTGCCAAACCTGCATGTTCTAATCTTATTATCTAACAAATTTTATGGACCCATGCCGACTTCCAACACCAAATATGCCTTCCCCAACTTGCAAGTAATTGATATCTCGGATAATTATTTCACAGTTCAAAGATCATTGGACTGCTAAATTCTATCTGAGGGCTCAACTTATCACACAACAGCCTTAGAGGTCATATACTAAATCACTTGGGAATTTGACGAAGCTCGAATGGTTAGACCTCTCTTCGAACAAGCTCATTAGGGATATCCCTCAACCGCTAACGAATTTGAAATTTCTTGGAGTACTAAACCTTTCGCAGAATCACCTAACAGGACCGATACCTCAAGGCAACTAATTTGATACATTTTCAAATGCTTCCTACATTGGCAACTCGGCATTGTGTGGACCTTCATTGTCGAATGCATGCAACAACCCTAGGCCACCGCAACCACCACCCTAGATGTTCCAACAAGAAGATGATTCACAATTTTTTAGTGGATTTGAGTGGGAAGTCATATTGTCGGGCTATGGATGCGAATTGGTATTTGAACTTGTTATGGGATATCTTATGTCTCTACAAAAAAACCTTATTAGTTTGTAAGGATCATTGAAGTTCAACGATACAAAAGTGCAAACAAGATGAAAAAGTATGCTCAAAGGCACAGAGGTAGAAGAAATTAGCCAATGCAAATGGTGTTCTTTGGTAAGTATTACAATAATTTTCAACATTCCTATATCTAGTGAAAAACTTGCTTGTTGGTTATGATGGTTATCTAGCCTTTTTTATATATTTTTATTTGTAGCATACAAAAAGTCATTGCAAAAGGCTATTTTATTTGCATTATTGTATATGCAAAGCACTTTATTTCACATTATACAGAAGCAACAAATCAATAGTGGCAATAAAACTTTAGCCATGACATTTTCGTTCACATTTCATACTAATTGGAGCTCATATGAACACAAATCGTACTAGGATAAAACTTCCAAGGATAGTTTCTTGTATTTCACTAATTTAGCTACTAGTGCATTTATCATTTGGATTTGCAGACTACACATATTTTTAGTCATTTTGTGTTTAAAAAGACAAATGGGAAGACTTGAGGATACTTTGGCCTTTTGATGTACCCAAAAAAAAAAAGACAATGAAATAGCTTGACAGTGTTTACCCCAATCTAGACACTAATTGATCTATAAAATCCGTGGTCATTATTAGGATTAATACTTTTTTGCTATTATTAGAGGTAATCACTTAAGTCCTTTACCAGCTGTGGGTTGAGAAAAGGTTGAATGTAATAGGATGATTTATGTTTCGCCACAAACAAAAGAAAAACACGGGGGGTATACTTTCTTGGCTTCGCGGATGAGTAAGCGCCAAATCAGCCATACCCCTTAACCTCCATCCGAACCATAACAATTGATTTTGCACTCAAGTTCTCAACCTGTGTTCGAGCCAGTTCATTTCCTTCACCTCAATATCCATCTTGTACTTTAGACAATCAAGCCAATTCATAGATGCATATCATCGACTTGTGTAATAAATATACCAAACTAGAGTTTGTGCACAAATATTGCCAAGCATAATCAAACATCTAAGTTTTCATAAATATCTAGAGTTTAATCCTAAAGAATTAAGAAGAAGAAGATAAAATCATTGAAACCCTAGTTATTTATATTGTTTATTCGAGATCTTCAATCGATCTTCACAATTGTTCCCAAGATGAAAATTTAGCTACTCAAAGATATGATAGATACGCAAATATATATATATATATATATTAAAATTCATTGAAAACTGTTGAATCTGATTACAGGAATTGAGAAAACTATGAAAAAGCTATAAAGTTCTACTCTAATCTACTCATAAAGTTCTCAAAGGAACCTTAAAACTCGTAAAAAGACTAACTACACTCCGAAATAGGGCTCAATCCCAACTTACATAGGCAAAGAAAAATTGAAGTCCTGTGCACCATTCTAATGGTTATATGATGGTTTATTCCAGCCTCAGAACTTTCTAACATACTACGAACCTGATTCTGACATTGTGCTCTGTTTGATGTACTGTTCAAACGTTGACCTTTCTATTCAAATGCTGCTTCTCGTTTTTGCCTGATTTCGTCCTTTTTAAGCCCGAATTCATGTTTATATCAAACAAATTAAGTTAGCAACGAATTAGGACTAAAACTATATAAATAATAATATTCTAGGTCTAACAAGCAACGAATTACGCAAGAAAAATAATCTTTGCCGGCATTTTGGAAAACACTGGTAAAAGCCCTAAAAACGCCACCAAAAGATTTGCCGGCGCTTTTATTGGCACTTTTAAAAAAACATCGACTATATTGATGTTGGCATAACTTGTCGGTGCTTTGAAATGCTGGTAAAATTTTTTCGGCGCTTTGACTGGCAATTTCTAAAGCGCCGCAAAAATTACTTTATCGGAGAGAATTTTCTAGTCGAGAAGGATATTTATGGTGTTTAAAGGCGCCGATAAAAATTGTGAGAAGCGCTAATAATGTAAGTTTTTGGTGGCGTTTCGAAAATGCCAGTAAAAGTGTTGTATGTAAAAAAAAATAATAGCACTTTACTGGCATTTTAGAAAGCCCCGGTAAAGATCTAAGCTAGTGAAAAAAAAAAAATTATTCAGCTGTTTCTCTCCTATTTATCCAAAAATATATTAAAAAATTCATTCTAATAATGTCACATCAAATTAATCATTGAATACACTATAAGCTACTTATTTATGAAGTCACTGACTTAACGAGCTTCTCCTCTAGTCAAGTTGGTGCTATGCTGCAAACTTCAAAAATAAGTGTTACTAGGAAAAGAATATTAGCAAAGAAAAAAACAACTTCAAATTTGAAAGAAATGATTACGTGCCAAGTGTGTATGTACTTGCGCTTGCATGATTTTTTCCTCCCTGTGATGAAACAATACATAAAAATAGAGATACCCCAATGTAAAAATAATCACATGAGACAAACAAAACAAGTTAAAAAAATTTATTGGGGATTTCCCATCAAACTCACTTAGTGCCTTGTTCCAAATTGTCCATTTGGATGGATTAGGTTGATGTTGTTGCTACCTTCGTAATACTGTGACATTCCAATGATGGTGCTAGCTAGACTCTGCTCACCATGTGCCATTCCAATGAATGCTCGAACACATAACTAGAAAATTGAGCAACCGTGGCCTCCTTGACAAAATTTCTCGTGAAAGAGCACAAAAAAAAATCAGTTTTATCTATTAAATACTCAATACAAAAAGCAAACTTAACTGAGTTGAGTTTAAATTACTACTTAAAGCAACATAAGTTACCTCAAACGCCTGTGCTGAATCTCTTTTTGCCAAAATCAAAGAGAAGGCGGCATAGAGATGAGCATTAGTCTGTAAAATCAACCAAGCTCTTTGCAATGGACATGTTTTCAACTAGTTCAAAACTCGTTTAAGGTCAGCTAATTATATAAAGAAATTCAATTTGTATAGCTGACTCGCCCCCAAATGCGGTATTCCTATAAATAGAGTTAGTACCCCGCAAGAGTACGGGAGTTGCGATAAAGTATAAACCAGAAGATCCGGTATCGTTCTCTCCCAAGAGACCTAGCCAAATATAGGCTCTAACACTCAACTCACACCAACCTAACCTAGAATTGAATTGCAATAAAAAGGAAAATTGGATCTAAAATAAAAAGACCAAAAATGTTTTGGGTTTTTTATGATGGTTTTGAATTACTAACTTAATGCAATGGAAATTAAATCAATTATCACTAGACAATTAAAGTAAAGTAAAGGAAAGTGAAAATAGAATTAAAGCAATTAAAAGGGAATTGGGCTCAAATGATCCAATCACTCAATTTCATCCAAGGTTTCCAATGGGGTTTCTAACTCGAATCAAACACAACATTTAAGTGTGTTTGATTCGGAATATTTAACTTTAAAAATCGATAATTCTCTAGCAATTGAAATTAGATACATGTTCAATGGGGAATCAAAAGTTAATACCATTGATTCAACTTAGTCAATACCAAATTTGTGATTTGTGCATTGATTAGTCAAACATAGTCAATAACCTTGGTTTTCTAAGGCATCTTCAATCAATTGTTGGGAATGAATTTCTAACAATTGTGGAGTATTTTTCTAGTCAAGAGTCCTAAATTAATACCATTGATTTGGGTGATGAAAATCCCTAAACTTAGTCAATAATCTAAGTTTTCTAAAATTTCACACCTAATTACTAGAAATTCCAATTCTAAGAAAATATGGCAATTAATCCATGAGATACCTCCAATTGAATTCTTTGGATTATTTGGGTGATTTTCACATTTAAACCCAATGTAAATTCTAGCTACTTGAATACATCATAAAAAAACATGTAAGAATGTAAAGAAAGCATGTAGAGACTTAAATCTAAAATTTACTTGAATATTAAAGACGTTTGGTTATAAAGAAAGTGCAAGAAAGTGCAAGAAAGTGCAAGAAAATACAATACAATGGAAGAAAACTACAAGTTTTACACCTATACTACAATTACAAACCTAAATCTAAGCTAAAAATGAAGAAAAATAGAAAAAACCAACCTTGGAGGAGCTCTCCCGCCGCCTCCTTGCTCAAAACTAACCCTAACTACACAAAAACTCTACCAAAAAACCCTAAAAACGCAGGTTCGGACGCAAAAAATACATTTTGGATGAACAATAACCGTCCGGACGGTGTGTCTAACGGTCGTTTGAAGTGCGTCTAGACGGTGAACAATAACCGTCTGGACGGTACTATTCACCGTTCAAATGGGTACTATTCACCATTCGGACGGGTGAATAATGATCGTCCGAACGGTGAACAGTAACCGTTCGAACGCATAGTTCTGACAGATACTATTCATCCCTGTTCGCCCCAGCAACTTTGAAACTTGATTTGATCATGCTAGAGCTTGATTCAGCCGATGCACATTAGAGGCAAAATTGTAGAGCTTGAAGTCTTCTTTCCAATGACGCAAAAATCAGCTCAATCAGATATTGAAGTGAAAAGATATGGCCAAAATACCGAGACAGGTTGGACTTCTCATGACCGGTTTGCTCGTTTTGATCCCGCTTTGATCATTCTTTGCGTCTAAATGCCTTTATCAGCTCCTATAACCTACAAAGCATACACAAAATACAATTAATCAAATATCGAACTAAAATAAGATAATTAACTACAATCTAAGTCTAACAATGTGCAAATTAAGAGCTTACGATTACACTTTTAGAATGTAATCAATAGCATTACTCATTTTATATTTGTACAAAAACTTGGGTTAAAAAATGCTTACCTAACACAATCACAGGTCGCGTCAGAAAACAAACAATCTTTGGTGGGTTGGTGATGCAAAATGAAAATCAAAAATATCAAACTTAGAATTATATGAAACTTGATAGTCTGATTGAAAACGTGATGAAGATCAAAATCCATAGTATACTATGGACTCTCTTAGTTTTCGGATAGATTCTATTATTTAGGCCTCAAAAAGGACATTTTTGCCCTTTTTGGAAAGATTTTATTACTCGATATCTTGGGCTATACGAATCAAAATTAATATAGGTTTTTCCTGGTAGTTTCTTTATGTTTTGTAGTTTCCAAATTTGAGCTTAACTCGAATTTTTCCATTTTTAGTAATTTTCTTTATTTTTACCTTGATTTTGATAATTTGGGTTAGGGCTTGGTTTTTCCCTTTAAATACAATGTAAGAACCTTCATCCTAGGTAGCTTTTGATTTGATTAATAATATTAAGAGAGGTTTCTCGTTTATTCCTATTGTTCTTGTGTTCTTGGTGAAGAATTACAAACAATGGTTGCCTACTTTCTTCTATCTTCGTGGTGAAATTCAACAAATTATGGAAGGTGTTAATCCTTGTAGTTTTCCATCACTGCTGCATCAATTGGTATCAGAGCATAGCTATCGTTCCTACATCATTCCTTGTTGGGAAGGAAGACGCAGTGGTCGGCATGCACCTCTTGATGTTATGCATGAATGTGATGACGTAACCCGGTTAGCATAAAAGATTGAAGCGTTGAGTCAACAGTTCACAATCTTTGCGGCTAGATGTCAACGTAGAGATCAATTTCTATCTCTACATGTTGTGGAGGAGGAGGAAACTATCGAAGAAGAAATAATCAAGAATAAGGACATTCTTAATTTTTCGAAAGGTAATTCAAAGGATTAGGATTCCTTACCAATCTTCGATAATTACTCTGATGATGATGATGTATTCGATGGTGATTGTTTATTTACAACAACACCTAGTACTATAAATCTAGTAGTTGATTGGAGTAAGCCACCAGTTTTTAATGATGAGTCATCTATTGTAGAACAATGATCTATTGAAGATGAACAACACTTTGTTAAAGAAATTGCAAATATTACCATTGATGGAGATATGCTTTCCATGGTTTTCTTTGGAAATTTTAAAGAGGACCACTATTATAAAGATCCATTCTATTTCATGGGGTCCAACTATTTTTTTTTCATTATTCATTAAGACAATAATCATGAAGTATTTTATTTTGACTCGATAGACAGACTGGATGAATATTGTGACAAAGGTTAGAAAATTCAGAGTCTGCTTTCATAATCGAAATTCGATGATGAGTTTTTCCTATAAGGGGAGAATGATGCAGACTCGAAATCAGACATTTCGAGTTTAGAATTATATGAAACTTGATGGTTTGATTGAAAACGTGCTGGAGATCTAAATCCATAATTATGGACCCTATTAGTTTTTGGACAGATTATACTGTTTAGACCTCGAAAAGAACGATTTTGCCGTTTTTGAAAAGATTTAATGGCTCAATATCTTGGGCTATACGAATCCAATTTAGTCTATGCTTTTTTCTGGTAGTTTCTTTTATGTATGTAGTTTCCAAATTTAAGCTTAACTCGATTTTTGCCATTTTTGGTAATTTTCTTTATTTTTGTCTTAATTTTGGTAATTAGGGTTAAGGTTTGATTTTTTCCTTTGAATACAATGTAAGGATGAAGGTCCTTGGCAGCTTTTGATTTGATTAATAATATTTAGAGAGATTTCTTTTTTATACCTAGTATTTTTGTGTTCTTGGTGAAGAACTACAAACATTGGTTGCCTACTTTCTAGTATATTTGTGGTGAAATTCAACAAATTGTGAAAGGTGTTCATCTTTGTGATTTTTCATTACCGCTCACTGCATCAATCGGCCGGGTAAGCGAGCTCTCTGGATTGACCCATCAGGTAAAACAAGCTTCTTCAGGATATCAAAGTTATGCTTTCCAGGTGCATCACTGTCCAAATGAATCCAAAACGTTAAGCATGTGTGATTAACTGACCTACAAAAATTCATTCCATGGTATATGCTTATAGAATTGATACGATGATCGGACGGCTAGGACTTCCGACCTAACGCAAACGGGCCCACCGCTGATGGCCCTGGCTGATGCATGATACTCAGGCCGCTGGATGAAGGGAGTAGAACACGTCCCAATCAGGCTGCATGAATTCTCCAAGGAAGACGCTATTTTATGCAACTGCGGCTATGTGCATTGTGTGTGATACCAGTAGGGATTACAATGGGTGAGATATAGGACGAGTTTGCCTGGTCCTTACCCAGCCTTAAATGAAAGAACCTCAAGAACCGCGGGGTGTTAAGTAAACCTTCTATATGCTATTTATATATCTAAAACCATCCTTAAAACCTTAACCCAATCAAACATCAAAATATTTATAATAGTTGATTATGAATCCTACCCATTTTTTGTTATGCATCATAACCTAACAAAATCTACAATTAATGGATCTTCTAAGGTGCACCAATTATCTGTAGTAGTTGAAATTGGTTACAAACCACAAACATACATAATACGTATATATATTGAAAATGAAGTCACTGCTAAGTTTAGCATAAAATCATAGATGACTTTCAGAATTTAAAAGAACGTTGGTTCTACTTAACGAAAGATGAGTAGAAATATAATGACAAGCAAATAATTTGTCTTTTGTGTGTGTGTATATATATGTTACTGAAGTTCAATAGAAGTCGATTTTATTTCTGAGTTAACAAAAAAATTGTCTTATCTATATATATTTCGCTGAGGCTCAATAGAAATTGGCTCCATACCTCGAAATTCATTCCATGGCTTCAGCAAATTTATTAAATTCATTCAATAAATTTATTTTTTATTTTAATGTTGATCAACCACAAAGGTAGGATTTTTTTGTACAAGCAATGTACTTACATGCGACACATGCTTAGAGTTTAAATGTCATACATAGCAAGGGTAATGGATACGTGTCGTATTTTATTGTCAGCTTATATAAAAAAAAATTATTTCTTTTTAGTATCAAAATTAGACTCTATCTTTCGTGTAAAAATTTAGTTTTATATCCTAATATATGTCTCCTACTTAAATTTAGAATACGTGCAAATGAACCTTAAAATATAATTTACATTAATATATAAAAAAATTGCCGCAAATTTTGGCACCTCTCAAAATAAAATCATGGCTCCGACCCTAATCCCGTCCCGTACCTTCTGCTGGTTGACTTCAAACCCCATACTTGGTTATGTTTAGGTTAGGTTGGTTCGAGTTAACTCGCATATTTCTTATTTTTTATTTAACACATAGGCAATACTTTCTTAATCTCACATATTTTCAAAAATTAATAATAACTAGTCTACATAATAGGAACCAGACAATGTTTATTTATAATGGAAATACCCTAATTTTATATGTCTTAAGGGACATTTTTATGTATTATTGCGTAATGAGGGCATTCTAGTTATTTTAGTGAGTCAAGGTCCAGTAAAGGCTCTGTAAACCTAACCTGCTTTGAGTTTTATTTTTTCTCTGCATAAACCGCACCTAACTCGTTTGATAAACACCCAAACCCTTCTGATTAGGAGACGGTGACCTGCTTTTCAGGTCAAATTTTCATCCCCAGATACCCGATCACATGGGTAAAAATCGTCTGATGCCCTCACCACAGCCGTTTGTTTGGAGCTGTTCAGTAGACCACAGCACCTCAAAAGAGCTTTTGATCCCCTGATTGTATTGCATTTCTCTCAGCCCTAGCTTGTTTTAGAAACTTGATATGACCATAACATATTGTCCATGACTGACCAAAATTAGATGAATTATATATATATATATATATAATTTTTACCCTGAAAATATTTTCACATAGCCTTCTCAAATTGAAGCGTCATGGCAAATCTAGGGAGTCAAATACCATAAGAAGTCGAAAGAATAATGGAAACCAAAAGGGCGAATTTTTTAATAAAATGAAAAAAAGAATTAGTGGTTAATCATGTCTTCGTTGCCAAAAAGGAAAATGGAGTTGCCAATCATCAATTGCAAGGGAAAGTTTGGAAGTGCGAAATGTAATTTGTTGGGTTCATTACCATTACTATTTTTAGTATTGACATATTCCATAGACAAACATTTTGAATGTAATTGAGTTTTAAGTTGTATTTGGGCTTAGCATAGATATTTGTTGTCTAGAGTACAAATCACTGAAGTATGTAGAGCTAAATTTTGGAATGGCGTATCTCTCTAACCAAAAGTGCTACTAGAATTCATAATATGTTGATTTTATATAACTTTTCAAAATTTACTATGAAGTCTAGGCTGATCGAACGGTATACAGAAACGTTCAAATGGAGCGTAATGATTAGATTCCTGATATGTTTTGGAGTCCTAACTCATACCAATTAGATGTACCTTGAAGAGACTTTATCTATTACAAATATAGTGCAGGGGTGCTTTTGAGAAGCATCAAGAAGGAATATATATATCTAGAGAATATATATACATCCCATAAAGCTGAGAGCTGTATGATGTGAGAGTTTATTCAGAAGAATATCTGAGTATTTGTTCTTCATCAACTGAAGAAGAAATCCTTCGTAGTCATTTTGGTGGAGTTCTAAGACGCAAGACTCATCCTGTTTGGAATAATACATCCTGCGTGGAGATTTGACGAAGTCAAGTACTAGAAGAACGGTATACCTTTGTGATTGCAAGAGCTCTACATTCAGACTGTATGTCGTCCTGTGTGAGTTTGTGAGTAGTTCTTGTAACTGCTTTCTTAGTGCATTGATAGATTGGATTAGTTCCCATAGTTTATATTTTCATGCTAAATATATTGTGTCCTATGATTGTTTGTTTGCTTCTGCATAATGTCAGATTTATACTTTTAGATATAGGATTCACCTGCATACACTTAATTATTAATTCGGTTAATAATTAATCAGGTCATAGAATTTTGACTAAATCCGTGTTTCAGTGATATTACCATTCTTACAACGACATATTTTTTTAGATACATACTAGAAGGGTGCCCCCACTACGTGGGTGAGATTGGTTTGTGAAAGTGTGGAGGAAAAATAGGAAGTGAGTAGTGGGTGGTTACAAAATTTCAATTAGTATTTTACTGTTTTATCCTTTTAAGTCAGATAATATGTGCACACCATTAGTAATTTATTAAATTTTTTAAAATAATTTGGGAATCTAAAATAGTGTGACAGAGTCTGACCAAAGCTCTAGAGTTGACTTTTTATAATAGTATAGATATACATATTATGCGCTTTCGATTGAAATAAACGATTTATAGGTAAGTTGACGGATTCGTGTAGTAGATTCTTTTTTGTTTCTCTTTTTTTTTCTTTTTTCATCTTTGGTTGCGCATTTGCCAATTGTAATCAGACCAATAACAGAGACGTCATTTGTTGGATTGTTCCTTTTTGGCATATTAGTAAAGTATCCTGTTAGAAGTAGTTTTATATATATATATATATATATATTTTCTTTGTGTAGGCATGTTTGGGTGAGCTGCTTATAAGTCATGATATATTTGGCTATAAAGCACTTTGAAATGGGCCTTGATCTCACCGAGCATGAAATTCCTCTAATGACCAAGACTGAGCATGAAATGCATTTACAGTCCTCAAGTCTGACGGATTCAAAATTAGAAACCTGTTGAAACATGGACTAGAAGTGATGTATTTGGCTATAAAACACTCACTCTTTATCCGGATTCGGTAAGAGGAAATGGGCTTTATCCGAGCATGTCTCTCTTACAATCAACTCTTTGAACTCATCTTCTTTCTCTGCTTTTTCCAAATTACTTGTCTGCATGCCCAGATATGCACCCAAGAACAGAGCTCTGCATTGCTCCAATTCAGGAGCCACTTTTCCTTTGATAAATCTGTTTTTGGGACTTGTGATGTCAGCGGAATTCCTTACCATCCAAAGTTGGTTTCATCGAAGGAGGGCAATGATTGTTGCTCGTGGGACCGGGTTGAGTGTGATAATAATAATGAGACCATCGGTCAAGTGATTGGGCTCGACCTCAGCTACAGCTGGCTCCAACCCAACAGCACCCTCTTCCACTACTTCCCTCGCCTCCAAAGGCTCAACCTCGCCCAATGACTTTTCTAACTCTCCCATCTCATCTGCGTTTAGTCAGCTCGCCGAACTGACGTACCTCAACCTCTCCAACTCTGGCTTTTCCAGCGAGATCCCAATACAACTCTACTTCCTGACCAGATTGGTCTCCCTTGATCTCTCTTTCAATAACGGTTTGAGATTAGATATTGCCGGATTTCAAAACTTGACCAAGATTGAAGAACTTCATCTTGGTGGGGTAAACATATCTTCGATGGTTTCGGTTCCTTGCTCAATCTGAGTACTTCTTTAATAATCCTTGATCTCACCGACTGTGGATTGCATGGAGAATTCCCTGACGGAATATTCAACCTACCACATCTGAAGGTGTTATATATATCAAATAACGATGTTCTCGCTAGTGATTTTCCCAAATTCATAAACTCGAGCAGTCCTCTCCAACACTTGTATGTTGAGAGCACGCGTTTTTCTGGAGAACTGCCAGACTCAATCGGGAATCTGAAGTTCCTGAAGAACTTCATGGCCTATGGCTGCAAATTCACTGGATCCATTCCTACATCATTCGGTAATCTTTCACAAATCAATGATTTGGACCTCTCCTCCAACAATTTCACTGGTTTGCTCCCACCTTCGCTTTCAAATCTTAAAAACCTCTTTAATTTATGTCTTTCATGTAATAGCTTCCAAGGTATCATGGCATGTAGTTTACCCGACAGTAATAATCTAGGTTATTTATCACTTGATTCGAATGAATTCAGTGGTCTGTTCTCATCATTGGGTGCAAACCTAACCAAACTTGTTTTTTTAGATGTCTCGAATAATCATCTGACAGGTCCCCTTCCTTCTCATATTACTAGACCTCCAAATCTAATTTGGTTTTAATCGGCTCATAACATAATCGACAGTGCAATTCCTTTTTGGGCCTTCTCTTTACCAGCATTGCGATATTTAGACCTCAGTCATTACAAATTGACTGGCCATATAAATGAGTTTCAGTACTCCACTTCATTGGAGGTTATTGATTTGAGCCACAACAACATACAGGGTGCGATTCCAAGTTCAACCTTCGAACTCAAGAATCTAGCCATTCTCATTCTCACGTCAAATAACTTCAGTGGCATTCCCGAGTTAAACATGCTCTGCAATGTAATTTCCTTTCAAATTCTCAATCTGTCTAGTAACAGATTCAGCGGTGCTATTCCGCATTGTTTGGGAAACTTCAACAAAAATCTTTTTGTACTCGATCTGCAGAAGAATAACTTTTCTGGCACAATTCCTAATACGTTTGTAAGGGGAAATAGCTTGACAACTATCAAGCTTAAAGGTAACAGATTTGAAGGACCAGTCACAAAATCATTGGTTCACTACAAAGAGCTTGAACTGCTTGATCTTGGAAGCAACAAGTTTTATGACGAATTTCCACACTGGTTGGAAATTCTGCCAAACCTCCATGTTTTGATCTTGCGATCTAACAAATTCCATGGACTGATGCCAACTTCCAAGACCAAATTTCCCTTCCCCAAGTTGCGAGTTATTGATATGTCAAACAATAATTTCACTGGTCCATTGCCAAAAAAATATTCCAAAAGTTTCAAGGCTATGATGAATGTCGATGAAGCCAATTATCAATTGCAATATATAGGATTTTCAAGTTATTATGTCATTGACTATGGTATTTAAAGGATCAACCATTGAAATGGTAAAAATCCTAACCATTTTCATAGCGATTGATTTATCGAATAACAAATTCGAAGGTGAGATTCCAGAGACCATTGGAAGGCTAAATTCAACTCAAGGGCTCAATTTATCTCACAACAGCCTTACAGGTCAAATTCCGCTACCATTTGTAAATTTGACAATGCTCGAATGGTTAGACCTCTCTTCGAACAAGCTCACTGGGGATATCCCTCAATAGCTAATGAATTTGAGATTTCTTGGAGTCTTAAACCTTTAGCAGAACCAACTAACAGAACCAATACCTAAACACAACCAATTTGTCACATTTTCAAAAGATTCCTACCTTGGCAATTTGGCATTATGTGGGCTTCCATTGTCAAATACATGCAACAACCCTAGGGCACCGCAACCGCCACCCTGGATCTTCCAACAAGAAGATGATTCACAATTTTTTAGTGGATTTGAGTGGGAAGTCATATTGCGGGGTTATGGATGCGGACTGCTAGTTGGACTTGTTATGGGATATCTTATGTTCTCCACAGGAAAACCTCAATGGCTTGTAAGGATTATTGAAGGTGAACGATACAAAAGTGAAAAGAGGATGAAAATGCATGCTCAAAGGTACAGAGGTAGAAGAAATTAGCCAATGCAAATGATGTTCCTCAGCAAGTGTTACAATAATTTTCAGCATTCCTGTGCATGGTGAAAAACTTGCTTGTTGGCTATGATTGTTATCTAGCCTTTTTTTTCTTTTTTTTTTTATTTGTAACTTACAAAAAATTCATTGCAAAAGGCTATTTTATTTCCGTTACAAGATATGCAAAGCACTTGATTTCACATTATATAGAAGCAACAAGTCGATGGTGCCAATAAAACTTCATATTGCATACTAATTGGAGCTCACATGAACACATAAATCTTATAAGATCCGTGGTCATTATTAGGGTTTATTATTTTCAGGAGATCTCTAATCTCTTTTGCTATTATTAAAGGTAAGCATTTGTGTTCTTTACCATTCATGGATCGAGAAAAGACTAAATGTAATAGGATGATTGATGTTTTGCCACAAACAAAAGAAAAACACTGGGGGTCCATATATAGAAAAAGTGAACGGTAGGATGATTGATGTTTTGCCACAAACAAAAGAAAAACACTGGGGGCCATATATAGAAAAAGTAAACAGAATTTATTTGAATTAATTTCTAATTTCACCTCCCAATTTTTTACAATGGAACAATGGAAGTCATGAAGCCAAAAGCAATACAAAGATCAAAGTGGGAAATAGAAGCCACACATTCCCTTTTCAAGCTCTTCATCTAGCCTAACTACAATCAATTACAAGTCAACCTCAACAATGTGAAACACTGAAACTTCTGATCCTCTTCAGGCATATGATCCAGTTTCAAAGTCACCAAACCAGACACCGAATCATATTCAAAGTTGACCACGATTGAGCCCATGGTGCACTTTCTTGGCTTCGCAGATGAGTAAGTGCCAAACCGGCCACACCCCTAAACCTCCCTTCGAACTATGGTAACTGATTCTGAGTTCAAGTTCTCAACCTGCATCCGAGCCAATTCATTTCGTTCACCTCTATATACATCTTCTAGTTTAGACAATTTGGCACCATCTTCAAATTCATATTTAAGCTCTTCAATTGCTCCACCTGCATTAAACATGTCAATGAGCCCCCAAAGGTGCAAAGCTGAACCCAGGTGCCAAGACCTTGATAGGTGTAACGGTGAATATGTCGTGTTCAAGGACCTTGAGAGATATGGGCATGGCAGCATTGTAAGGCAGAGTGATAAGCTCAACGCTCTGGTGACAGTAGAGTGCACAGTCACCATTCCAGTCAGGGTCCATGGAAACTTCACCCGGCCCCTGACGAAGCCTTTAATGGCTTTGGATCGCGTTAAGTGGAATGTGATCTTCTATTCAATGCTGTTACAGGCTGCACCTTGGCAACTGTAGACTCTAAGTACTCCAGTGTACTTGTTCATGTTCCATATCTTCAAAAAGCTGAAACCAAATGGCCATGTTATGCAAAATCAGCAGGAAGAAGAGGACTTCAAATTTTTAAAACACGTTGTTCATTTCAGCTGAAAACTTCAGATCGCGTTTGGTGGAATGTGCTCTTCTTTTCAACGATGTTCCAGGCTGCACCTTGATAGTTGTAGACTCCAAGCACTCCAGTGTACTTGTTCATGTTCCATATCTTCAATAAGCTGAAACCAAACAAATTTTGGTAAGAAAATGACCCCTTTATACCATAGAAACTCAAGAGGACTTGAAACATGAAACACATTGCTCATTTCAGCTCAAAACTAGAGGACACTAACTTGGAGTGGAACCAAAAGGGATTTGGATTTGCCAATTGGAAAAATGCCATCACATATTTATAAGCAGACTAAAAATGCCATCACATATTTTCTAATCAAATTGAGACAGTTGTTTGGAAATGCTGCGTCATATTTAAAAGGTGCCCAAGTTTGGTGAGCATGGACCTACTGATAAAGATCAGATTCAACAAATGCCTCTATTCAAATTCTAGGTCTAAAGTTCGAACATGACAATGTCCAATTGATATCAAAATTGACTTTATATTTAGAGGGGGTTAAAAAGGAAAATTTTACATAATCTTACAAAAAAGTTACACAGAAAATTACATTAAAATGATGTACCGATAGCAATTTTGTAATTATGGGACATCTTCATAGGAAGTGTTCTGTTTTAAAATGAAAAGTTATAATTCAACTATATGATCCTATACAAATATGTATATATATATTGTATAAATTTAGGCTTATATAACATCACTTTGTAAAAAAATGCTTACCTAAAATATCATGGGCCGGATCGGAGAAAAAACAATTT
Source organism: Euryodendron excelsum (assembly GCA_033060915.1). NCBI lineage: Eukaryota > Viridiplantae > Streptophyta > Magnoliopsida > Ericales > Pentaphylacaceae > Euryodendron > Euryodendron excelsum. Next base: position 29,602,720 of record CM065393.1, on the reverse strand, counting down.
TTGGTGGGCGCCAGGTAAGGGGGCTTTGTGGATTGACCCGTCAGGTAGAACAAGGTGATCAAAGTTGTGCTTCCCACCGTCCAAATGAACTCAACAGTATCAGCCATTTTTTTTTTTTTTTTTGAGAAAGGATCAGATGCAAGTATAGTTAGCAAGGAGTGGGAAGTTAGCAGGGTGGTAGACTAGATTCTAGTGAAACGAAATGACAAAAGTAGCAAATAATGTCTAGCTCACGCACCACGCTCTTACCATGGTTTGAACCTCTGACCTACGAAAACTCATCCCATGGTGCATACTTAATCAGTGGCAGACACAAAATTATTGTAAAAAAAGGCTAAAGTAGAAAAAATATATATATTTAGTAGCACCATTGTAATAACTACTAACTATATTCCCACAAAAATTTTTCATTCATATTTTTGAAACGCATTGTCCATTTCAGCTGAAAACTTGAGGACTCTAACTTGGTGTAGGGATTTGTATTTGCCAATTCGAAAAGTGCCATCACATAGTTTCCAGTCAAATTTTGACTGTTGTATGGGAAACGCTGTCTCATATTTAAAAGTTGCCTGAGTTGGTGAGCTTGGACCTACTGATAAGCTAGATCGCGTTCCATCTATTCAAATTCTACGCTTAATAATCAGAAAACAATATCAGAATAACGTAATGATAATAATTTTACAATTAAAAGTCATTATGATGAGGATTTTGTTATAAAATCAAAAACTCTAATTCAACCATATTATTCTATACCAATAAAAAAAAATTTGTATAAAGTTACAAACATTACTTGGTAAGAAATGCTTACCTCAAAAGTCATGGGCCGGTTTGGAGAACAGACGACCCTTGGTGGCCACTGGGTGAGGGGGCTCTGAGTATTGAACCATCAGGTAAAACAAGCTTCTTCATGAGATCAAAATTGTGCTTCCCAAATCCACAAAAAATTTGTATAAAGTTACAAACATTACTTTAAATTCTAATATTTTTTATGTTAGAAATATTTAATACTAACTATAGTTCACATTAAGCATACATGTAATAGAAGTAGAATATTAATTTCAGTATTTCTTTTACATGCATTACTATAGCAAATACCAAAACAGATTAGACAATTGTAGTAGCCACTAACATAAATACCAATAAAAATATAAAAATATGTGAACAGAATAAAATAAAATAAATATAAGATCAAGATGTATTCAAATTATTAAAAAGTCTATGACCAAATGAAAAATATTGAAATGAATAAAATATTAGAATAAAATTTGATAGAGGGCAAAGTAAAATTACTTAAATTTAGAGAGGGCAAAAGTAAATTACTTGGATTTGAAGAGCCAATATTTTGGGTGTTCAAAAAATCCATCCGACCCACCAACCTGATCAACCCAACATAAATCCGAATACAACTTGAACCCAAACCAAATCGAAATCAGTTCCAAGATTTATGAACCCGACTTTGACGATTCAGTTGCTGGGTCTTTACCTTAAGCGATCTGACCAACCCAACCCGTCACTTTTACAAAAATTCATCGGGTCAAACCCAAACCCGACCAATCCACACCCAAATCGAACCCAACCCGAACCCTAACCGAGTTGAAATCGGTTCCATTGTTTTTAAATTCGAGCTTGACGGATTGTTTGGTGGGTCACTACCCAACCTGCCCGTGAACAACCCTAGCCAATATACACATTTTATTATAACTACCCAAAATTTTCATAGGGTTCAAAACTTAGGGGGGTCGGGCCTGCTAGACCCATGTGGGTTCGCCAATGTACTTTATGATATATACACAATGATCAGACGGGTAGGATTTCTTACCTAACGTAAACAGGCCACCGCTGATGGCCCTGGCTGATGCGTGATACTCGGTAGCTGGATGAAGGCAGGGCCGGCTCGACCGGTTCGCCATGATTTGACGTCTAAGCCGATGATTTTAAATGAGATTATTTATATATTTTTTAATACTATTATAAAATTTGTATTTTATAAACCGGTGTTTTTTTTTTCCTTCTAAAGTTCACTAGCATGCTAATTTTTTTAGCAATTTTTTAAAATAGTCATTTGCCTCATTTAGACCAAGGCCTCTGTTTTTGAAAAAAAAAAATTATAAAAACTACATTTAGCCTTAACACTATGTAAGGTTTTAAAAAAATTTGGAGCCTTTAAAAAAAAATTTGTACAATTGTTTTGTTAAGCAATATTTTTTTCAAGTTAACTAGGGCAATTGATTTTCTACCTTTTTTTTTCTAACAAATCTTCTTTTCTGGCCTAGATCAAGGCATTTAAAAAAAAAAAAAAGATGTGAAAACTATATAGGACTTTGACTGTAGTATGTAATGTTTTAAAATTTTAGGGCCTTAAAAAAATTTTATTTGTATAGTGCACTAATTATTTATTAAATATAAGTTTTCTTTTGAAGTTCACCAGTGTATTCGATTTTGGACTCTCTTTTATTTAAAGATAGTTTTTTTTTTTTCATTTGGATCTGGGGCTGTTTTTTTAGATTTCGACCTGAGGCTTTTTTAAAAACACAAAGATTTAAAAACTATATAAGGTTTTACTAAGTTTAAAAAAAATTGGGGCCTTAAAACATTGGACTCTTTTTTCTGATTGATAGTTTTTTCTCATTTGAGTCAGGGCCTTTTAAAAAAATGACGTAAAAACTATATAGGACCGTATTAAGTTTTAAAATTTTTGGTGCCTCAAAAAATTAGAGATCCTAAGCAATGGCATCATTGACCTAATGGAAGAGCCGGCCTTGAATGAAGGGAGTGGAACATGTCCCAATCAGGCTGTATGAATTCTCCATGGAAGACGCTATTGTATGCAACTGCGGCTGTGTGAATCGTGTGTGATATTGCCAGGGATGGCAACGAGCAGGGTATGGGACGGGTTTTGTTTAAACTTTACCCAAATCCTATTAAAAAAAACCTCATCTACATTTCGTCCTTGACCCACCCCCGTTACGACCCTTACGGGTTTAACCCTCCAATCACATACTCATTTTAATGTTCAAAACGAGTCGGGTGAGGTTAACTCGCATATGTTTTAGTTTTTTATTTTTTTAGTGACACATAGTCAATGTTTCCTTAATGTCACATATTTTGAAAAAATAATAATTAGCCTACATAGTAAAAAGTAGACAGTGTTTTGTGATATATGTTTATATATATATGTCTTAAGGCGCATTTATGTATTATTACAGTGTGTTAAGGACATTCTAATCATTAGGTAAACAATCATTTAGTTCCTCAAACTTTGCCTCAGTTTTCAATGTCACCTTCGAACTTTCATTTCTTCTATTTAAGTCCTCCAACTTTAAAAACTAAGTCAATAAGGTCGAGGCAGTTAACAGTTGTGAGAAAAGTTAACTCTATTAGCTGACATGGAATGAATCAAATAAAATAATGTTAATGTGGATATAAATAGATATTATGTTTCAAATACTGTTTACCACATTTGTTGATGGGTCACAAGCTCTCGGGATTCAGTCTCCATAAGTCAAGATCACTCCCACCGCAACCACCCTGCAACCAACATTACCGCCAATATCAAAAAATTAGTTTTTTTCTTTGTATATACTAATTTAAATCAAATCAAAAATTCTTTTTAATTCCATCAGACAATGTACTCCACGTGGAATAGAAAATTCTTTTCGAAAATTCTATTCCATTAATAGGTCCAGTCTCAAGCGAACAACACCAGTTGGAATGACAACCTGGTTATAACATATCCAATGATCAGCAAAAAAACAAAACTTCATGAAACTTTAAAAGTTCGGATTGAGCAAAAAACAAAAAAAAACAAATCAATGAGCAGATGGTAAACTAACTTTTTGGGGACCATTTCTTTTACAGTGCTATTTGAAGAACAAATCATTCACACAAGAAAGCTACTCTTAAACGTGAATCCCAGCCCATCGATGAAGCTGATAAACTTTAAAAGAAAAATTGGGGGATCTTACTTCTCCATAACTAAGAAGCCCTTTAACAAGCATTTTGCATTCTATCACAATGAAATTGAACCAACAGATTCTACAAGCTTCATCAGTAAACAACCAGGGTTCTCTAGATAACAAGTTGTGTCTTGTTCTTTGCATCAACCTTACTTTCTCATAAAGTGACAGCCACTCATCCCAAATAAACAGATCAATCCAAACCAAACAAACTCGAAAAATATAAATGTCTCAATAACAAACATTAGAAACCTCTAAACAAAAGTTCTATACTATCAAAAAAAACTCAATAGATTCTAATTTTTGTATCACAATCATAAAGTAGTTTCACTATCTCTGGTTCTTTCAGCATGTCTTTTTTGAGTTGAGGTAATCGGCATAAAGTTGAAGCAAATTTTGTCTTCAACACTAAAACAACTACTCTCTTTCTCACCATTTAATCTGTTTGTTTCTACACCATGCAAGTCATAAAAAGTTAGTTATTATGCAAAACAAAGGAGTATTATGAGTATTATCTAAGCTTGTAAGCTTTATTGATTAATGTTGTTCATTGATCCTTTAGCACTAACCTTGTCATTTTGATTGATCCTTTCCATTTGTCTTGGGCCTTTGCTATTACCTCCCATCTATCCATACTTGAGTGTATTAGCAAACATAAACATATTAACATATATATTATGTAGCACTTGAAGATATTACTCACATAAACATAAGTTCTGCCAATGTCAATGTTTGTGTAGACTCCAAACCCTTCAAGGCGCTTCTTTTTCCCTTTAGCACTAGTTTTCATGTTCTTGCCACTTACTTTTTCTTTTCTGATACCATCACCTTCATGGCATATCTTAGAAGTCTTCTTTTTTCCTCGGCTTGTAGTTTGATGTTGCCCTCGTGGTTGTAACTTTTCTTTTATCCTACATAAGACAATTTACAACTCAAAAAATTATCAAAACACATTGAAAAAAGAAAAAAGAAAACTACAAAACATATCAAACATAAAGTTCATTACGAGCAGCTTTGGGGGCCTGGGTGGTGGGTTGTCCTTAAAGTGGCAACCTCTTTTAGTGTGTCCATATTGAAAACAAATTTGACATTTCATCTTTACACCTTTTCTAGATATTTGTGTGGGATTTTTGGGTTGAAAATGTTCTCTCCTTCTAAGCTTTTTAGGCCTACCAGGCATTCTTCTCCTAAGTGGGGTTCTATTGGTTCAAGTTGAGATCTGGACCATAACCTCAATTGACAGGTTCCAACATATATGCATAGGCCTTTAGGTATGTGTCTTTCTTGAACCAGTGACTGACATAATTTTTAGGGTCCTCCTTGTTAAAGTAAATTCCATTGACTGCGTGCGAGCAAGGAATGCCACTGATATTCCACTCATTACATGAACGTGTCCTCTTCTACAAGTCAACTGCGTATTTATCCACACTACTAACCTTCACTTGATAACCCAAATCTCCATTCCACAATGTCTCACAAAACCTGCTATTATCCTTATTTGTTTCCAATCTATCTTGTATTTTAGGACACACAACATTCTCTTTTTTTGCTATAAAATCTCTTTCTTACTGCAATCTAACCATCATGGCAATCCTAATATCTTCCAATGTTGTTATTATAGGCTTGCCTCTAGCTTCGATGATATGACCATTGAATGTCTCACAAAGATTATTGTCCACCCTATCACATACAGCTATGTTAGAGAAATATGCCCTACACTAGTGCTTTGGAGGGGTTTTGAAAAGGTCTTGGTGAGCATCAGCATCTAAGACTTTTAGCTCAGCCATGTGTTTGTTGAAATTAGACATATTATATGCTTTTGATGCCTTCCAAAAGAGAGTTCTATATGTTTCACCTTTGTACTTCTTTCTCCAATTGTTGTATATGTGCCTAGCAACTTGTGGCATAAGTTCAGAAATTGCATTTTCTAAACCCTAAAAAACAATGCGTCAAAAATGATAAATTAAGTATTTGGTTAAGGACATGAATGAGAAAAATAAAATCATAACAAAGCATTGAGTTTGAACGAAGAAAAGATATATTACATGGCATACCTTCTGTTGATCACTAATAAAGGTATAACCATAGCCATCAGTACTACTAAGATCTTCTAACAGCAACTGTAAGAACCATGTCCAGCTTTCTTTATTTTCCACCTCATCCAAAACCCAAGCTATAGGGAACATTTGGTTGTTCACATCTCGTCCCACTGCAGAAATAAGTTCACCTTTTGAAAAACGCTTCAAGAAACATCCATTAAGTCCAATAATGGGCCTACAACCTACCTTGAAGCCCTTCTTAAATGAATCTAGACATATGTATATTCTCTCGAAAATTGGCTTAGGCTCAGGAGTTACTTGATTAACCTTAATCTTCACATTGTTATTCCTATTCACTCTTAACAATTCCTCTGCATAATCCCTTAGTCTTTTAAATTGTGCCTTGAATGCCCCCCTCAACCTCCAGTAGAGCTTTTTGCTTAGCCCGATAGCATTGAGTTTCAGTCACCTTGATGTTACGATCCAACTGCACTTGATGCTTAAACTCCCTAAGAATCCAATCAGGAGTCCTCCTTATCTTGTCTACATATGTCTTTGCTAGCCAATCAAAGTTCACTCTTCCAATCCTATGATGTGTTGTGCACTTATACTGATTCGTATAGGACTTAACATGAAATGTTTCTTCTCCTGTTGTTTGTGAAGCAAACAAATACCAAGGGCACCCATCTACACACTTTAGCCTTACTCGACCTTTCTCATTTTTTGTAATTCTAACATTGTGATGTCCAACTACTGCGTATCTAGTGACAGCTTCTTTGAATTTCTTACCATCAAAAAAAGTCATGGTAAACTGAAACATCAATTCTGGGTCTTTGACATTTGGATTATATCTTGGACATTGCCTTCTTTTTTTGACAGGACCATCGTTGGCTTCATCTTCTAAGTTGGACACAAGACTATAGTCATCTGAAGAGTCAATATAGTCACTATGGTGGCCCATATCATCTTTTGACCCATCTTGCTCACTGAAAAGATCAGTTTTATACTTTTGTTGCATCCCACTCTCTAGAAATACATCAACAAAGCCCTCAAAATGCATGTATTTATTCTTCCTATATTCATTAACCTTTTTTTCTCACATCAATCAACTCCTCATCATCCGAATCTAATTCAACTTCCACCAAACTATTACTACAACTCTCACTATTAGTGTCATCTTGGGTATGCTCAGCATTTTCATCCACACCACCCTTCTCATTTTGTATATGCACCTCATTCACCTGACTACCAAGCACATCATCATTATTAAACTGTTGTGCAGTTACACTACAACCAAGTGCATCACCATTACCTATAGAGTCATGCCCACAATTCACATCATGTGCAATAGTGGTAGCTCTATTGTCTAGAGCATGTTCAACAAACACGTCAATATGACCATTTTGAAGTGACATACCTAACATCTCAAAAGTTACCTCATCATTAGATAGCAATATAAGACCTTCTTCCAAACTCTTTTCAGGAACTTTGTAGAATATCTTGGTCACATTTTCATACCCCAGCTGATCCACCATGTCTACAATCTCCCAATATGAAAGCTTAGCTAGATTGATTCATCAAAAGCCCATTGCCCTCCAACATATATAAGTTGGGGAGTATATTTAAATGTTCCACCATGGTATATTGAGATGGTAAGGTCACTCATTTTGCAAAAAATTAGATAATTAAATGAAAACTCATTTCAAAATTAAAAGTCAATGTCTTACCAAAAAATTTATAAATAAATGAAGTGCACATCAATTGAAAATAAATATCCTTCTTTTAGTATAGAAGAAGAATGCCCAACATGATGGTTTCTTAACCTCTCATGGGCTTTGATATTATGACTCAGATATCCTTCCACTAAAATCGCAATTTTTAAAGGACACCAAAGCTTTAACCAATTGAAATATTCAAGTGCCATTACATCTCATGTTTCACAAATAAGTCTTATTGATATGCATAAGCATTGTCATTAAGTGGAAACTTAAAAATCGTTTAAACTGAACAAATAAATTTAAGTTATATGTCAAGAACAAAAATTGAGTGATTGGTGCAAAGCCAAATTGATTACATCTTGGAAAAAGAAAAATCAAACGCAGAAAGGATTGACTATAATTTGAACACAGAGAATTAGATCAAGTCCAAAACCCTAATTTGTAAAAACCTATGAAGAAGACCCTAACATCAAGTTAAAAAGTGATGATTCTTACCTTTTGCAATTAAGATAGCCTACTCATTCGGTAAGGAAAAATCAACCAGATTGTCTTCGCTTCTCTCTCAAACCCTCTGCTCTGGAGAAACGAAGAATACAAAGGGGTAGATATTTTGTTTTGCTTTTATCCAGTGATATGAGCACTGTGGGAGAATTGGCAGGAATTATACCTCAGCTCTTACTCAGCCTTCCACGTAGGATAAATATTTTTAATATATTTGTATTAACTAACGGAGAGTAACTTTTCTCACATCTGTTAAGGGCATGGACTACATTGACTTAGTATTTTAAAGTTAGAGAGCTTAAATAGAAGAAATAAAAATTTAAGGGTGACATTAAAAACTAAGACAAAGTTCGAGAGACTAAACGATTGTTTACCCTTTTAGAATATAATCAGGTCGGGTCATATGAAGGTCACATAAACACAAACCATTTCGGGATTTATTCTTTTTCCTATAACTCACCCCTAACTGGTTTATCGAACCCTAATACCCTTCTCATTAGGGGCATTATGGGGATCCACTTTTCTAATTAAATTGTCATCACTCAAATACCGGATCACGTGGTAGAAAATCGTGGGATGCCCTCACTACAGCCGTTTGAGCAGAGCTGCAGCATTCCGTTGACCACAGCACATCATAAAAGCTTTTGATCCCTTGATTGTAATGCGTTTCTCTCTTAATGCTAGCTTGTTTCAAATAGTTGATATGACCACATTGTCCATGACTGACCGAAAATACATGAATTTTCTATACAATTTTTACCCCAAAAAAATATTTTCCCAAAGCCTTTTCAAATTGAAACGTTATGGCAAATCTAGGGAGTTAAATACCCTAAGAAATTGAAAGAATAATCGAAACTTGAAGACCGAATTTTTAATAAAAAGGAAAAAAAAAATTAGTGGCTAATCAAGTTTTCGTTTGCAAAAGGGAAAATGGAGCTGCCATCATCAATTGCAAGGGAAAGGGATGAGCTATAAACTTAGACATTTTTTAGTTCAAAACTTAGCAACATCTGGGGTCACACTATAAGAAATTTCTCTCTCGTGGATCCCCTAGTCCTATCACGGATTTTCTATTTTTACCAGACGGAAGAGAGAATAGTCGAGATGTACATAAGTTGACTCAAACACCCTATTTGCATAACAAGAAAAAAAAATAAAAAATTGGAAGTTCGAAATGTAACTCGTTGGGTTCATTACGATTTTCTTTGGATACATATATACAGATGATGAGATTTCGATTGAAATAGTATATAGGAAAGTTGACGGGTTCGTGTAATAGATATGAGATTTCGATCGAAATAGTGTATAGGAAAGTAACGAAAGTTGACGGGTTCATGTAATAGACTTTTCTCGGTTCGATCGTTATTTTTTATTTTTGCCTTTTTTTTCACTTCTTTGGTGGTGCATTCGTAATCAGAACAATAACATAGATGTTATTTGTTGGTCTGCTCCTTTTTATTTGCATTAGGGCGATAGTTTACTTGGCTTCTCCTCTCTGTTGAAACTTGAAAGTCAATGATCAGCCTCTTCTTTTTTCTCTGAATTTGGTAGGGAAAATGGGCTATATCCGAGCATGGCTCTCTTACAATCAACTCTTTGAATTCTTTCTCTTCTTCTTCTTCTTCTTTCTCTGCTTTTTCCAAGTTACGTTTCTGCATGCCCAGCTGTGCACACAAGAACAGAGCTCTGGATTGCTCCAATTCAGAAGGAACTTTTCCTTCAATAAATCTGTTTCCGCAAATTGCGATGGTAATGGAATTCCTTCCCATCCAAAGTTGGTGTCATGGAAGGAGGGTATTGATTGTTTCTCGTGGGATGGGGTTGAGTGTGATATTAATAATGAGACCGAGACCACCGGTCAAGTGATTGGGCCCGACCTCAGCTGCAGCTGACTCCAAGGCTCCATCCATTCCAACAGCACTCTCTTCCACTCCTTTCCTCATCTGCAAAGCCTCAACCTCGCTTCCAATGACTTCGGTAAGTCCAGCATCTCTTCTGTGTTTGGTCGATTCACCAGACTGACATACCTCAACCTCTCCGACTCCGGATTTTCCGGCGAAATACCAATACAAGTCTACTTCATGACCAAATTGGTCTCCCTTGATCTCTCTTCTAATGATGGTTTGAGATTAGAGATTGTCGGATTTCAAAACTTGACAAAGATAGAAGAACCTCATCTTTGTGGGGTAAACATATCTTCGATGGTTTTCAGTTCCTTACTCAATCTGACTTTTTTAATAAGCCTTGATCTCACCGGCTGTGGATTGCATGGAGAATTCCCTGACGAAATATTCAACCTACCACACCTGAAGGAGTTGTATATAGGGAATAACCATGCTCTCACCGGTTATATTCCCAATTCTATAAACTCGAGCAGTCCTCTCCAACACTTGAATCTTCAAAGCACGAGTTTTTTAGGAGAATTACCGGACTCAATCGGGAATCTGAAGTTCCTGAAGGATTTCATGGCCTATGGTTGCGAATTCACTGGATCCATTCCTACATCACTCGGTAATCTTTCGCAAATTACCTTGTTGGACCTCTCATTCAACAATTTCACTGGTTTGCTCCCACCTTCGCTTTCAAAACTTGAAAACCTCGTTTTTTTACGTCTTTCATATAACAGCTTCCGAGGTACATTGGCATATAGTTTACCTGACAGTAATAATCTAGTTTATTTATTTCTTGGTTCGAATGAATTCAGTGGTCCATTCCCATCGTTGGGTGCAAACCTAACCGAACTTGTTTGTTTAGATGTCTCGAATAATCATCTGACAGGTCCCCTTCCTTCTCAAATTACTGGACCTCCAAATCTAATATGGTTTTACTTGGGTCATAACTTAATCGATGATGCAATTCCTTCTTGAGTCTTCTCTTTACCAGCATTGCAATAACTATCCCTTGGTTATAACAAATTGACCGGCCATATAAATGAGTTCCGGTCCACTTCATTGGAGTTTATTCATGTGAGCCACAACAACATACAGGGTACGATTCCAAGTTCAACTTTTGAACTCAAGAATCTAACCTTTCTCATTCTCGCATCAAATAACTCCTGTGGCAGTGTTGAGCTAGACAGGCTCTGCAATGCAATTTCCCTTGAAATTTTCGATCTGTCTAGTAACAAATTTAGTGGTGCTATTCCACATTGTTTAGGAAACTTCAGTCAAAATCTCTTTGTGCTCGATCTACAGAAGAATAACCTTTCTGGCACCATTCCTGCTACGTTTGCAAGGGGAAATAGCTTGATAACTGTCAACCTTAATGGCACTTTGAAGGACCAGTACCAAAATCATTGGTCAACTGCCCTGAGCTTCAACTGCTTGATCTTGGAAGCAACAAGTTCTATGACAAATTTCCACATTGGTTGGAAATTTTGCCAAACCTCCATGTTTTGATCTTGCGATCTAACAAATTCCATGGACCGATGCCAACTTCCAAGGCCAAACATCCCTTCCCCAAGTTGCGAGTTGTTGATATGTCAAACAATTGTTTCACTGGTCCGTTGCCAAAAAAATATTTCAAAAGTTTCAAGGCTATGATGAATGTCGATGAAGCCAATTATCAATTGCAATATATGAAGTTTGGATATTACTATGATGATTTGTTGTCTATGGTTTATAAAGGATCAACCATTGAAATGGTAAAAATCCTAACCATTTTCACAGCTATTGATTTATCGAATAACAAGTTCGAAGGTGAGATTACAGAAATCATTGGAAAGCTAAATTCAACTCGAGGGCTCAATTTATCTCACAACAGCCTTACAGGTCATATTCCGCTATCCTTTGGGAATTTAACAATGCTCGAATGGTTAGACCTCTCTTCGAACAAGCTCACTAGGGATATCCCTCAACAGCTTACGAATTTGAGATCTCTTGGAATCCTAAACCTTTCACAAAACCAACTAACGGGACAGATACCTGAAGGCAACCAATTTGATACATTTTCAAATGATTCCTACATTGGCAACTTGGCATTATGTGGACCTCCATTGTCAAATACATGCAACAGCCCTACAGCACCGCAACCACCACTCTGGATGTTCCAACAGAAGATGATTCACAATTTTTTAGTGGATTTGAGTAGAAAGTCATATTGCCAGGTTATGGATGGGGACTTGTATTTGGACTTGTTACAGGGTATCTTATGTTCTCTGTAGGAAAACCTCAATGGCTTGTAAGGATCATTGAAGGTGAGCGATACAAAAGTAGAAAGAGGATGAAAAAGCTTGCTCAAAGGCACAGAGGAAGAAGAAATTAGTTAATACAAATGGTGTTTTAAGGTAAGTATTATAATAATTTTTAGCATTCCTGTGTCTGGTGAAAAACTTGCTTGTTGGTTATGATTGTTATATAGCCAGTTTTTTTTTTCATTTGTAATATACAAAACGTCACTGCAAAAGGCTATTTTATTTCCCTTACGGTATATGCAAAGCACTTGATTTGACATTATATAGGAGCAACAAATCAATAGTAGCAATAAAACTTCAGTCGTGACATTTTCGTTCACATTTCATACTAATCGGAGCTCAGATGAACACATACATGATACGGGGATAAAAATTCCCGAGATAGTTTCATTTATTCCACTAACTTAGCTACTAGTTTATTTAACAATTTGGATTTGAAGACTATACATTTTTTTAGTTGTATTTTGTTCAAAAAAACTTGAGGAGCAGGGCTATCTCAATAGTAAGTGGCGCCTCCCCTCTATGAATGCTTTGATCTTTTGATGTACTCAAAAAAAACAAAAGACAATGGAAAGGCTTGACACCCAAACTAAGCCCAAACTAGACACTAGTTGATTTATAAGATCCGTGGTTATTATTAGGAGTATTATTCTTTTGCTATTATTAGAGGTAATCTGTGAAATCCAACCCTTGTATGTAGAAGTATTTAGTTAATTACATGTGAATTAGTCTAATCAAGACACTTAAATGCCTTGGTTTAATGTGCATTATATTTTTACATGTTATTTGTAATTAACCTTGGTTAATTATTTTAAGTGTAAGTTAAATAGTGCTAATCAAGATATTAATTTTTACCTACTTAGTCATTGAGGTGCTTATTAGTATGATTTATGTCCTTGACACCTAAATATGTACTTCAACTATAATATTGTGTATGTGTGACACATATGATGATAGATATATAAAATATATCTACAATTGTAGGATAAAAACAAAAGAGATGAGAGGAACTTGTATAGAAATTGTGCATGCCAATAGAAAAAGTGAAAGAAAAGAAGAGAGAAAGGAAAAAAAAGGAAAACAAGAAGGAAAACCTTGTGTGGGCTTGATTTAATGTAAGAATATCTAACTTTCTAGTTTATTCTTGTTGTCTATTGTGAGATTTCTCCCTATAATGGTTAGAAGAATTAAGTTAAAATTTAAATTAGATGGAGTTACATTAAAGAACTTAAGAGAGGAGGATGGATTGGATTAATTTTAGAATTTGATTATGAGGAAGAAGAATTGAATTGATCTAGGATACAATTTAAGTTTTGTCAGTTAGCACTAACATACTTTAGGAGAATGATCAAAACTCTCTCAGAAAACTCGCAACCTTGCACCTTTTGATGAGTTAGTAACTAAGACTCGTATATCTTTCTATTGATATAGTGCTCGCAGCCTAGTTCCTTGTCAATTACTACAAAATTGAGTTCAAAGTTGAGCTAAAAATATTGTCTGCAACAATTTTCAACATGTTAGGCCCATAGTCAAATGTGTATAGCCCCCAAATTTGAACTTTGCTTAGGACCCATGACCTATGGATATAAAGCTCAACAAGTCTACTTTCTAATGGCACAAATATGAGTGTCAAATTCTTTGTAATTAGAAAAATATGATTAAGAGGGTGCACCTATGTCAAAGGATCTTAGTTCAAACATTGAGGTTCACACTCATTTGGCCTTGGGTGAGTTTTGTGACGTCTCTAATGTATCTTAAACATTTTATATCATATTGTAATAACGTGCTTATTATATTTATACTCATGAATTGTTAATGTGATATGTACTAGGTTCTGAGGCAAGTACGCATACCTCAATTTTACCAAAGGAGTAACGACAATTTAGATTAGTTGTCTGGTCAATTGAGATGGGTGTACTAATTTGTATTGAATGTTGGTTAGAATATGAATATGTATGTATGAGCTTTAGGCTGCATTGATTTACATGAAATATTAGTCATGATGTTTATGTGAAGAGCTAATGCATTGCATTGTATTGCACTGCACTATCCCAGGGACACCACTTATAAGGCTATTTCGAAAAACATGAATCACTATCCTAGAGACATTGCCTATAAGACTAATTCATACATTATACATCACTGTCTTGTGGACGTTGATTAAAAGGCTAATTCATTCATAATGCATGGTCAGTGGCTAACATGTGATAAATGTGATATGAAATGAGTGCAATGTGTTATATGAGTGGAATCGTTTGAACTTGGAGCCGTTACAGCTATATTATGCTTTGAGCTGTGGTGAACCTTTATATTAAAGTATTCTTACTTATGTTCTTATGAGTTATTACATTCACTAAGCGCATGATTTACTCACACCCTTACAGTGATTCCTTTTCAGGTACTGAGAAGTGTTTGAGTCTACTACTGCATCTAGTGATTCCTTTTCAGGTACTGAGAAGTGTTTGAGTCCACTACTGCGTCTAGGTGTGTATAATGAGAAGCCTGTGATTTGATAAGGACATTTGTACTTGTTATATATATTGTCATACCTTGCCATATGTAATATATATTTATGGAGAGGGTTTTCATTACCTTATATATAATTGTTGGTGGATGTTTGTACATAACTTTTCTGTTATGTATCTAATCTTGGACTGTGTTTTGTCTGCACCTGACAAGAGTCGTAATTATTATTTAATTATTATATGTTAAATGGATGTTTAGATCTCGTACTTTTAAGGTCCACCCTACCTAAGTTGGGCCGAACACTCTTATCCAAAAAAAAAAAAAACGTTGAATATAATAGGATGATTGATGTTTCGCCACAAACAAAAGAAAAACAAAGAATTTATTTGAACTAATTTCTAACTTCAGCTCCCAATCTTTTACAATGGAACCAAGGAAGTCATGAAGCGAAAAATAATACAAAGATCAAAGTGGGAAATAGAAGCCCTACATTCCCTTTTCGAGCTCGTTTGTCTGGCCCCACTATAATCAATTATAACTCAACCTCACCAATGTGAAACTTCTGATCCTTCTCAGGCATATGATCCAACTTCAAAGTCACCAAACCAGAAATAGAATCATATTCAAAGCCGACCACGGTTGAGGCCACGGTGCACTTTCTTGGCTTAACCAGAAACGGAATCATATTCTGGATGAAGGGAGTGGAACATGTCCCGAATCAGGCTGCATGAATTCTCCAAGGAAGACACTTTGTATGCAACTGCCGTTATGTGGATCGTGTGTGATACCGGATCACGTGGGTAGAAATCGTCCTATGCCCTCACCACAGCCGTCTGTTTAGAGCTGTTCCACAGCATTCAGTAGACCACAGCACATCAGAAAAGCTCCAAATCAAATTATACCTTCTTATGCTAACATGAGCATGAGGAGGCTACATAATTTATTCAACATATCACTTCATCACCCCAATAAAATATGATAACATTGTGATCAAACATTAAAAAATGTGAAAGGAATTCTTGAAGAAAAAAAAAAGATTAAAAATTTATTGATTTCCCCAGTGGGAATCTTCTTTTTTTAAATTACTAAGGCCTATTTTTCCCTTTTGACAAAAACATTTTGGACTAAAATATGCATTGAATATCTTCCTTTACGATTGTTTGGAATCTTTGGATCAAATGGCTTACTTAATTAACTTGTAATGTTTTTACTTACTTTCTTTATGAGTTTAAAAAAAAAGTTAAAAGCATAACTTAAAAGCTCTAAAATATAGAAAATTAAGTTTAGTTCAGAAAAATAATTAAATAAGATGGTAAATAAGTTTATCCAATCGAGCATTTTGTTTATTTACAAAAAAACTAGTTATATATAAAGAAACACATATTTGGAAAACATAGAAGCAAACAGAAAGCAAAACATCCACAAAAAAACATTATTTTAAATATATTTCATGTCGGGCTGTGTTTTAAACATAGTTTTCAAGACGGCCTGTTAACATAATTGAGTCTAACAAAAATTTTCAAGCCTTACAAGTAATGAGTTGGCTTGAGTGGACCTAGTAGGCTATCGGGCATAACCACCCCAAAACGTGTCCCAATCAGGCTGCATGAATCCTTTAAGAAAGATGCTATTGTATGCAACTACAGCCGTGTGGATGGTGCGTGATACCCTATCGTGGGTAGAAATCGTTCGATGCCCTCACCGCAGCTGTTTGTCTAGAGCTGTTCCACAGCATTCAGTAGACCACAGCACATCAGAAAAGTTTTTGATCCCTTGGCTGTAATCCATTTCTCTTTTAATGCTAGCTTGTTTCAGAAAGTTGATATGACCAGATTGTCCATGACTGCCCCAAAATTTGATGAATTTTCTATACGATTTTTTACCCTAAATACTTTTTCCAAATAGCCTTTTAATAAAAAGAAAAAAAAGTTTAGTGATTAATCATGTTTTCGTTTGCCAAGATGGAAACTGGCCGGGGTAGACGTCGAAGGAAACAGTTGGGTTCGTTTCTAGGATGTCTCCTAATGGTCTTTGCATAGCCTTAATTTTCTCTCGAGTAATGTTATATAACCAAAAAATTTATATAAAAATAGTATATATATGAATTTTTTGAAAAAATAGTATTTTCATTTTCTCTCTTATGATGTAAATTGTGGGGAAATAACCCCCGGCCCAACCCAATGGGTGAGGCCCAATCTGTTCAAATTAAAGTTGGGGCTGCCTGGGGGCCCAAATCAGTTATGAGGAAAGGCCAGCCCGAACTGCCGACCTCCTCCCAGCGTGGCCCAGACAGCGAACGGTTTGCCCAAACCGCTAGCGGTCTTTGAGCATTAAATGCGGAGTTGACTTGCATTAAATGTACGAGCGGCTGCCCACACAAACGACGACGTGCACGTCCGGTCAGCCGGAATCCCCCACGACGGTGCGCCAGACCCTGCAGGTAGCCAGGCAGCGTCAATGATGATGCCTAACCAGCAGGCCATGAGAACCTGCTGATAGGCCAAGACAAAACACATTCCCTGGAGGACTCTATAAAGACCCGAAGAATCGAGAGCCAGGTATGAGAAGTTAACCCCTGACATACACAACTTTCATTGATCCTTCTCGATTAAACTTGCTAACTTAATCTTCGGAGTGTGATCGGCCCACCTAGGGTCGACCCATTCTAACCCCCTTGTCTTGCAGGAAGAAGTTTGGACTCATCCATTTGGGGCTTGAGAGCTCGGCCCAGCCTTCCCGAAAAATCCCACCTACAATTGGCGCCGTCTGTGGGAAGGCTTAGAAAAACCATGAGTCTAAACGACCGGAGACATAGGAAAGAAAACTACGACGGGAGAGGCTTTGAAGCCTCCTCCAGTAAAAACCATACCAGTTCGGCGCACTGCCAATCTACACCAGTAGATCGGCAAAGGAGAATACTGAGGTCAGATATACGAACGCCCGCTGAAAGCCACCAGGAGACACAAGAAGAAATGCGGAGGGATACGGGCTATGTCAGGGACAGAAACTTCCGCAGGAACCATCCTCGGAATCTGGCCCCGTCACCCTCCAGTGGGTGGGTCCCAAGCGAGGATACGCTCCGTGCAGCAGAGAGGGAAATTCGGCGGCGCGGAGAAGAGATAGCCTACCTCACCTCACAGGTGCGGGCAATGAAGGAGGCATTCTCTGCAAGGAATGGGCATAGGAGAGATGGGTCCCCATATCGGGAGCAGGTTGTTGGTGTCAGGGACGAACCAGCACTACCGGTAAGAGGAAGTTACACCCCTAGTACCGCGCGTTGCGTTAACAGGCGCACGGGTCAGCGAAGGGACAGGAGCAAAACCCCGCCGCATGATAGTCCAGCGGAGGGAGATCGGCGGAAGGAAGACTGGGAAAAGTGGTACAATGAAAAGCAGGAGGATAGAAGGCAGCAAACTAAGGAGCGCACAGCCCATGACCTGATGAGAAAGGCCCTTGACCAGATTGCATCCACGCCATTCACTGAGGAGATTGAATCCCATCCAATTCCTCGAAAATTCACCCCACCAAAGTTCACCCTTTATGACGGGAAGTCCGACCCAATTAACCATGTTCGGCATTACAAACAGCTCATGGTAGTGTGGTGCAGTGACCAGATGCTGATGTGTCGAATCTTCCCCTCCAGCCTGGGAAGTGTGGCGTTACGGTGGTTTGACAAATTGCCACTTAAATCCGTTTCTAACTGGAGGCAACTAGCCGAACTTTTCACAGCCCGTTTCATAACAAATAGCCTACAGCCGAAGGAGGTTGATTTTTTGCTGACATTACGAAAAGAGGAAGGAGAAGGATTGCGAGCATACGCCCGACGCTACTGGGAAGCTTATAACGAGATTGACGAGTGCAGCGAGCAGTTAGCTGTAACTCAGTTCAAGATCGGCCTTCCCAGGGAGCATTGCTTACGGCAATCCCTAATGAAGAAACCAGCCCTCACCATACAGGAACTAATGCTGAGGATCGAGCACTATGCGCGGCTAGACGAGGACATACCCCAGGGGGAGACAACCAAGGTCGGCGCTACAGCCGAAAAGACGAATAAAAAGGATGCCAAGAAGCCCCGATCAGAAGACATCAGCCGAGGAAAAAGAGTGACTGATGGGGTCTACACAGTCTTTAAAGACCCCATCTATAAAATATTGCCCCAGATCCGTGATAAGCCCTTCTTCAAGTGGCCACCAAAGCTGGGGGGAGATCCTGCAACTAGGGACCAGAAGAGGTTCTGTTCCTACCACCGCGAGAAGGGGCATAAAACAGAGCAATGTCGGCATCTGAAAACCCATTTGGAAGACTTAGCCAAAGTAGGCCACCTTGACTAATTCATTGATAGAGAGAAGACTAAAGTTGAAGCCGAGCAACCACGAATGCAGGAAGCAGCCCAGAAGGAACCAGAAGTAAGGCCGGTTCGGGTAATCAACGTGCTGCACGGTTCGGCCGAATCAGGAACCATCGACCCACATAGGTACCGAGCCGAGATGCAGAAAGCTGCACACCTGAGGGAAGTGATGCAGATACAACCACCCAGCAAGAAAGCCAAGGTGGGCAAAGCCCATGCATCCATCTCCTTCACCGACGAGGACCTCGCTGGAGTGCAGATCCCCCATAATGATGCATTGGTTGTTACGTTAAGAATGGCAGACTGTGACGTTAGAAGATTGCTCATCGACCAAGGGAGTTCATCTGAAGTTATGTACTACAGCTTATTCAAACAATTGGGGCTTGAGGAGTCCGACCTCCAACCATCGCTTAACCATTGGTCGGCTTCAGCTCGGACCCAGTCTGGCCCATGGGTAAAGTGACGATTCCTGTAACGGCTGGAGGGATCACATTACGAACCGAATTCCTGGTGGTTAACGTACCATCTCCCTACAATGCCATCATGGGACGAACCTGGTTGCACCTCATGAAGGCCGTTCCCTCCACATACCATCAGCTGCTACGGTTTCCGACCCCATCAGGAGTTGGCGAGATAAGGGGAGACCAGGTGACTGCCAAACGGTGTTTTCTAACAGCATGTGCGACCAAGACAAAATCTGAGAAAGTGCAGATGATGGAGCTGCATGAAGACACCCCCACCATTGATGATGTGGGACAGATGCCCGAGAATAAAGCTGTGGAGGATCTGAAGAAGATATACATAGATCGGCAAGGGGAAAAATACTTCGTCATCGGCACCTCTTTGTCTAAGCAAGAGGAAAAATCCCTCATTGAGTTACTGACAGACTTCTTGGAAGTATTCGCCTGGACCCCTTATGACATGCCTGGGATCGGCGCCAACGTCGCCTGTCATCGCCTTAATGTTAACCCAAATTGCCGACCTGTTATCCAAAAGGGGAGAAGGGCAGCTACCCAGCATGTGGACGCTGTCTTGGAGGAAACAGAGAAGCTTTTGGAAGCTGGAGCGATTCGAGAGATCAACTACCCAAGCTGGTTGTCAAACACCGTAGTAGTAAAAAAGAAGGACGGTAGATGGAGGGTCTGTGTAGACTTCACTGACCTCAACAGGGCATGCCCCAAAGATCCATTCCCCCTGCCCAAAATTGACCAGCTTGTGGATGCAACCACCGGCTTCGGGAGGATGAGTTTCATGGATGCCTACCGTGGATACCACCAGATCCCACTTCACCTCGACGACCAAGAGAAAATGACCTTCATCACTCCAAGGGGTATTTACTGCTATAGAGTTATGCCCTTTGGCCTGAAGAACGCCGAAGCCACATATCAGCGACTGGTCACAAAGATGTTCAAGATGCAGTTCGGCAGAACTATCGAGGTCTACATCGATGACATGGTGGTAAAAAGCAAACTGAGCGACACCCACTTGGCGGACCTAAAGGAAGTGCTCTGTATCCTGAAAGACTACAAAATGCGGCTGAACGCTTCAAAATGTGTCTTCAGGGTCGGCTCAGGCAAGTTCTTGGGGTTCCTGGTCACGCATCGGGGTATTGAAATGGACCCCCGGCAAATTAGTGCAATTCAGAGCGTTCACGCTCCAAAGAATGCCAAAGAGGTTCAGAGATTGACAGGAATGGCCGCTGCACTCAACAGATTCATTAGCCGTTCATCGGATAGGTGCCGACCCTTCTTCCAGCTCCTAAAGAAACAGGAACGGTTCAAGTGGACCCCTGAGTGTGACTCTGCACTTGCCGATCTAAAAAACTACCTAACCAAACCACCCCTGCTCTCCACGCCTGTCCAGCACGAGGAGCTCTTCCTCTACCTTGCAGTGTCAGACCATGCAGTCAGCGCGGTCCTACTCAGGCAAGAAAATCGGCAACAATTCCCAGTTTATTACGTCAGCAAAACCCTTCTTGGAGCCGAGAGCAGGTATCTACCCCTCGAAAAGCTGACACTCGCACTGGTAGTAGCATCCCAAAAATTGGTGCATTACTTCAGATCTCACACCATTAACGTCCTCACCAACCACCAGCTCAAACCTCTTCTAAGGAAAGCCGACTTCTCAGGAAGAATTGCAAAATGGGCCGTGGAGTTAGGGGAGTTCGACATCAAGTTCCAACCCAGATCGGCAATGAAGGGGCAGGTTCTTGCAGATTTTATTGCCGAGTTCTCCGTCGAGATGGCACCAGAAGCAGAACAGACCCCAGCAACTGGCCAACCGCAACGCGAACTCCCCCTGGACCTTTGGGAACAATCTGATCATTGGAAACTCTACGTGGACGGAGCTTCCAATGACCGGGGGGCAGGATCGGGCATCGTACTCGTTACACCAGATGGTCTAACCATCGAGCAAGCCATCAAGCTGGAGTTCACTGCCTCCAACAATGAGTCAGAATACGAGGCCTTGCTCGCCGGAATACGTCGAGCCATTGAGCTTCGAATTCCCGAAATCGTCATATATTCGGACTCCTTACTTGTCGTAAATCAAATCACAGGGGAATACGTCGCGAAGAACGACAGAATGACGCTGTACTTAGCAAAGGCCAAGGAACTGCTAGGCCAATTTAAAAGCTACAAGCTCCGACAGATTAGCCGAGATAACAACTCACATGCGGATGCCTTGGCGACCCTGGCCACGGCTCTGAAATCTGGTTCGAGAAGAACGATCAACGTGGAAACCCTTGCCAAACCCAGCATTTTCCGCGAGGAGGAGGAAGCCCTAACAGCGAAAAAGCTGGGACCATCATGGATGGACCCAATCATTTCTTACCTTGACACAGACAAGCTGCCAGACGATAAGGCTGAAGCTCGGTGAATCAAGCATGCATCTCTCAGGTATTGGCTGTCGCCAGGTAAGGAACTTTACAGACGTTCTTTTACAGGTCCTTATTTGTACTGTGTCCATCCGGACCAAGTACAGAGCGTCTTGTTCGAAATCCATGAAGGGATATGTGGAAGTCACGTCGGCGGAAGATCGATAGCACACCGAGCCATATCACAAGGATACTGGTGGCCTTACATGCAGAAGGATACAGCCCAGTACGTCCTGAAGTGCGACAAATGTCAGAGGTTTTCCCCCATTATCCGCCAGCCAGCCGAAGATCTTGCTACTATCACCAGTCCGTGGCCTTTCGCTCAGTGAGGACTGGACATTGTCAGACCTTTGCCTCGGGCTCCGGGCAACAAAAGGTTTCTCATCATGACCACCGATTACTTTACCAAATGGGTAGAGGCAGAACCTTTGTCAAACATCAGGGAAATTGATGCCAAAAGGTTCGTATGGAAAAGCATTGTCACCAGATTCGGGTTACCCCGTGCCATTGTATCAGATAATGGCACCCAGTTCAATGGTAACATCTTTAGATCATTTTACGAAGGATTGGGGATCAGAAATTATTACTCAACACCAGCCTACCCCCAATGCAACGGACAAGCCAAAATTTCAAATAAAACCATGCTGAACGGAGTCAAGAAGCGTCTTGAAAAAGCCAAGGAGAAGTGGACAGAAGAGCTACCCAATGTCTTGTGGTCCTATAGAACAACCCCAAGGAGGACCACAGGCGAAATGCCGTTCTCCTTGGCATACGGGGTGGAGGCAGTCATCCCCCTGGAGATCGGACTACCAACTATCAGATCGGCAGCTTTTGACACCGGTGTTAATGACCAACGGTTGCAAGAGACCTGGATCTTGTCGAAGAAAGAAGGGAAACCGCCTTGATCAGACTCACAGAGTATCAGCGACAGCTTAAACGCTCCTACAACAAGCGGGTCCGCCCAAGAGACTTTGCTCCAGGAGATCTGGTTTTACGAAAAGTACTGGGGGCAACCAAGAAGGCGGCAGATGGAAAACTCGGCCCAAATTGGGAAGGCCCCTACAGGGTCACATCCCAGGTCGGCATCGGCGCATACAGACTGGAGACCGTTGAAGAAGGGCGACCGTTGCCGCGACCATAGAATGCGACCAACTTGAGGAAATTCTACCAGTGATATGAAACTCCGGACACTGTAGCAGTCCATGAAATGTATAAAGCTCAGCTGAAGAATCAATGAAAATGAAGTTATTCAAATGACTCTACTCTGACCATTCTGCCCAAAACAAAAACCAAGTGTAAAAACTTGGTCCTGTCCAAGTTGGGCAGGTCGGCCAAAGAAGGCCAAAACAAAAACCAAGTGTAAAAACTTAGTCCTGTCCAAGTTGGGTAGGTCGGCCAAAGAAGGCCAAAACAAAAACCAAGTATAAAAACTTGGTCCTGTCCAAGTTGGGCAGGTCGGCCAAAGAAGGCCAAAACAAAAACCAAGTGTAAAAACTTGGTCCTGTCCAAGTTGGGCAGGTCGGCCAAAGAAGGCCAAAACAAAAACCAGGTATAAAAACTTGGTCCTGTCCAAGTTGGGCAGGTCGGCCAAAGAAGGCCAAAACAAAAACCAAGTGTAAAAACTTGGTCCTGTCCAAGTTGGGCAGGTCGGCCAAAGAAGGCCAAAACAAAAACCAAGTGTAAAAACTTGGTCCTGTCCAAGTTGGGCAAGTCGGCCAAAGAAGGCCAAAACGAAAGCCGAGTGTCAATCCTGTCCAAATTGAACAGATCGGCCAAAAAAGGCTAAAGAAAGAAATTAAGTCTAAGCAACAAAATCAGATAGAGGAGATTCAGTAATAAACAACAAACAGGTTTTTCTCATTAAAAGGCATTGGTGGTTATAAAAATGGAGAAAGAGAAAGAAAAGCTATGCCGACTTCTCCCCCGGCTCTGCAGTTACCCCTGGCGAGACCTCTACCACATCCTCCGGGGGTACAGTTGCGGTCTTCAAACTTTCAAGCCTCTCCTTCTCAGCAGCCGCTGCTTCGGCCGCGTCTTTTAACTTAAGCTCCCGTGCGTATTGGGCATTGGCCAGGACTTTCTTCGGGCAGACGACGCCGTCCTCAGTAGTATCAAAGTAGTCCGGGCAAAGACCCCACACGTCGGAGGCCTTATCCAGCTCTGCCACAACAAGGGCACCATTCCAACCCTGTCGGAATATGGTGCGACTGAGGTTCATCATCTCTTGAGCCAAATTCTTGGCTCCCCTCTCTTCACCCCGCTTCAATATAGCTTCCTCCTCCATCTTCAGCTTGGCCACCTCAGCCTTAAGGGTCTCCACCTCCTCATTGGCATTGTGCAGATCCACGGACTGCACATCAAACTTTTTCTCCAGGTCGGCAAGATCTCTGTCCCTCTTTTCAAAGTCGGCCTTCGTAAGCAAAAGCTCGGCGGAAGCCTGCTCGGCTTGTTTCCTGAAGGTAATCCGCTCCTTATTTGCTTCGATCCACTCGAGCTTCAAACGGCCGTACTCTTCAATGAGTTGCTGGTGAACCTCGGCAAGCTTTTGGAAGCGTGTCATCGCCTCCAAGGAGTTTAGACAGCCCTACACAAATTGAAGAAGGTCGTTGTTAGGGCAAGTGTCTAAAAGGACAGTAGTCATCAAAAAGTCAGAGCTGTCTTACCAGTATGGAGTCATGGAAAGCGCCCATAAAAACGACCGAGTCGCTTGCTTCGCCCAGCTTCGCTACGTCCTTTTTCTGAAGGACGCTCTTCATAACACCAAAAGCAACCTCGAGCTGATCGATCATAGAATCTACTGTCGTCATAGGACGGCCCAGAATGTCCGGAGTGATGGTCACAGTCTCGCCAACCTCATCCACCGTGGCTTTACCTTTCTGCTTCTTGGGCGCTGGAGTTGGAGTGACATCGGGCCTCCTCTTTCTTTGTTGCCGAGTCTCCGGCCTCTGTTGCACGGGTATGGCCTCCTCCACGGTAGCTGCCACCAGCTCGGCTGGAGGAGTTTCGGCTGGAGTGGGAGTGGCCGACCTCAGCGGCTGTCCCGCCAAAGCAAACATTCTTTCCATCAGACTCATGCCGTCCATCTCGTTGGGTGATGGGCTCGAATCACTCGTTCGGGTGGGAATCTCAACTCGGCGGTCAGGTACAGTGTATGGTGACGAGGTGGATGCCGAACTGTGTGATTTGGTTCGCTCTTCTTGCCGTTCTTCACCAGGCGATGCAAATGGTGGAGCAACCGCAACTGTCACGCCTGTAGGGATGCGCGCCCTCTCAATCGCTATGCCAGTAGGGATTTCCTCAAAGTCCCCTTCGGCACCTTCGTCCGCCAATCTTGCTAGCACACTCGGGGGGACTCCAGTCTCGGCAGTAAAAGTCGAGTGTCGCAGTGGATAGGAGAGCAAGATATGTGCTGCCCGAGCTATGTACCGTAGCCGACCTTCACCAACGTAGTTCAAGACCTTGTTGAGGTCGTCAAAGTTAACCAACCAATCACGAGCTTTCGACCGCTTCCTTGTGTCTGCAAAAAGTTTGAGAGTTAGTATGGAAGCAAACTGAAACTTAAAATGACGCACAGTGCGAGAGATCGGCTTCAAACCTAGTTCGACGGGCACTCTAGGGCATCGAATCGCCGGTCTGTCCTTCTCGGGAACGTTGCCGAACTCCCACGGACCGGTTACCCAAACCCTAACATCGTCGACGCCCTTCCCTGAGAAAGGCAGACACTTCACTAACTCTAAGGATTTCTTTACTACACGGAGGTAAACCTTGTAACTACCTCCGACTTTGCAAAGAGTGTAACAGTAGTCCAGTTCGGCAAGGCCCAGGTTCACCCCCAGGCGCCGATTTATTTCAAGCATACCAAAGAAGATCCTATACACATTTGACGCTAACTGGGAAGGTGACACATTACTTTTTACTATGAACTTATGAAGAAGAGGGTGGAGGGGAAACCTGAGCCCCCCTTCGACGATGGCGATGACCGGGAATGGCACTCCCTTTTCGGTCTCGCCCATACGGAAGTCATTAGGGTCGACCAGCTCTAAGCCGATCTCGTCTGGGATTTCGAACCTGGCCCTGAACGAAGCAAGGGCCGACGGACCATCTAACATTTTACAAAGACGGGATGCCATCGGGGGGCAATCGTCAACACACAGAAAATACAGTGAAGAGCGAAAGAGTTGCGGGCTCGAAGGACACTTACAGTGTTGGGAGCCGAAACAGCCGACGCACTCGTGACTCAAGAGGCAGGGAAGGAAAAAAAGAGCAAGTGTCTTCCCAAAACTGATTAGGGCGTCGCTCTTTTATACACGCCAGAGCCGTCGGTTCATACGCAGGAAAACGGCGTTAATCATGACGCTCTGCCGAAGCGTCACGTCGGCCGTCGATTCGATAACGCCCCATCAATAGATTTTTTAAAATCCTCGCCGTTTGTGCGGTCGGGTGACCGTTACAACCCTTGGCCGTTTCAGAAGCCGAATCAACGCAAGGGCTGGGGGGCAATTGTGGGGAAATAACCCCCGGCCCAACCCAATGGGTGAGGCCCAATCTGTTCGAATTAAAGTTGGGGCTGCCTGGGGGCCCAAATCAGTTATGAGGGAAGGCCAGCCCGAACTGCCGACCTCCTCCCAGCGTGGCCCAGACAGCGAACGGTTTGCCCAAACCGCTAGCGGTCTTTGAGCATTAAATGCGGAGTTGACTTGCATTAAATGCACGAGCGGCTGCCCACACAAACGACGACGCGCACGTCCGGTCAGCCGGAATCCCCCACGACGGTGCGCCAGACCCTGCAGGTAGACAGGCGGCGTCAATGATGATGCCTAACCAGCAGGCCATGAGAACCTGCTGATAGGCCAAGACAAAACACACTCCCTGGAGGACTCTATAAAGACCCGAAGAATCGAGAGCCAGGTATGAGAAGTTAACCCCTGACATACACAACTTTCATTGATCCTTCTCGATTAAGCTTGCTAACTTAATCTTCGGAGTGTGATCGGCCCACCTAGAGTCGACCCATTCTAACCCCCTTGTCTTACAGGAAGAAGTTTGAACTCATCCATTTGGGGCTTGAGAGCTCGGCCCAGCCTTCTCGAAAAATCCCACCTACATAAATCATCCTTACTAATTTCTTTAGATACATATATATTATGTGCTGTCGATTGAAATAATTTATAGGATAGTAGACCGGTTCCTGTAATAGATTTTTCTTTGTTCCATTGTATTTATTTTTTATTATCTATTTTTTTTGTTATTTTCTCTTCTTTGGTGGTGCATCACTGCAGTGCCAATTGTAATCAGAGCAATAACAGAGTTGTTATTGGTTAGGCTGTTCCTTTTTGGCATATAGAGGGAAGTCTTCCTAATAATGTAGACTTGACTATTCTGCCGGATTCAAAATTAAAAACACTTCGAAACATGGACCAGCAATCAAGTTACTTCTTTTAGTATGCAGTGACATTTGGCTATAAAACACTTGGCGGCTTCTCTTCTGTAGAGTGTAGACAAAGTCAGTGACAAGCTCTCTCTTTTTCGAATTCGATAGGCAGGAAAAATGGGCTCTGTCCGAGCATGGCTCTCTCACAATCAACTCTTCGAACTCTTCTTCTCTGCGGCGTTTTCGAGCTTTTTGCTTGCATGCGCAGCTGTAAAGTCAAGAACAGAGCTCTGCATTGCTCCAATTCAGGAGCCACTTTTCCTTTGGTAAATCTGTTTCCGTGACTTGTGATGTCAATGGAATTCCTTCCCATCCAAAGTTGGTTTCATGGAAGGAGGGTACCGATTGTTGCTCGTGGGATGGGGTTGAGTGTGATATTATTAACAATGAGACCGAGACCACCGGTCAAGTGATTGGGCTTGACCTCAGCTGCAGCTGGCTCCAAGGCTCCATCCATTCCAACAGCACCCTCTTCCGCTACTTTGCTCACCTCCAAAGGCTCAATCTCGCTCTCAATGACTTCGGTGAGTCTCGAATCTCATCTTCGTTTGGTCCGTTCACCAGACTGACGCACCTCAACCTCTCTACCTCCGGATTTTCCGCCAAACTCCAATACGAGTCTACATCCTAACCAGATTAGTCTCCTTTGATCTCTCTTTCAATGACGGTTTGAGATTAGACAAAACCGGATTTCAAAACTTAACCAAGTTAGAAAAACTGCATCTGGGTGGGGTAAACATGTCTTCAATGGTTTCCAGTTCCTAGCTCAGTCTAAGTACTTCTTTAATAAGTCTCGATCTCAGTTACTGTGGATGGCAAGGAGAATTTCCCAATGCGCGCTTTATTCAACCTACCACACCTGAAGGAGCTGTATGTATCGGATAACGATGCTCTCACAGGTTTCCCCATTTTATAAACTCGAGTAGTCCTCTCCAATACTTGTACCTTCAATACACGCGTTTTTCTGGAGACCTGCCGAACTCAATCAGGAATCTGAAGTTCCTGAAGGATTTCATAGCCTCTGGTTGCGAAGTCACTCGATCCATTTCTACATCACTCGGTGATCTTTCGCAAATCACTTGGTTGGACCTCTCATTCAACAATTTCGCTGGTTTGCTCCCACCAACACTTTCAAATCTTAAAAACCTCATTTATTTGCGCCTTTCGCATAATAGCTTCCGAGGTACCATGACATATAGTTTACCCGACAGTAATAATCTGGGTTACGTTTTACCTGATTTGAACGAATTCAGTGGTCCATTCCCATTGTTGGGTGCAAACCTAACCAAACTTTTTTTGTCAGATTTGGCGTATAATCATCTGACAGGTTCTCTTCCTTCTCAAATTACTGGACCTCCAAATCTAAGCCGATTTTTATTGAGTCATAACTTAATCAACGGTGCAATTCCTTCTTGGGTCATCTCTTAACCAGCATTGCTGTACTTAGACCTTGGCTACAACACATTGACTGGCCATATAAATGAGTTCCAATTCACCTCATTAGAGTTTATTATTTTGGGCCACATCAATCTACAAGTTAAGGTTCCAAGTTCAACTTTTGAATTCAGGAACCTAACCTTTCTTATTCTCGCATCAAATAACTTCAGTGGCAGGATTGAACTAGACAGGCTCTGCAATGCAATTTCCCTTCAAATTCTTGATCTTTCTAGTAACAGATTCAGTGGTGTTATTCCCGATTGTTTGGGGAACTTCAACGAAATTATCGGTGTGCTTCATCTGCAGAAGAATAACTTTTCTGGCACCATTCTTGATACTTTTGTAAGGGGAAATAACTTGATAACTGTCAACCTTAATGGCAACAGATTTGAAGGACCAATACCAAAATCATTGGTCAATTGCAGAGAGCTGAAAGTGCTTGATCTTGGAAGCAACAAGTTCTATGATAAATTTCCGGATTGGCTGGAAATTCTGCCAAACCTGCATGTTCTGGTCTTGTGATCTAACAAATTCCATGGACCGATGCCAGCTTCTAAGAACAAATTTCCCTTCCCCAAGTTGCGAGTTATTGATATGTCGGACAATTATTTCACTAGTCCATTGCCAAAAAAATATTTCGAAAGTTTCAAGAGTATAATGAATATTGATGAAGCCAAGTATCAATTGCAATATATGGGGTTTGGAAATTATTACGACGATTCCTTGATTATGGTATACGAAGGATCAACTATTGAAATGTTAAAAACCATAGCCGTTTTCACAGCCACTGATTTATCAAAAAATAAATTTGAAGGTGAGATTCCAGAGATCATTGGAAGGTTAAATTTAACCAGAGGAATCAACTTATCTCGCAACAGTCTTACAAGTCATATACCAACATCACTTGGGAATTTGACGAAGCTCAAATGGTTAGACCTCTATTCGAACAAGTTCATTGGGAATATCCCTCAACAGCTAACGAATTTGAATTTCCTTGGAATATTAAACATTTCACAGAATAAACTAACAAGACTGATACCTCAAGACAACCAATTTGATACATTTTCAAATGCTTCCTACATTGGCGCTTCAGCATTATGTGGACCTCAATTGTCGAATGTATGTAACAACCCTAGGGCATCGCAACCACCAACCTGGATGTTTCAACAAGAAAATGACTCACAATTTTTGAGTGGATTTGAGTGGGACGTCATAATGCCAAGTTATGGATGCGGACTGGTACTTAGACTTGTTATGGGATATCTCATGTTTTCTATAAGAAAACCTCAATGGCTCGAAAGCATCATTGAAGGTGAACAATACAAAAGTGGAAAGAGGTTCAAAAAGCATGCTCAAAGGCACAGAAGTAGAAGGAATTAATCAATGCAACTGGTGTTCTTTGGTAAGTATTATAATAATTGTTTCAGCATTCCTACTTCTGGTGAAAAACTTGCTTGTTGGTTCTGTTTTTTTATCTAGCTTCTGATTTTTTATTTGTAGCATGCATAGTTATCAGAGCTGAATCGGACATTGAACTGGTCAGAACATATATTTTTTGTTTATTAGTTCAACCGGTGGTTCAACTTGTTCAATCGATATTATAGTGTTATATATATTAAATATGGTAAAATGAATCACAAATCAAGTAAAGGTTTGGTGGTAAAGTAGTCAAACTTTTCATACTAGTCACAAATTCAAATCTTCACCTCAACATAAATTTAAAATTTTGAAAAGTTAAAGTTGGTGGCTGATTTTTTTGGTTGAATTGGTTAATTTTTTTAAAAATTGACCAGTTTAATTCGATTCACATATATTTTTGATAAATTAATTAAATCATACCGATTAAAAATTCATTTCTTGTTAAGCTGATTAAACCGTTTAATCCGATCTAATTTTAATAACTATAATAGCATGCAAAACGTCATTGCAAAAGGCTATTTTATTCCCATGGTTGTATATGCGAAGCTCATGATTTGACATTATAGAGAAGCAATAAATCGATAGTGGCAATAAAACTTCTATCGTGACATTTTCCTTCACAAGGAATGCCAGGCGATATATGAGTCGCCTTTACACTCTCGTAAGGAGAGCCTGCCACGTATAAAGCCACTTTTGAAGTGTAATTGACAATTGAAAACAAAAAGAGCTACACAAATATGACAGTCTGTTGAAAAAAAAAAATGCTAGCAGTTGTTGTGCAACAGCTGCCGACTTCTAATAGCTCTATTAAAAAAATTAAATATTTTTTTTATTATTTTTTTCCTAAAAAGATAAACCCCGCTTATCAAACTCTTTGCCTTTTTTTATATACCACCCTATAGTCCCTAGTCCCTACCAAAGAGGAAAAATGTTCACAAATCACTTACCAATTCACGTGAAAGAGTGAACTTGACACCCTTGCACAAAATCCTATTTAAGGACATATATTTTTAATTATGATAACAAAGTCATATTGTCGTGCCCCCGATTTTTGAACCAACCTCTTTATTGGCTCAAAAAAAATATGATACTCTATCGTTAGAACTTATTCTCCTAAAAGAATGAGTGCGACTATATTTAAACTTGAAAACTTGATTTGATTTAAGAGTTTTTTAAAAAAAATGAGAGTTGCCACCTAACATAGTTAAAGATATACTATGTCATCTAAAACAAAGTGCAATCCGAAAACTAAACTTAGATTTTTTAAAAAAGATTTTAAAAATGTCCTTTTTAAGAAGGTTTTTTTGAAAAATAGGTCTTAATAACCTTTTAAAAGCCATTTTAAAAACGTGACTCCGATTTTGGTCTTTGAAATAGAAATCTATAGTTTAAGGGCTAGTTACGTGTAAGAAAAATATCTTAATATCATCACCCTACTCCGCCCTTTCGATATCTACAAGTCTAATCACCCTAAATTCACTCACTTGAATAACTGGTTACTATTATCCACTTAATATCCACTTTAGAATTTTAAAAACGGGATTTGGTCATCACTTTTTGGATAAATGGTACATGATGCATGTTATTGAAGAGATGTTTAAAAATAGAAAGTTTTGAAGGGATTTGAGATGCAAATTTTGATTTGATGGAAATATTTGAAAAGGGAACTTGAGTTAAAATAAATGTTATAACCGCACCATGTTAGGTTGTCTACATATCCTATTTGGCGAGAATCAAGTCATTCGTAGTTCGAGCAAGTGCCCAATAGAAAAGAGGCACATTGAGGCCATTGGAAAGTTTTAAATACACTTTAAGGTCATTAGAAAAGTTTGAAGACACTTTGTGGTCTTTCGAAAAAGAGAACTTGAGAGTTTAGAAAATGCTTTTGAAATAGGACGTGGAATGTTTGGAGTGTTTTTGAAATCGAATTTGAAGATGTTTTTAAACGTTTTTAAAATTAACTCATAGGAGTTTTGAAATGCTTTTGAAACAACTAAAATAGAGTTTTGAAAGTGTTTTGAAGTCTTGTTTTAAAAACTTTGGAAGTAGAGTTTGAGTTGGAAATATTCTTGTGAACTTGTCTTCGAAATGCTTTTGAAAGTAGTTTTTAAATATCCTATGAAATGCATGTTTAATGTTTCATCACTTTTGAGAAGTTAGTCATTGAAGAACTAAACTCCTATAGGGTTATGAGTTTTGAAAACAAGTTAGGAAAAAGGGGCTAGAAACTTCCCCTTTGGTTTTTTAAAACTTTAGGGTTACAGAACCCTTCTTGAATTTCTCATTTAGACTTGACCAATCCTAACCATAGAAGAATTAGGGTTGCTTCAAGAATGTGATGTTTAAAAATTATTTTTAAAAATAACTTTTGAAAAACATTAAAGGTTTTGGAACCTTAATACAGATAACCTTAGAGGTTGTATTTAATATATCACTTTCCCTTGGAATTCCTAACTATAAGAGGGGTAGAGACATCTTAGGGTTGTGAGTTCTTGAAAGTATTTTAAAAATAGTTTTTGAAAAATATTAAGTGTCTAGCCATTTTAGTTGAGACAATTTTAAGAGAATTTCTTGGAAGCATTTTTTAAGATAGAGTATAAGAATATTTGAAAAAGTTTTGAAGTTGATTTTGAAATTTCAAGAGAATAGGAAGTTTTTGAAAGTATGTTATGAAAATAGTTTTTTAAGTTGAAGGATTATTTGAAAAGGGGTATTTGAATTAGAGCTTTGGAGCTTACTAGCCTACGTTGGGTTGACCTAGGGTTAACTAACTCAGGTTAGGTTAACTTAGAGTTGGACAACTAGAGTTAGGTCGAACTAGGGTTGGATTGTCCTAAGGTTAACTAATTAGGGTTAGGTTAACCTAAAGTTAAGGTGACCTAGGGTTGAATTGACCTAGGGTTAACTAACTAGAGTTAGGTTAACCTGGGTTAAGGTGACCTAGAGTTAACTAACTTGGGTTGGATTAACCTAGGGTTTGACAACTAAGGTCAAGTTAACCTAGGGTTGGAAGGTGGTTTTTGAATTAGGGTTTGAACCTAATGGTTTTGGAAAGATGATTTTGAACTAGGGTTTGGACCTAATGGTTTTGAAAATGTGATTTTATGCATGAAACTTAAGAGTGTGTTTTGAAAACCAATTCATGAAAACCCCTCAAGTGAGTGTTGAGTTCATATGGTTGGTATTTGAAAACCACTCAAGAGAGAGTTGCCTTGAAACTATTTCAATCACTAACTCAAGAGAATAAAACTTGTGAAAATTAATATTGAATAGATAATTTTGAAGACTCCTTTGATTAAGAATTAAAAAGAATGCACTCTTGAAAATTACTTTTGGAAATGAGGTTTTAGAAAACTACTTTTGAGATTTTGAAAACCACTCTAATGAATAAGAGTTCATATGGTTGATTTGAAAGAAATTACTCCTAAAAGAACTCTATAGGACCATTCCAACCACAATATTCAAGAAAGCAAAACTTCTAAAAATCAAGATAAAAATAGTAGTTTTGAGAAGTCATTTTTCATGCAAATTAAAGAGAATGAAATTTTGAGAACTGTCGCGCCCCAGTTTTTAGGTGTCCAAGTTCCTTTCAGCTCAAAGACCCTAAAGTACGGAACTCTGTCAATAGAACTCGTCCTCCTAGAAGGACGAGTACGAGTGCGACTGGGTTTGAAAATTGATTTGACTAAGGGCTTTTTAGAAAAATAGGAGTCGCCACCTAACTTGATAAAGGTGATTTAGGGCACCTAAAACTAAGCATTAATCCGAAGATTAAACTTAGAGTTTTTGAAAAAGGTTTTTGGAAACTCCCTCAAGAGAGGGTTTTTAGGAAAATAGGTTGTTTGACAACCTTTTGAAATGTTTAAGCCCTTTTTGAAAATAACTCCATTTTGGTCTTTTGAAAACAAAAATCTAAAGTTCGGGGGTTGGTTACGTGTAGGGAAGATATCCTAAGATCATCACCCTACCCCGCCCTTTCGGTACCTACATGTCTAGTCACCCTTTTATTCACTCACTAGAATAACCGGTTACCATAGTCCACTTTATATCCACTTTAGGAAAATGAGGTTTAGTCATCACTTTTGGGATGAATAATGCATGATGCAAGTTTTGGAAGATGTTTGAAAATAATAAAGGTTTTCAAAGAGTTTGGGATAGAAACTTTGATTTGATTGGAATTTTTAAAAAATGGATTGGGGTTGAAATAAAAGTTATGACCACATCATTTTAGGTTGCCTACGTATCTCATTTAGCGAGAATCAAGTCATTCGTAGTTCGGACAAGAGCTCGATGGAAGATAGGCACATTAGGGCCTTTAGAAGGTTAGAAGACACTTTGGGTCTTTGAAGGGGTTTAAGACACTTTGAGGTCTTTGGATAAGTTTAAGACACTTTGAGATCTTTGAAAAAGTTGAAGACACTTTGTAGTCTTGGAAAAGTTTAAGACATTTTATAGTCTTGGAAGAGTTGAAGACTCTTTGTGGTCTTAGAAATTTTGACTTGAAATTGGAAATGAAGTGTTTTGAAAATGCTTTTGGATTGACTCTAAGAGAGTTTTGGAAAAATGATTTGGCATGACTCAAGAGAACTTGAAAGTATTTTTGAAGTCTTGTTTTGAAATCCTAGAAGGCATAACTTTAGAATGTTTTGATGAATTAGTTTTTGAAAGTGGTTTTTGAAAATGGCTAAGTATTTGGAATCCTAATATGGACAACCTTAGAAATTGTTCTTGATTTGTCACTTATCATTGGAATCCCTAACCATGAGAGGGCTAGGGACACCTTAGGTTTGTGACCTTTTGAAAACGTTTTTGGAAATGCTTTAAAGATGGAGTATAGGAACATTAGAAGAGTGTATAGAGTTGGGCTTTTGAAGTCATGGGGATGGGAGGTTTTGGAGGAATAGGTTATGAGGATAACTTGAAAGTTTGAATGATCATTTGAAAAAGGGTTCAAGAGTTGGAACCTTGAAGTGTATTAACCTTGGTTGAGTTAGCCTAGGGTTAGGGGGAACCTAAGGTTAACTAACTTAGGTTAGGTTAACCTAAGGTTAAGAAGACTTAGGGTTAACTAACTAGGGTTAAGTTAAGCTATGGCGAGATAACTAAGGTCAAGTTAACCTAGGGTTGGACAACTAGGGTAAAGTTAACCTATGGTTAGGTAACTAGGATCAAGTTAACCTAGGGTTGGACAACTAGGGTCAAGTTAACCTATGGTTAGACAACTAGGGTCAAGTTAACCTAGGATTGGACAACTAGTGGTCAAATTAACCTAGGGTTGGCCAACTAAGATCAAGTTAACCTAAGGTTAGATTGGAGAATGGTCTTGAAAGTTGTTTTAATGCATTCTTAGAAAGAGTTTTGAAAACAAAACATGATATGCAATGGACTTTGGTTGGCAATCTTTATGAAGATCATTTCCATGAAAATTTTGACTCTAGCCAAGAGTATGGTTTATATGGTTGGTGATTGGAGACCATTCCAAGGAAGGTTTCCTTATAGCCATTATAACCACTATCTTGACAAGAGTATAAGGAGTCAAAAATCAACATGATAATGGTAATTTTTGAAAAATCATTTTTGATGCAAAGATGGAGAGAATGCATTTTTGAAATCATCTTTGGAGAAGGATTTTGAAAACCATTTTTTCAAGGGAACCATTCCATCAAGAGAGAGTTCATATGGCCAACAAAAGGGAGACCACTTAAGAGAGGGTTCCATAGGGCCATTCCAACCACTAAACTTGAGAGAATAGGAACCATAGAAATCAAAGATCTTGAACATCAAAGATCTTGAACAATTTAGGATTCTTATGGCCACTATAAAGGGAGACCACTCAAGAGAGGGTTCCATGGGGCCATTTTAACCATTAAATTTGAGAGAATGGAAACCTTTGAAAATTAGGGAGTTTGAAAGCAACCTTTGTGCAAGTTGAAATGCAATCACTACAAGAAAAAAGCTTATTTGTGACGGGACTATTTGCGATGGCTCCTTGGCTGTCGCAAATACTACTATTAGTGACGGCAAGAGAGCTGTCACAAAAAACCTTATATTCGACGCCATTTTTTGCGATGGCATATGAAACCGTCGCAAATAATGAGCCAAAAATGGCACCGTTTTGACCATGTAAATGCGTCGCCATCTTTTTATAACGGAACATTTGCGACGGCTGGACACCGACGCAATTGAATCCCTATACACTCTCGTTTTGAGTAAAAAAATTATTTAAAAATTTATTAAAAAGGTGTCATTTTATTTATTATTAAAATTTTAACTAAACTACGTCGTTTTAGTGGCAAAAATTGATTTCCCCCTTCCCTCCTCTTAGCCCTAACCTAGCCGCAGGATCTCCCTCTCTTAGCCCAAACCTTCCCGCACGAGCGATCTCTCCATCGCCATTGCCATCACCATCGCCATCGAAACTTTCCCGCACACTCTCCATTGTCGTTGCCATCACCATCACCATCGAAACTTTCCTGCACGCACGATCTCTCCATCGCCATTGCGATCACCATTGTTATCGCCTACTGTCGTAGGATCTCCATCGCCACCACCTGCTGCCGCCTCTCGCCGTCAGTTCGACCCAACCCTGGTACACAGCAGGTGAATCTCCCTCCCTCCCTCCCTCTCTCTTTGCCTCTTTGTCTCTCTGTCTATCAGTCGCTCTGTGCATCTCTCTCTCAATCTTTGTTCAACCATGTTCCTGAGTAACTATGTTCGATCTACTATGTAGTAAGCGCTAGTGCTTCGTTTGTTGCTACGAATATGTGAAAAATTGAAGTGTTAATGGTTGATACGATATACAAGCTTGGGTGAGTCTTGAATTTAATGTTCATTTGCTTTTGAGTGCTATTTGGGAATGGTATTATATGTATCCATTTCCTTTTCCATTGCCAATTCTTTTCGGCCTGTAAGGCAAAAAAACGCACCTGTAAATCCATCCCATCAATGCTTAAAAACCTCCCACCATTAATGCAGGGAGAAACACATAAAAAGAACAAATTGAGAACTAAAGATCTAGGATCTCGAGTTCTCAAATTTTCGCTAAAATCCTGGCTTTTGAAATTCTTTTTCTTTTCAAGATTTGATTTTCAATTGCAGTTATTAGGAAAAAAATTTCTTTCTCTATGTTCATGTTTAAATTTTCTAGTTCTATGGCTTCAAATTCTTATTGTTGCAAGAAAAAACCTGGTTTTGTGAGGTGGGTTTTGATTTTTCCTCAAGAAGATTGATACACAACTAAGGGTCCACCAAGATTGGCTGATTGTGTTCTTGGTCACATTAAAAGACAAAAATGGGTTTCTGCGGAGAAGCTTCTTGCTTTCGAGCTATGGCCAAACCTAGGATCTATGTTCTTGAATCTTCATTTTCTGGAGAAGAATTTGATTTTTGAAGCGGGTTTTTTCAAATGAATATAAACTTCCATTTAGGATAAGATTAGGGATTGTTTACAGGTGCAGAGAGGTAGAATTTACTTTTTTTCTCATATATAAAGATGATTCAGTTGTTGTTCTTGGTTTTGTTTGCTGAAGGTGTGGTGGCATAACAGCCCTCACTTCATTCGATAAAGTCTCTCCATCAACTTCTGTTGGTATACATGACCCCACTTAAATCTGCTCTGTAATCTAAGAAAATAAAAAACAGTAAAAAGATCATTCATGTAATGTTAAATGCCTCCTGAACCACTGATGTGAAACTAAATCCACAAGAATGCTAATTGCAGCACGATAACCAAATTGTCAAGATGGATAGGATTCACCAATTAGGCTGAGGAAAAAGGTTTGAGGGGAAGGTTAGATTATTTTGAATTAATATGAGATTCGGAGCCCGGCATAAAATTATCAAATTCAAGTCCACATGCTCTAGCCCTGTTAACTTCTGTAGCTAATGAATATATGAAACTTTAAGTCGGAGATGACAAGGGTGATAAAAGTCAATATTACAAAATGTCATAAACCACATATGCATGAATACAACATAAATATATATACATGCACACATAAAGAGAACCTATATCACAACATTACGTGGCATGGGATGTATCCCAAACTTCAAAACAGTGTTCTTCTTGTTAGAACATATACTAATATCTACAGCATGTAGTCAAAATACTTAGGGGTTACTCTAAATGGTTAAAACAATTATTCCTTCATGTAAATACATGATATTGCTACATTTGGCATATAACCTCATGTATCAAGTTTTCTATTACTTCATTTCATAATCAATTGCCTTTAACGATCTTCACCTTGTTTTTATTTAAAACTGCATCTTGAATTGATTACTTAATTATTAAATGTTGATGCACACAAACCCCTGTAAATATTGTAACACATAATAACCATACAAATTCAACATTTAGACATATACTCACAAACCAATACCTTTATGCAAATTCATTTAACTTTGGATTAGGCACAGCTGCCAAATTGTTTTGAATTAAAATGTTTTAATCAAAAGGCATATGCTCAAGGCTTTCTTGCCACTGATTTTCTATGCAGGAAAGTTGATGGGTTTCTAAAATGACAACCTATTTTTCATTTTTTTATCTATATTATGTTTAAATGTTCTTTTGGTCTTTCTGAAGTTCTTCCAATCTTAATAGACAACCTATTTATATGTTTATATAAATATATATTTGTCTTTCTCTTTCAATTGATTTAGGTGTGAAATTTGTGGACGTAAAGCGAAAGCAAAGCCGGGTGATAATTAGTGGCTACGTTGATCCAACCAAGGTCTTCAAGAAAGTAAAGAGCACTACCGGAATTCCATTGCTAGCAGGTTAGTATTTTTGTTCATTTCTATCACTATGTTGTTTGGGTTTTCTAATTTTTTTTTTTTTTTACCTATATGCATACTCTTAACTTTGTAACAAAAGACAAATGGTTTATAGAAAACGATTTCGATTACCTATATTAATTACTAGGAATAACTCAATCCTACAACACTCACTAATAAAATTTAAATTTGCATGCACTCGGTAGTGACTCTCCTTGGAAATTAAGGATAATGAATTGTGGTATATATCACCATAGTCTAATGCTTTAATACCATTTTTTTTTTGTTTTAACTGAACATTAACAAAGATGCATGTACACATGGTTGAAAGCATAAAAGCATGAAATTGGAAGCAACAAAACCAAACCCAAGATCCAGCAGAAACACATGACAAACCAAAAAATATCACTTGACTACATATATAGCATTTTGACATAAACTTGTCACTGTACATTTCTAACTTTATTTGGTTTGTCTTAATTATGGTTTTAATTGGTTTGTCTTCATTGGAGTTGTGAATTTTTTCCACTTAACTTTTTAAAAAAAATAAGGCTTTTCGAGCCGTTTAGGTACTAAAATCCCGAAACGGGCTCCAAAGTCCATCAAACTTGACACGTAGGAAGGTCTAGACACGAGTGATGTGTAGGAACAAACGGCACAGTCGCCGGACACTCGGGGTGGGAGTTGTGAAGTTTTTCCACTTAACTTTAAAAAAAATTATTTTTCGAGCTGTTTAGGTACTAAAATCCTGAAACAAGCTTCGAAATCCATCAAACTTGACACATATGAAGGTCTAGACATGAGTGACATGTAAAAACAAATGGCACGGTCGTCGGAGTCTCGGGGTGGGGGTTGTGAAGTTTTTCCACTTAACTTAAAAAAAAAAACAATGTTTTCCCAGCCGTTGAGGTATTAAAATACCGAAACGGGCTCCAGTGTCCGTCAAACTTGGCACGTAGGAAGACCTAGGCAAGAGTGACATGTGGGAAGAAACGGCACAATCGTCGGACTCCCGTGGTGACAGTTGTGAAGTTTTTCCACTTAACTTTAAAAAAAAACTGT
Organism: Euryodendron excelsum; assembly: GCA_033060915.1. NCBI lineage: Eukaryota > Viridiplantae > Streptophyta > Magnoliopsida > Ericales > Pentaphylacaceae > Euryodendron > Euryodendron excelsum. The sequence continues at coordinate 29,562,501 of CM065393.1, read as the reverse complement.
TTTCCGAGCCGTTTGGGTACTAAAATCCCGAAACGGGCTCCGAAATCCGTCAAATTTGACACGTAGGAATGTCTAGATAGGAGTGATGTGTGAGAACAAACTTTTTAAGAAAAACAATTTTTTTCGAGCCGTTTGGATACTAAAATCCCTAAATTTTCTTTTAATAAGCCTATTTATTTATATGCATATTTTTTCATTGTCGTTGATATGTTCATTATTTTATCTAATGTTTATATTTTTTTTCTTTTCAAGTTATTCGCAAGGAATAGATCGATCTTTGGTGTTTATTTATCAACATATTTTGTGATCGACTTAAAACTCTCTTTTTGTCTATGAATTATGGATTTGTAATGTTATTTTGCCAGGCACTATATATAATTTTTTATTTTATGAATTGTAATGGGAAATAATGTTTGTTTAGAGACAATGTATAAAATATGTGTTAGTTTATTTTATTACACATATTTATAAATATTTAGATTTGAATGAATGAATGAATTTTGTCATTAGTATAATGATTTTGTTATTTGCATAATGTTAAATGTACATTTTCTTAGGTTAAAAAAAAAAAAAACAAAGCTACAAATTTATTCATTATTTATAGGTGGATTTTTTTTTAAAAAGGTATTAGCGACGGGTGCAAAACCGTCGACGAGTTTGGCTATCGCTAAAGATTTTTTTTGTGTTTCAAACGTTTACTATTTGCAACGGCATTGAACCGTCGCTAATAAGTTATTACCGTCGGCATATCAACGGGCGTAAGTAATTTTACAAAGGTGACTGGTATTTGCGACGGGGGTTATGCCATCGCAAATAATGACCCATGCCGTCGCTTGGCCGTCGCAAAAAGTATTTGCGACGCCAGTAGATACGTCGCCAAAAATGCCGTCGCATCACCGACACTAATAACCTTTTGCGACGGCATAATGGCCATTTGCGACGGCATTTTGCCGTTGCAAATACTAGATTTTTTAGTAGTGAATGATGCAAAAGCATAAATTAGGGGGTTGAGAGGGATTTTCTAAGGCATGATTCCTAAAGTCTGCTCCTAAATTTCAAGGGACCAACTCTTGGAACAATTTTTGAAGGACATGTAGAACTTGAAAATGTCATGAAATTAAGAGCAATGCAAACATTGTGGGATATGACAATAAACATAAAATGAAACCAAGCATACAAGACATGATCAAAATAATAATATGCAACGGGTCATGATTCACATACAAGGCTTTTAGGCTTCACCACATAAACAAGGGGCTCTTAGGCCATACCATCTTAAAGTAGGCTAGTGAGAGGTCCCCCTACATGGTGGCTCTCACTTGCTTTCCTCTAGACATGATCTAGGAGCCCTCTTGGCTCAAGCATGCAAGAAAGGGGGGTTGAAGATGGGAAATAAAATAGATAATAGCCTAAATAGGCTAGGAGGGAGAAGAGAAGAGTGGGGGAGAGCATAAATGTAAAAGGGATACTACCTTTTGCCTTAAACACTCTTGTAGTCTTCAATGGATATCTTGATTGAAGCTTGAATGATTTCAAGAGAGCTTAAGAGGCTAGAGTGGAGTGTGTAAGTGTGTATGAGGCCTTATATGTGGAGTGTATAGGCTTAGGAGGGGTAGAATCTAGCCTAAGTGTTGGAGGGGAGGAATATATGTAGAGATTTGAGTTTCTGGAGTGATTTCAGCAAAGTTTCGTATCAATTTTAGACCTGGAATAAGCAAGGGGGGAGGCCTCTATTTATAGGCAATCTGGAACAAGCCGTGCGCATGTGCTACATGCGTATGGCCAAATTTCGGCCTTGCGCATGTAGGACATGCGCAGGTACTGTTCCATTGCCAGAATAACACGTGGCACCCTGTGTACTAGTTAAATCTCGACTGTTGATCGAAAGTCGGTCGACCTAATCAAAATTTGAGCGCATGTAGCATATGCTCCATCACCGGGAAGGTTTGTCTAAACTTTGCCTCAATAATTAGGTCAATCGGGAAGGTTTCGGAGAAATCGGTTGCACTTGGGATGTTCTCCTAGTGCTTCTGATGAAATTTCATGTTTTCGAAAAGTTTGAATTATGTTTGGAGGTGAGTGATATCGTCTTGGGAAGTGTGCCAGAAAGGACACTTTCGCGGAGCGTCTGTGATACGCTCCGTGGGTGTTCGAAAGTGGCTGTCTTCGTTTCGTGTGACCGAGGCCTTCGAGAAGCGATCTATTCGATCGGACCGTACCGATGGAAAGTACTCAGGAAACACTTTCTGGAATTCCCAAATTTACGCATTTCTCAAGTCGTTTGACGGTGCGTTTTAATTAGGGAATCGAGAAAAAAGTCAACATTGGCGGAGCGTCTGCGAAACGCACCAAGGGTTGCTGAAAGTTATGGTTTTCGCATCGTACGATGGAGGGCTTCGAGAGGTGATCTACTTGATCAAGCCGTATCGATGGAAAGATCTATGGACAAGATTTTGAGAATTCCTTGATTTACGCATTTCTCAAGTTGTTTGACGGTGCATTACAACCAGGGAATCGGGGGAAAAGACAACCTTGGCGGAGCGTCTGCAAGACGCTCCAGGGAACTTTTATCGCGTCGTGTGAGCTTAGTGTCGTAGGGTGCTCCTTGGGTTAAACAAGGACGTGTGGTGAAACCCTTTGCTCGAAACCCCAATGCTGGTGTAGTTTCGGGGCATTTTTGGGCTTCTAGGGGCAAAACGGTCATTTTGACCAGAGTTGGTTAGAAATGGTTAGGAATGGTTTGGTATGCTGTGTTGAGTGTGCAAGACTTTTCAGAGATGGTTTGAGAGAGTCCTTTATCGTTCAGTGGGGTTTGTGCCGTGCCGAGGCGCTCGGGGGTAAAACGGTCATTTTGACCGGTATGGGCAAGAATATTACCGGATTTGGACCAAATGGCGTACGGGGGACGCCTAATGGTTTAGTAACATTTTGGAAGGATGGGCTTATCGTTTTAAGGGATTTTGAACTTTCCTAAAACGTGCATGAAGGCCCAAGAGGCAGATTTGGTCGTTTTTCACCGAGTCGGGCTAGCAGGTGTTGGTGTTGACCTAGGTGTTGGTTCCCGAGACCGCCCGGTCTCAGAAAACTACCTGTACGGTGTTGGTCTCCAAAAACGCCCGTTCTTAGAGAGCTACCTGTAGGGGTGGTGTTGGTTCCTGAGAACGTCTGGTCCCAAAAAGCTACCTAGAAGGGTGGTGTTGGTCTCCGAGAACGCCTGGTCCCGAAGAACTACCAAATGATGGACATTCTACATTGGCGGGCTAGCAGACGCCAGAAGTGAACTGTCTGGAATTTATTGTGAGGTGTTGGTCCCCGAGATCGCCCGATCCCGGGAAGCTACCTAGATGGCGTTGGTTTCCGGGACCGCCCGGTCCGGAAAACTGCCTGGAATAATGGTGCTTAAGACTCCAGCGGATCCTTGTGGACCCAAGAAGCGACCAGTTGGTTGGATTGGAGATTGAAAGGCTCATCTTGAACCTGCATGTGTTGTGATGTTGGAAACTGAACCCGGTCAAGCCGGAGATTGCCGAGCGGGCAAAAATGGAGTGCTTACAAGAACCCTTCTTTATGGGGATTGTTTTGAAAACCATTTTATAAAAACCACTCAAATGAGTATTGGGGTCCATATGGTTGGTGTTTGGAAACCACTCAAGAGAGGGTTGCCTTGGAACCATTATAACCTTTAACTCAAGAGAGTGAACTTTTGAAAACCAAAATTTGAAAGGTGGTTTTGAAAAACCATTTTTTGGGGTGTAGAAACTAATTCTGATAAACTAGGGTTCATATAGTCAAAATAATAAAAAAAAAAAAAAAACCACTTAAAAGAGCATTCCAAGGGATCATTTCAACCACAAGGTTCAAGAGAGTGGATTCTACAAAATCAATATAGAAAAGAAGAGTTTGAAAACCAATTTTATGCCACATGAAATGCAAAGAAATACAAGGATGCAAAATAAAGTCAAGGGGCTTAAAGGAGAGTTTTCTAATATATGAAAATTGACCTAAGCTTCAAGGAACCAACTCTTGGAACCATTTTTAGGAAAACGCTTGGATATGAAATTTGAAGAAGACATAAAAATGAAATAGTGAAGGTTTTTAAAAAATGATGATGAAAATGAAAATGAGGCAAAGCATGCAATACATGAACATGGTAACCATATGCAAAGAGAGGTCATAAAATCATACAAGGCTATAGGCCACACCAAATTGCAAGGTGCTCTAAGGCCATGCCATCTTAAAGTAGGCTAATGAGAGATCCCCCTACTGTTAAATAAGGTGGCAACCCAAGAGGAGGGGTGAATTGGATTTATAATTAAAATTTAAAATTTAAAATAATCTAATACACTTAATTTTCAAGAGGTGAGATGCAAAGAAAAGATATAAAATATTAATCTAGCTATGTAATGCATAAGATAAGCCAAGATATGATCTATATGAGATTAGTACAAATGATTCAAGTGTGTGTGTTATATCTCAAGTATATTAAGACTATATATAAGAAAGATATTAAGCGAGATATAAAGAGAAGAAAAAAAAAGAAGAGATCAAACACAACGATTTAAAGTGGTTCGGTTGGCTCCTCTTATGCCAAACCTACGTCCACCTCCAAGGCTCCTTCCTTGGGCAAATCCACTATTCTTCAAATAGTTTTACACCACTAGCTTACTCATTTGCTAGTAAACCTTTACACCAAGTGTTTTGTTCCAAAAATACTCAAAAAAAATAACCTTTTTGTTTTGCTCTTCAAAACAAAGTACCAAGAGGATGTTTTTCTCCAAGTGTTCCTCTCAATCACTCAAGAAATAAATCACAAGAGTTTAACAACCCTTTTACAAATGATGTAGGGGAGTTGAATCTCACAAAAATAGATACAAAACTCTCAAGAGTTGAATAAAACAATAAAGCTCAAAAATGAAATGGAATGATGAAGAAATAAAGCTCAAAACTTGAAAATCTTGATGAATATCACTTTCTATGATCAATCTTTGTAATCGCTGGTGTGTCCTTGCTTCTCTTGTGTATCTTTATTTATAGACGAAGAGTAGTGGATTATTTGCAGCTTAAAATCAACTTCTAGTTGTTGGAGAGGTTTGAACACATTTCTTCCCGTTTGAACAAAGTTGCTGCCGAATTGAATTTCAGATATGATTTCTTCTGTTTCTCCTCAATTTTCTTCTTGATAACATTCGAATTTGAAAATTTCTATAAAAGACACGTTGTAGATTTGAAAGTCAACTTTTCAAAACCTCAAGAATCATGTTTATCCAACGGTCAGATCAAAATTTATTATCAAAATACTCAAGTTATCTCTTAGTTGGCATATTTGAATTTTTACGGAGTTATCTTCATTTCCACCTCAATTTTCTCCCTTATAACATTTGAATTTGAAAATGACTATGTGATAAAAGTTGTAGTGATAGACGTCATCTTTTCAGACCTACAAGAATCATGTCGATCCAATGGTCAGATCAAAAGTTATCATCAAAATACTCGAGCTATCTCCCAGTTGGTATATTTGAATTTCTGCAGAGGTATTTTATTTCCACCTCGATATTCTTTCTTATAACGTTTGAATTTGAAAATGACTATAAGATAAAAGTTGTAGCTCTATAAGTCATCTTTTTAGATAATAAGAATCATAGATATCCAACAGTTGGATCAAAAGTAATGATAAAATTATTCGAGCTATCTCCCAGCTGTCATATTTTGAACTTCTGCTCCAATATGTCACATTCCAGCTCAGTTTTGTCCCATAAGACATTCTATTCATGAAATCCTCATAAAATACCGCTTATAGAAAATTGAGTCTTATTTTTAATGCCATAAAAATCAGATCAATCTAACGGTTGAATCAAAAATTATATACATAATACTGAAACTATGTCCAATGAGCTTTATTGTCATTATCTTTGACTTAGTCTACTTCTTCATGCTATGCATTCCTTTTAAGTCCAAGACTAACAATAACTTCAAGAAATGTTAGAAAATTAACATTTAAAATATAAATAAAAAATTAAATGATTTATCATTGAAATGCACAATATATTTAAACTTTTAACATAAAATTCTTTAAAAATCTTAACTCATACATCAAACATACTTTATTATGAAATCTTAAGATTAATCAAATTTTAATCATTAAAGTATTTATATTTGTTATCATTAAAATCAATTAATAAGAACTTGAGGCTAACACCTACACAGTGGCTCTCACAAGCTTTCCTTTGGACATGAACTAAGAGTTCACTTGTTTCAAGCATGCAAGAAATGGAGGTAGAAGATGGAGGTTTAAAATAGAAAATAACCTAAGTAGGCTAGGAGGGAGAAGAGAAGAGTGAAAATAACAAAAATGTAAAAGAGAATACCACATTTTGCCTTTAAAGCACTTTCAAACTTCTATGAATGCTTTGTCTTGAACTTCAATGGCCTTAAAGAGGATTGAAGGGGCTAAAAATGAATCTTCTATGGCATTGGAAGCTTGGTAGGTGGAGTGTATAGGCTAGGGAGAGGTTGAATCTAACATAGGTGGTGTTAGGAGGGTGAGGTTTATATAGAATTTCGAGGTTCAGAGGCTATTTCTGCAAAGCTTGGCTACTATTTTCGATTCTGGAATATACAAAGGGGGATGCATGTATTTATAGGCAAGTTGGAAAAGGCTAGCGCATGTACTGAGCAAACTTTGCCCTAGCATGTGTAGTAATGTTCTACTGTTTGAATGCTACATGGCACACTCTGTACTAACTCAATCTTAGGAAGCAAGCCAAGTTTTGATTGATCTAATCAAAATCTGGGCACATGTAGCATACACTTCGCCACTAGGAATGTTCGTTTAAACTTTGTCTCGATAATTGTGCAATCCGAGAAAGATTTGGAAAAATCGATCCGGTCCATGACGTTTTCCTAGTGTTTCTCAGGAACCTAAAATTTTTGAGGAGCTTCAAAGGTGTTCAGAAGATTGAGATATCGTCTCGAGAAGCGTGCATAAAAATACACTTTTGTAGAGTATCTATAATACACTCTGTGGATGTTCAAAAATAGCAGTTTTTAGACCACGTGATTGGAGCATTTGGAAAGCGATCTCTCTAATCGGACTGTACAATTGGGAAGTGCTTTGGAAATGCTTTTGAAAATTTTCTAATTTATGCATTTCTCAAATCGTTTGACTGTATTTTATAATCAAGGAATTGAAAGAAAAGACAATCATGGTGGAGTGTTTGTGAGACGCTTCAGGAGTTACTAAAAGTGACAATCTTCGAGCCATACGATCTGGAGCTTCGAGAAGTGATCTTTCCAATCGGTCCATATCGATGGAAAGAGCTATGAACAAGTTGTTTGGAATTCCCTGATTTGCACATTTCTGAAGTCACTTACCGCTGCGTTATAACTCAAGAATCTGGAGAAAAAGACAACTCTAACAGAGCATCTACCAGACGCTCTAGGGGACTTTCGTTGAATTAGAAGTGTTTAGAGTCACGGGGCTCACCTTAGATTGACCATTGGCATATGATAGGATCTACTGGTTTGGTACTCAAAGCCAGTGTGGTTTCAGGACACGCTCTAGCCACTAGAGGTAAAATGGTCATTTTGATCAGAATTGGTCGAAAAGGGTCAGGATGGATTAGAGTGGCATATTAAGCATGCCGAACTATTTGGGGATGGTTCGGAAAGATGTTTTCACTGTTTGGTGGGATTTGTACTGTGTTGGGGTGCCGAGGGGCAAAACGGTTATTTTGATTGGAGTTGACTAGAATGGGACCGGAATTGGTCTGGATAGCACATTGAATATGCCTATTTGTCTAAAGACATCTTAGAAGGGTGGATTTACCGTCTTGAAAGATTTTAAACTTTCTCAAAGACGTACTTGGAGGCCCACGAAGCAAATATGGTTATTAAGCCTCTATTGGGCCTAGAATGTCCAAAAAGTGGTTGACTGATTGAATAGGGGTCTGAAAATTGATTTGGGCTTCAAATGTACCTACGAAGTTTTGAAAGGGAATTCAATCAAGTCAAAGATTGCCGAACGAGTAAAAATAAAGTGCTTACAGTTATAATTATAAAAATTAAAATATTAATGTTTTGTTAGTTTCCGTTTAAAATGGGCACATAAGCACTTTTCATTGGCTTCATAAACAAAAGTCATGAGGTTGAAATTATAACTTTTTGTAAACAAAATTGCTTAATTGTTTCACTGATAAATATAGATTTTAAAGTGTGATTTTGTGTAAAATACAATAATGCAAAATATAATTGTCAATAATAAATATATTTGGTACTAAAACACAAAATTGGCTTTCTAGATATTTTCTAGGTACACTGAAGTTAAAACTTTGTCTCTGTTTAAGGGTATAAATTATTTTCTATGGTACCAACTTCATATACTTATGGACAAAAAAAAAACTTACTTCACAAGGCTGCAAAGTAATACACATATTTTTAAAAATACACAAGCGTAATAATCCTAACTAAATAAAAGGCCATGTCATCAGTGGTGGGTATAATGTGGCAATGGTGAACTCAGGATATGTGTCGAGAGAGGCCAGAATTTTTTTTTTAATTTTGTAGAGAAAAAGTAATTTTTTTTAAATTTTGAAATGCCAATACATTTTAATTTCTTATAAGTACCCAAACATCTAAGAAGGCATAGAGGATTTGAAATTTTTGGGGATCGTGCAAAATTTTGTGTACATCCTATAATTAGATAAAATGTAATGCATTAATTTCTTAAATGTTGAATAATTTTATCTTACTCCTTTTAAAATTTAATGAATTTAATATTAAGAGCCCGTTTGATAGAGCTAAAATTTAATTTTTTTATTTTATTTTTTTGAGCTTATAGGTAAAAAAAAGTAAAAAAGTTTAAAAAATTTAAATTTTTTTACTTATAAACCAAAAAAGTCAAGCTTAAAAAAGTTGCACCAAATAGGCCAAACTCTCTCTCAACAAGAATTTTGGACCTGCCATGCATATTGAGTAAAATTACGAATAAGACAAAATTTAATCCCAAGCTTAATGTGAATAATACAACATTTCCAACCAAAAAAAGGATGTAAAATCAATTTTTTTGGTTTATGAGGTAAGGACAAAAAAATTAAAGACTCCTCAGTAGCCTCTCTTTTTCGCGGTCACCCACGGCATTCAGCTGGTCACTTAATTTTTTATTTTATTTCTCGTCTTTGTATCATCATATTTGAGTATTTTATTTTATATATCAACTCTATGTTGTCACTGTCTTTGATTTGAGTTTTTTTAACTTCTTACGCACGGTACACTGGAGCTTGTAAAGTAACATAACTGGTGTTACCTTCGGTTCTGACTTAGTTCTATTTAACACGTGTCATCAACCTAGTAGGCGATAGTAATCGGATGATTGATGTTTTGCCACAAACAAAAGAAAAACACAGGGGTCCATATCCATAGAAAATGTGAACATAATTTATTTGAATTAATTTCTAATCTTTACAATGGAACCATGGAAGTCATGAAGCCAAAAGCAATACAAAGATCAAAGTGGGAAATCGAAGCCCTACATTCCCTTTTCAAACTATTCTGTCTAGCCTAAGCTACAATCAATTATAACTCAACCTCAACAATGTGAAACTTCTGCTCCTCCTTAGGCATATGATCCAAGTTCAAAGTCACCAAACCAGACACTGGATCATACACAAAGTCGACCACGGTTGAGCCCACTGTGCACTTTCTTGGTTTCGCGGATGAGTAAGCACCAAACCGGCCACACCCCTTAACCTTCATCCGAACCATGGCAACTGATTTTGTGCTCAAGTTCTCAACCTGCATCCGAGCTAATTCATTTCTTTCACCTGTATATCCATCTTCTAGTTTAGACAATTGGGCACCATCTTTAACTTCATATCTAAGATCTTCTATTGCTCCACCAGCATTAAACATGTCAATGAGCCCCAAGGGTGCAAAGCTGAACCCAGGTGCCAAGGCTTTGATAGGTGTAACGGTAAATATGTCGTGTTCAAGGACCTTCAGAGATATGGGCATGGCAGCATTGTAAGGCAGAGTGATAAGCTCACCGCTCCGGTGACAGTAGAGAGCACAGTCACCATTCCAGGCAAGGTCCATGGAAACTTCACCGATGAGGTGGACATCGCGGCCCCTGACGAAGCCTGTTATGGCTTCGGATCGTGTTTGGTGGAACGTGTTCTTCCTTTCAATGCTGTTCCAGGCTGCACCTTGGCAGTTGTAGACTCCAAGAACTCCAGTGTACTTGTTCATGTTCCATATCTTCAATAAACTGAAACCAGACAATTTTTGGTAAGAAAATGACCATTTTATACCATAGAAAGTTAGAAAGAAGAGGACTTGAAATATGAAACGCGTTGCTCATTTCAGCTCAAAACTAGAGCACACCAACTTGGTGTGGAACCAAAAGGGATTTGGTTTTGCTAACTGGAAAAATGCCATCATATCTAGTCAAATTAAGACTGCTGTCTGGAAATGCTTTGTCATATTTAAAATGTGCCCCAAGTTTGGTGAGCTTGGACCTATTGATAAAGATCAAGGTTGGGCAAATGCCTCTATTCAAATTCAAGGTTTTAAAGTTTGAACATGACAATGACATTTCAATGTCCAATTGGTACCAGTATTGGCTTGATATTTAGAGGGATGAATATATATATATATATATATATATATTCTTAAATAAACTCCATCAGAAAGATGTGGCCAATAGCATTTTTTACAATTAAGAGTCATATTAATGTGTATTTCATTTTAAAGTAAAAGACTCTAATTCAGCTACTTTATCATGAACAAAATTTATATGAAAAATTTTATTCTTACAAAACTTTTATACACAAAATTTCACGAAAATGTAGCAATAACATTTTTAAAGTAATGAACAAAAATACCGGGTGTTTAGGTTTGAAATGAGTGAATAAAAAGTAGTGACATTGTTTTATATATAAATTTCCACAAAAATGCAATTTGTATAGCATTACTCATTTGATATTTGTATAGAAACTTGGGTTTAAAAAAAAATGCTTACCTAACACCATCACGGGCCGGGTCAGAAAACAGACAATCTTTGGTGGGTCGGCCGGGTAAGCGGGCTCTCAGGATTGACCCATCAGGCAAAACAAGCTTCTTTAGGATATCGAAGTTATGCTTTCCAGGTGCATCACTGTCCAAATGAACACAAAAACGTTAAACCATCTGTGAGTAACTGACCTATAAATATTCATAACATATAATATACTTACAAAATAGATACGATGATCAGACGGCTAGGTTTTCTTACCTAACGTAAACGGGCCCACCGCTGATGGCCCTGGCTGATGCATGATACTCGGCCGCCGGATGAAGGGAGTGAAACATGTCCCAATCAGGTTGCATGAATTCTCCGAGGAAGACGCTATTGTATGCAACCGCAGCTATGTGGATCGTGTGTGATACCGGATCACGTGGGTAGAAATCATCCGATGCCCTCACCACAGCCGTTTGTTTGGAGCTGTTCCATAGCATTGAATAGACAACAGCACATCAGAAAAGCTCCTAATTGAATTATACCTTCAGATGGTATACTATAGGTAAACTACAAGTAGCTCAGAAAATATGAAAATGTATAGGCTGTATTATTTATTCAACATATCACGTCGTCACCCCATAAAATATGACAACACTGAGAAAACATTAAACAAATGTTAAAGGAATTCTTGAAAAAAATAAAATAAAAAATTTCTTGGTTTTCCCAATGGAATCTTTCTTTTCCTTCAAATTATTAAGGTGTGAGAAATACTATTTACAGTTGAAGGCGTCTGATGATCACCTTAGACTGTAAATAGACTTTCCATTAAAGTGTACGTATTTGTCTCCCCCCCCCAACCAAAAAAAACATTTTGGAGTAAAATATGCACTAAGACCAAATATCCCCTTACAAGTTTGTTTGAAATAGGCTAATTTTAGCTTATGACTAATTTTAGTAATTTTGTTTCCAATTTATGGTTAAAAAAGTTAAAAACATTATTAAAAGGCCCTAAAAAACTAAAAATATAAATTTCTCTTAAACAAAACAGTTAAAGCCAGTTTGGTAAGGTTTTTTCGTTTAGTTTTTTTTTTAGTTTATAAAAGTAAAAAAAATTCTAATTTTTTTGCTTATAAGCCAAAAAAGCAAAATTAAAAAAAAATTGAAAAAAAATATATACTAAAAGACTGCTAATTAATTAAGCTCATCCAATAGAGCACTTTGTTTATTATTACAAGGGATTAACAGAAATATTAGAAGTTTAAAAAAAAGATATTTGAAAAACAAGTAAGCAAACAAAAAACAAGAACAGACTTGAAATTTGAAGAGAGACCATAGGTATGTGTGTGCAAAAGATAAATATGAGAAACGAGAAAGTGGGAAATGTACCAGTAAAGCGCATCAGTATTGTGGCTCATGCAAGCAATGCACCCATTATCAGGAAAGTTTCTAGCCACAGATGCATCAAGGGCTTGATGGTACTGCCTGGTGAGCTCAACCCTACCACCCAAACCTGTCCCAAGTGTCTCCAATATGCACTGCGCGTCCACCTTAACGCCATCTATGCCCGCAGAGGCCAAGTAGCTATGCAACTCACTGTAAAACTTGTACACATTCTTGGGGTTCACCAACCCCAAACCTTGCACGGCCATTACATCACTCTTCCATCCTGGCTCATTCTCCACCACCCCCTTCGACACCGTTGGATACTTCATCAACGACCCATATTGCTCCATCTCCTTCTCCCCCGGCCGCACCCCACCCCAGTACCCAGTAATCGCGTGCCACACATACACGTACTTCAACCCGTGTTTCTGCTTCGCTATGTTCACTATGTTCTTAATCCCCACCGTTGGATCGTCCTTCTTTTGGAACTTCGCGTTTTCTTTGATCCCGGTTAATCTCAACAATGGCGGCTGCAGCGGTGGTGGTTGGTGGTGTTGCTCCGGTTGCGGGTCACCTCCAACTGACTGCCAGCCGTCGTCGATGATGACGAATTTCGGAGGGGTTTCGCCGGCGGCGAGACTCTGGAGGCCGGCTTCCACCCCCTCCTGGGTTACTTCCTGGTAAAATGCGTCCCACGTGCACCACCCGAAATAGTCAACGATTCCTGGCAATTTCTTTTCATGCCTTTGACGGAATGTGTTGAGATGCAATTTAACGGCCCTGATTGCATCTGTGATGGTCCCGAACGGGTCCGTCCCGGCACCGATGTATACCGAATGAGCGAATGCAGACGATGTCGTTTCAACATCCCCGCTCTCCAAACAAAGCTCGAGGTCGTCTTGGGAGTTACCTTGAAGACAAGCTCGGAATGATCCTTCAATCAGAGGGAGGAAAACAGTGTAGACTTTCTGATTATCCTCATTTCCACCGTCGGATTCGATGTGGGAACCATCTTTGGTCTCGAGCAATAGGAACTGAGTCTCCAAGGGTATGTCACGCCCTTGGTCCCCCATTTTCTGAGCCATCCACCATAACTTGAACCTAAAGCATGCCAAGAACCGTACGTCACGTAATTTCCCCAAAGACACCACGTGCCTACTGTTCTCCCCGTCGAACACAGCGCCGAGAAACACCCCCTCCGCCGGAGCCGACGTCGCACCGGACGTAGCTATCACATTGTCTGGTACGTCGGTGAGGATCGTCCGGTCCTTCACCACCAACTTTCTATCCGCAATCCGAACCGCCGGCGTGATCGTCATGGGTTCCTCCGCCCTACTTTCTTTCTCTAGCTTTCTCTCTCTTTCTATATAAACAGATCCGATTTCACTCCTCTGCAATATATATAAGAAACTATATATGAAATCTTATACACACACACATATATATGAAAGTTGAAGACCCAGAATGATATATTTACCTTGAAAGCGAAAATGGAAGGGAATGGAGATACAGAAAAATAATCAGATGTGATTGGCTTTCTTCGGGTATTCTTTGATATGCGAAGAGAGTTAGCAAATGAGGAAGCGAATGTGAGGGATTGGATGTGAGGCTGGCAATTTATAGCGGTGGCGATCGACGGAGAACAGCTGGCTTTTGATAGATGCACCACCATAGTTTACAATGGTGAGTCGGTGACTCTCCCTCGGTTTCTTCTGAGTTTAGATCTTGTTTATCTGCGTTGATTTGGTCGTTGAACTCCACGTTGGATACAACCTTGCACCAATCCAGAAACTCGTTTTTGAACCGGACAAGCCCTTGATTGACCACAATATTCTATCAGGGTAGATAGAATACCACTATCGAAGATAATCCAATATGCCACGTGGGTCGTGCTTTTTTTCTTGAAGAGTTTGTCTCGATTGCAATAATCATTAATGTGATGATCTGTTTCCACGTCAGCGGTTCTCGCTTATACCGAACTTACGCGCTGTGATGATGACGTGGTGCTTCCCTTGGGATAATTACAGGTGGCGTCAGAGGAGTCAGTTCCTTGACGGCTAATAATTTCTTGGGTTAAAGTCTAGACCACGTAAATAGGGAAATATAAAAAAGAAAAATATTCACTCGAATTTAAGACCTTAATTACTTCTTATAATGACATATCTCTGTAACATGATCCTTTTATGCTACAAAATTGAAGGGAAGAAGTTTTCATCAAGCCAAATAGTCATTTTTCCACTTATTTTTAAACATTCTATTTCTTGAACGGAAAAGTTTCGCAATTGGTTTTAGTTTTAAAATTTTGTTTTTGTTTTTCAAAAGGAAAGAATGAAAACTGATGTAGAAAGCTCATTTTTAGTAAAATGTTTATGAAACACATTAGTTTTAAGAAATAATTTTTAAGTAATTTTTAAAATTGACAAAACCTATAATCCTCGCAAACAAAAATATCATGCTTTTAAAATTCTCATTGTTTTTGTTTCTAAAAAAGGAACTAAAATTATAAAAACAATATCAAACGGTACTTTAACTTTAATTTGGAACATACAAACAACTCTAAATTCATAAATTTTATATATTACATAAATAATAACTAATCATAAAAGAATATAAAAAAATTAAAATTAAAATTTTCATACATAGCATAAAGACAAATTAATCCCTAACGGCCATTTCTTGTGGTTGGAGAAAAGGGTAATTTACCGTTACTATCTTACTCTATAATTAATTGGCTAGGTCAATCATGGGGATCCATTATGTGAAGAAAATGTTTTTTTTTCTAATATATTATTTTCGTGGCAGCTAAGCATTGTATTGTTGAGCACTATAAGTTCGCCGCCGTTGAAAATTTGGAACTAGTGGCAAAAACATCTTGCGTTAAGGAACTGTGGTTAGACAAGGAACCCACGTTACCCAATAGGCATCGTACATGTGGAATGTTCTGCGAGTCCTACTAGGTGTTTGATTTCCTTAATTAAAGGAGTTGATGGGGTGAGCTGGAAATCATTATGGGATAAACGAAAACTTTATGTGGAGAAATAATTCAACAGTGCACGCAACCCAAGTCCCATATTACAGGTTGGGTCCAACAGAATCATAGAATATCATTACGTTTTGATCTTCACAGCAGTCCATTTTTTTAATTAAAATGTGAAGGTTGCTCTAGTATTAAAAGAAACTTAGGGTACATTTAATAGGTCTTATTCAAACTATGTTGGGCTTGGCACCAAAAAAGTCAAAATTTTTTATTTTTTATTTTTTTCTTTTATGCTAGTATTAGTTTATAAAAGTAAAAAAAACTAAAAAAAAATTTATTTATTTTACTCATAAACCAAAAAATAAAATCAAAAGAGCTAAAATAAAATTGTATCAAACAAAGCGTGTAAATTCAATTCCTGTATTTTGTCTTATATCGAAATAGCTTAATTTATCTCCATACTACAAGTTTGACCCACTAAGATCGTAACAGCTCCATAAGATGATTTTGCATGATTGGTGCATAATTGTAGACATGGATTTAAAAAAAAAAAGTTCCATAGATTTAATAAAATTCGGATTTCAATTGGAAACTCAAATTTGAATTGAGTCAATAAAACTTTAATAACGAATTTGGAGTACTAAACCAAATAGTTGACATTCAAATTTTATCTTTAGCTCGTTTAATTAAACATACTTGATTTAACCGTGATATAAATAAGAACGATGAGATGCCTACTTTATGGATTCATTTGTTAGAAGAGGAAAGAAATTCTTTAAAAAAAAAGAAAGAAAAAGAATGGAAAACCGATGCTCACAATTGACAAAATCATAGACATTTTAATCTTTTATTCAGTAAAACAAAATAATGCAATGTTCAAATTTTGGAAAAATTCACGATGTGTTTTGTTTGATGAGAGAGAGAGACAGAGACAGAGACAGAGAGAGAATTTCTATCTAAAACAAATGAAGCTTTTTAAAAAAAATAGCAAATGATAAAGGAACGAAAACAATAAAAAAAAATACCTAATTTCATAATATAAAATGATATGATCTTGTCAATTATTCAATAGCATAGTAGCACCAACTACTACCTCTTACATTTAAATTTATAAAATACTATAATCAGCCGCATGTGAAAACGCTCAATGCCGGAGTGTTCATCAAGTTCGCTTGTACTAGTATTACTATTTAAACTTTATAATAAAAGACTTATAAAATATAGCGGAGAAAAAAAAAAGTTATAAAAATGTAGTAATTGAAATCACGACCACTATTTTCCTATTCGTTGTTAGGTTTTCATCCTAATTTGCCCATAAATCACATGGTAGGTTAGCCCAACCATGATATCTCATCATGGACGTCATCGTCCGACCTTGGTTAAAGCCGTACGAATTTCTTTGCTCATGCTTCTCGGGCGCTTCTTGGGCATTTGCGTAAAAGACAAAAAGCCTCACAAGTAACCAGAACCTAACCTTTTGTTTTTTACTCTAATTGTATGTTCTTTCACGCCTGCCTAATTTGTCTTAACATAAAGTAAGCAAATTGCCATTCCCCACCCAAATTGCAAGTAAAGGTTAGGTGGCTGTCTCGCACAGTTTTTTTTTTTTTTTTTTTTCAGTTTTTTTATTTTACTTTTTAAGGTTATAAGTAAAAAAAAAAAGTTACGTTTTTTAGTTTTTTTTTATTTTTATAAGTTAAGACTAAGCATAAAAACCAAAAAAAGTTAAAAAAAAATTGGACTTTTTTTAAAGTCAAGCCAAAAGGGTTGAAATAAACCCTACTAAACAAACCCCAGGTCTAGAAACAGACATAGCAACACTCACACATCATGAAATGTTCACCATAGAGGTGTTCATGTGTCAGGTCGGGTTGGGAGTTACCCGTCATCCGACCTGATCAGATCGGGTTAAAGAATTTTAGAACAGCACTCAACTTATAAGGTGATTGGATTCGGTCAGGTAAGTTCGGGTAGAAAATATATATATATATATATATAAGTTTTGGTGTAAAAAAAATTGGATTGGTCAAGTTGGGTTAGATGAATAAAGGCCCGCCATCCAAATCGAATATAATTGAGTTAATTGAAATCCATTCATTATCCACCCAAAACTAACTGATGGAACCATAAAATCAAATCGGGTCAGTCAATTAGTTTATTGAACAGCCCTAGTTTACCGTCCATTTGTTGCATCACCAAAAAAAAAAAAAAAGAAGTTAATATGTAATCAATCTCACCATCTATTCAAATTTTGTTTTTTAAACCCAGAATACAAGATATATAATAGCAGGTTAGTGGTAATCTTAGTGGGATGAGTCGAACTCGTGACCAAATAAGTACACAAGTGGTGGAGTTTTTAGTTGTTTATTTGCTCTAAAATTTTATGATGTCTTACACAAAAATTAAGACAAGCCTTTTTATTTTTTTTTTTTAACAATGGGCTTTTAGTTATATTTTTCTACACTTAGGCTATCATAATTGGCTAAATTACTAACCACGAAAAACTTAGGTACAATTGTTGAGGTATAGGTGGTGAAGGTAATGTTTAAGCAAGTTGTTTGATCCTTTTTCTAAATTCATAAATGTTCTACATTAATATTGGACAATAGTATTAAAGCATAATGAATCAATATTAAATTAGGGATAATGTTACTTTATTTTTTATGGTTTGAGCGAACATCACATAACGAACATGAGAGGCGGTATTTGCTTTTGACTAATATAAAATATCTCTTTTGTCCCTCATTACCAAGTGAATATATAATTTTTTTATGATTTGAATTTAATTAAACCACAATCGATTTAGTAAAATAATAAAAATAATCTCACGAATGACAATTGTATATGTTCATATAAAATAACAAAATTATTTTTTTAAAGTACCATTTTAAAACTATTAACTTCAAATCATATAAAAATTATAAGATAATCATCTAAAAAGTGATATTACTATACGGATACGTTAACTTCTATTGATCACGCATATAACATATTTGTCACGTTCTTATCATGTTGTCTTAGCCACGTGTAAAGCTTTACCCTAATTTACAATTAGTTCGGAGAATAATCCATGGGAAACGCGTGCGGTAAATAACTTTTTCCAGCAAAATTATCTTTGACACGGATCTCAATGTCTGCTACATTTGTCTTCACACGTCATCAGACATCGTATCCAATCGTTGCCTTATCCCTGTTTGTTGCCTCAGTCTCACAAGTCACGTGCTTTTAGCCGTGCGATACTCACAAGTCGCGATCAACTAATTGTCTAACCGTCAAGTGCGTGATCAAGCAGACAAACTCGCTTTCCATCTATACCACGTCAGGTATGGTTCCACGTGTTGTATTACCAAAGCGAGTAGTTTTTTTGTGTATGTGGCGAGCGGAGTGAGATTGTATTTCTTGTCGCGTCACAGCTATGTTCTTCCGTGTCGCGAAAAGAAAGCGCGCCTGCTGGAAAAGGTCAAGGACTGACTCGGTGCTTCGCGAAGTTTGATAAACTGATGGTTCTCTGGATGAAGGGTCTGGAAAAGATCATAGGCGTATGAGGCATGGCCTTAAATTTAGGTCGAATCTATTGGTATATAACCAAAATTATAAAAAAAAAATTGGAAAATGTGAAAGGATTTTTGGCGACATAGTAATGAAAAGAGAAAACAAAAATAACAGTTTAATACATAGCGGACATAGAGGTGACAAATGAACGAGTTTAGATGAATTTGAGTTGAGTGTTTATGGCTTGCAAATTTAAATGAGTTAGTTTAAATATGTCCAATAAATATGTGAATTGAATTTGAACAAACTTAATTGGACACAAGTTGAAAGCATGAACTCAAAACCAACCCGTTGATGCTGGTGGGAGCAGTGTTAGTGAAATAGACCTTACCCAACATTTTGTTTTTGAGCCATTGAAATTTGAAATGAAACCATCACCATCACAACGAGTGGAGGAGCCAGCGGCGAACATGAGAGTCTCTTTGACTGTGAGGATTGGAAATAACAGATCGTCTCGCATTACATGCGTTGATATGACTTTTAAAAATTGTGATTCCAAAGGTTCGCCGTTCAGAGTCACTGTCCCCGTCAAGCTTCCCTTGGCGATTCGATTCACCAGCGCATTGATCAGCGTCGACTTTCCAAAGCCGCTGGCACCGAGCACTGCCTGTGGTTGCCACCAACCCCACTGCCACCGACCCCATCGATTTAAAATGTGCTGCCTGTGGTTGCCACCACCACTTCAACCACCATGACGACGACCCCAACACCACCACAACCCACTTCATTGACTTCCACCTCCACTACGACCACCCCGTCTTTGGAGCTCACTGTTATCCTCCCCCTCCCCACCACCGCCGCAACAACCATCGTTATCACCGTAGGAGCAAGTGAACTTCAAGAGCCAAGAGAATCAGGAATCCAAATAGGGTTGGGGTTTTATGTTGTGAAATGGGTTTGTATAGGTTTGTTTTAATTAGGTGTTTAATGGGTCTAGTAGGTTAACTCATTTAAGCCCATTAATTAGTAAGTATTTTGTAACTAGCCCAATAACAGCCCATTTATTATAATTATTGAATTCAAACACATTTAAGATAGACATAGTTGGGTGGGTTGATGGTTATAGGCTCACTTTGTCAGCCCTAAACAAACAATATAATAAAAATATTATCATGTATTAGAATTTAACTATGCTTTATTTTGAATTTGTAGAGAGAAGAAAAAAAATAAAATGAAAGAGAAGAAAAAAAAAAATAACTGGATGACTACTCTCCCTCCAAGCAAACGAAACCTTGTTGCAGACTGGGAACTTTGAGAATTAACATAATTGCTTATTAAGGGCATTATTTTCCCTTGGAACAAGACTTAAAATTTCCTTTAATTTCATGCACAAGGAGAAAAACAATTGACATGGCAAACACATACTTAATAAAGGTAAGATTTGTCTTTTTTAAAATACTTTTAAGAAAACAACTATAATCAGTGATGGAGCTAAAAAATTTATTCAGAAGGGGCAACTCTTAATGACAATCCAATTTTTTTTTTTTAAATTCACCCATGAGACACTTGACTTCCTTATATATGTATAATACACGAAAAATAATATTTTTTCAAAAAGTTTGTACATAAAATTTCAGTAAAACGATGTGTTTGTAATTGAAAGCCATCATTATGAATGTTTATTTTAAAATAAAAGGCTAATATTCAACCACATCACTTTTTACAATAATTTTGTATCAATTATATTTACATATATATCATTACTTGTAATGTATATAAGCTTATATATAAATATGTAAAGCAGTCTTTGAAAAAAAAAATGACTATTTGAGAGTGATATTTACATATTTATAGGTGAAAAATTTACAAACATATCAAAAATTGTATGTGAAAATTAAATTTTTAACTATTGAATGAGACATTTATAAATTTTCAGAGAAGGCAAATTGACAAAATTTTTTAAAACTATGGATAAAAATATCATTTTTGAAAGT
This sequence comes from Euryodendron excelsum, assembly GCA_033060915.1. Classification (NCBI taxonomy): domain Eukaryota; kingdom Viridiplantae; phylum Streptophyta; class Magnoliopsida; order Ericales; family Pentaphylacaceae; genus Euryodendron; species Euryodendron excelsum. The sequence goes on along the minus strand of CM065393.1, from coordinate 29,541,662 downwards.
TGAAAGGGGGAGGGGGGGGGGGGGGGGGGGGGGGGGGGGGGGGGGGGGGGGGGGGGGAAGAAGAGGAAGTGCCCGTCTGGCTCTGAGTGGCTCTGCCATATCATGTTTGAGTTGTGATATACATGAGTGGGAGGTTACTAGCTGTTGGGATTGAATCTTAGATACGGTGATAAAAAATTGCTCAAAATTTATTGTCATTTCTCAATTTTTAGTTATTCTATTTGAGCCCTTTGCATTTCAAGTCGTTAATGATAGTGAGAAAAGTTTTCCACCATAACTTTTGTAATCATTTGAGAATTATTTAGCTAATACACAATAAAAGATTAAAAAAACATTCGAACTAATGAGTAAACGAAATATTTTGTTAACTTGTATTTATCATATCATAAACTGAAGCTAAACTTCACATGAAGATACTGCTTGTTCCTCTCTCAATTTTTTTGGTTCAGTCCCTTTATTTTCTTTTAGCTTATATCTTAAAAATAGCTCAACCTTAAAAAATGTATTGATTTTCAATAATATTTACCAAAACTTCTAATTAATCCAAAAATATTAAAATAAAGAAATTATTGGTAAAGGTAACACTTTTGCACAACTTGAAAGTTGAAATTACCTATTTTTTTGGCGCGAAAGCTGTACTCAGTTCATTACCCTCCAAAATTAGGTTTTTCTTCCTCCACTCAAAGCCAACGTCCCTTCACTCCATCCTCCAAACCCTGACCAAAAAAATGGCAAATTTCTCAGATAAGCTCGAAGAAATCAAAACCCTTTTGTCCTCAACCACCACATCACACAAACCCTTCGCATACTCAACCCTCTTACATCTCCAAGAACAGTCCGGTTCTAGCACCGACCCTTCTCCGATTCAATCGCTTGCTGATGCTTCTCGCTCTCTCCTCTCTTCAATCCTCACGGATGTCTCTGATGACGACGAAGAAATGTGAGTTTCGCCCCAAGTTCTTTGGCTTTGATTTATTTTTTATTTTTTATTTTTTTAAGAATTCATAACTGGTATAGCTTTTTGTGTTTATATATTGATTTTTGTTGGGTTTTCAGTGCTGCCCAGGCCTTGAAGTGTTTGGGTTTCATGATTTACCATCCGACCCTCGTAGCCGCAATTCCAGGTCGGCGAAGTTGATTTTTTTTTTTTTTTTTTTTCTTTGGGTGCTTACTTGGAGGTCCCATTTTTTTGTCAAAGTGCTTATTTTGTACTAAAAGAATTGTATAGTAGTATTCGGCGGATCAAAAATTCATTGCTATGTAAATGTACATAGCCATGTATGCATGTCATAAATTGAGTTTAATTAGAGCAATTAGATTTACAGAGAAAAAAGTAGAAACCAAAGAGACATTGACATGGTGTTATTGAACGGAAAAGAGCAGGAATCAAATCATGGAATGAAACTAAAGGGGACTCCTGCATACTCCTTTTCGTAGAAGACCAGACATTACTGATGTATTATACACCCTTTTTGCTCATGTGGTAAAACAAGGAGTGTGGTTGATATTTTTTTCTTTCTGTTTCTAATTGTGCTTTTTAAAGATGGATAATAAAGGCTTCCCAAGTTTATTCCAAAGCCTTTCTTTGAGACTGAAAACTGCCCCCTCCCCTCCCCGGTACTTGATACTTTCCTGCATTTGCGGGCTCTTGTAGGTCCCTCTGGGCCAGCTTCCTAGCAGGTAGGGGCCACTATGATCACACCCAAGTACAACCGCTATGCATTGGTTGCCTCTACTACCCTTCACTTAGCAAAGCAGCGCCCCCCTTGGTGGTTGGGGACGAACACACATACATACAAGATTATTTTCTTGAATGAAAAAGGAAAAAGAGCTAGATTGGAATGTTAGACAGTTTCAAATGTGTGAGAATGTTAAAAATGTCTTAGGGCTTGAAGATTGAAATCAAAAGTGGGTTTGGTTTTATGCCTTTAGGATTGGCATATTTATTATTTGAATTCACTGGTATTGACAAAGGGAAGAGCGGATTCTGAAATTAAAGATGTGGTTTTGGGGCATTGCAGGGGATGATGCTAATCTCATTCTGGATTCATTGACTAAAGTCATCACAACCACCAGAATGAAGGTAAATTTTGAATAATTAGTTGGTGGTGAATTGCCATATCTTTGTTTGAGTTGTGTCTGGAGTTTTTATAACATGTTTACCCTGTTGATCACAGTCCGTTTGTAATTTAGGAGTGTGGTGTATGTCTATCCAGCAATTTGATGCATCGTGTTTGTCTGCAAACTTCCATTCTTTGTTGAGGGCAATTGTTCATGCTCTTGACAATCCTATCGGCTCCCTATCAACAACATTCGAGGCCATCCAGGTAATTTATTTGTTTACTATAGTTATCTATGTGCTTATTATATTAATTGAGTGGATAGGCAGGATTGTCTAGTTAGTTACGGGGAAATAGTACTGTTTCTTCCAAGTTCATCTGGTAGACTATTCTTCAACATCCTGAGATATGACTCTCCAAAGAACACATCTTGATAGTGAAGCCTTTTAGATGTCATATTCACTAGCTTAAAAAATATGTGAAGGAAGAGACTAGGTAGGTACTGACTAAAAACTTCAACTTATCATATGGCACATATATGCAGTGGGGCAGTGTGCATTGTGCATATGTAGATGCAGTGGCGCTGCTATCTTGGAAGGAGATTCATGTTGTATAATAGTTAAGTAAGAAAGGGACAGCCTAGTGCATAAGGCTCTGGCCACTGCGGGGTCCGGGGAGGTTTACATGTACGCAGCTTGACTAAGTACCATGTTATGATAACTATTATATGTGTATAATAGTTAACTAAGTACCATGTTTTGTTTTATTTCTATTGTTATAAGTTCAGAATGGATCCTTGTCATCTGCGAGAACCACAAGAAGTTGACTACTCCAGTCACCATGCTTTTAGTTCCTTCCTTCTCTCCAGAGGCAAAGGAAGAAGTAAAAAACATGCCAACTGTGCTTATTGTATTTTGTTTTGTTTATAAAATGGAACGGAGAAAGATCCGTTGTCTAACTTGCCATTTGTCTACATCTGCTTAAATGCTGATACCAACTTTGAACTTGATCTCTTTGCTCTGCTGAAGAAATAGCTTTGAGAAGTCAAAAAAAGAATTAACATTATTTGTTCTGTGTACTTACGAACTAAAAACAGATTGTTGATGACAGTTGTTAGGTAACAATTTGTAGTAGTTAGCTATTTCTGTCAATTGGAATGCCATTGAGATTCATACACGTCTATCTGGATTTTGTGAGATGTTGGATCCTTATTGAGCCTAAATATTCAGAAATTCTAGTGAAAAAATTCCTATTGTTGGTTTAGTGGCATACGCACTATATTTGGTGCTAAATTGTGCTTGTTTAACAGAACTGTTGAATTGTAAATTTTATGGCCCACTGTTTCTTGCTAACTCGTTGCTATTATTATAGGCTGTGATGAAGTTAGTAACTCAGTTAAATGAAAAGATGAGAGATACATCAAATGTATGGGCTCCTCCGATCTACAGGAGACTTGTCAGCATTGATAAAAGGGTGAGAGATATGTCAGAAAGATGTCTGCTAAAGATCAGGTCTACAATATGTCCTCCGCCATTAACTCTCTCTAAGGTATGAGGGCCTATTGTAGTCATTACATTTCATTCTTATGTCCACCAAGGTGCATGTGCATGATTTGCTCAGCCAAAAAGGTTGATCCATAAAGGATAAAACCAGCATTAATATTCTAAATACATTCTATTGAAACCAAACGACTATAAGATGTGAAGACCAGTTCCAACTGACCTTCTATTTTAGTACAACAATACTCATTGGAGTTAGGGAATTGAATGTAATTTAGTCAATAGACTTTTGTTCCCCCTTTTCTTTTGCCCTTTGAGCTCAAGGCTTTGTTTATAATTAGTCATCATATTGCAGCTAATGTATTTAATTAAGCTAGTAGAACAAAGAATTCCTTTGAATATCAATAATTGAAGCATGCTTCCTTTTAAATTACCATCTTTGCAACCTGAGGTACTTTTGGATGTGTGTGGCACTTTGGGGATGTTTGGACATAGCTTATTTTACTAGCTTATGGCTTAAGCTTATAGCTTATAGCTTATACCTTATTTTTGAAATGTTGTTTGGCTCACCCTCAAATAAGCCACTTAAAAAAGCCACTTTAAAAAGCTGTTTACCAGAACTCTACTTAAAAAAGCCACTTATAGCACATTTTTATAATTAAAAAAGTGGCTTTTGAAAATAGCTTATAGCTTATAAGCTGCTGGTCCACTTATGGACTTTTCACATTTTTGTATCTTTCACTGATTAAGGGGTTGTTTGGATGTGGCTTTTTTTAGTAGCTTATGGCTTTTTAAAACTCTGTTTGGCTCTCCGCTAAAAAAAGTGTCTTTTTAGTACTAATTTAAGCTTGAAAAAGCCATTTAAAAAAGTAGCTTTTTAAACCTAGCTTAAGCTTATAAGAGCAATCCAAGCACCCCTTAAGTCTCAACATTGTCAATGGTAAGAGATAAGTAACTTTTCTTTTTTTCTTTTTTTTTTTTCTGGTCAGGCTCAATTACCTGATTTTCCATGGATTTTGTCTTGTTTGTAACTCCATAACCATAGTAAGTTTAGTTTTATTCGAAGGATTTGAAATCTTTTCCAGGCTATATCACAGTACTAGCATAGACTCTCTCTCTCTCTCTCTCTCTCTCTCTCTCTCTCTCTCTCTCTCTACATGTATGTATGAGTGCATGTGCAGTGTGCGCATGTGTATGTAAGAAAGAACCATAGTGTGCACAAGTATATTTGACAATGCAGATTGAGCTCACACTTAAAACCAAAAATCTATTTAACAAAGGGTTTGAAGTTTTAGTCAATCAGACATGACTGATAACTGAGTGTGGAATATGATCTGTGTAATGTACTTTTAACTTTGGATTTTAGGGACAAACTCCAAATTTACCTAAATAAATTCTTCAGTACTACTAATTCTGTATTAAAAATTTTCCGTGCTTAATTTTCAGTTTTGCATTTATTTTTTCTAAAAAAAAAAGGAAGGTTTTGTTGTAACTTGTAACACTGACTTGCACTTTTGTGGGTTGAATGCAGACCCCAAGCATTATTTCTGAACTTTCAGTTTACTTGTGATCATTTCTTACTTATTTTTATATTTTAAACTGCCTTAGATTTGTAAATTAAAATTGTGTCATACATCACAATATATTTACAGTTTATTAGTCCAACCGATTGATTGGGTGGTTGAACCTGTAGCCTGGTGTCCACACTCTTCAACTGTTGATGCACAGTCATTGTTTGGGAATCATGTTTACAACAACGAAATAAATCTAGGCCTGCCACAAATTATAAATGGAGCTGAGTAAGAGGTGGCACTAACACAGCTGGCATCTGGTTAGTCAAGGAATTACAAGGTGAATAATTATTAAAGTGTGATTAATTGATAAGGAAGTTAATATAAATATGTTGAACTCTAGAAATTTTAATCTTTGAAAATATTTGACGTTTAATAGACATTTTCTAAATAAATTATGTTACCCATTTAGATACCTAAATCAAGGATCATAGACCAAAAAATACTATTCGAGAGTTCACCATCTTGTTTTCTGAGCCTTTTATGTAGGCCAGTGGTGCATTATCCCTTAGATGTTCAAATATGAACACCTTCCCAACTCTATAATGACAGGGAGCATCAAATGAGTGTAGAAGATTTTGAATACGTTGACATCCATTTATAGTACTTCTAGCTGTAATGTGGAAAACAATGCATATCAAATATATTGGAGGAGGCTGGAATTCTTCCATTTATGCACTAGGTACATGCCGACCTCACACTTTTAGGTTAAAAGTTGAAGGTTAAATTGTTTAACTTTATGGGTTTTCTACGATCATTACCTTGAGTAGAGATACAAGAAGTAAGCTTCAGAACTGAAATATTTTGCAATGTTTTATGGCTCTTGTCATGCATAATTTTAACATGTGTTTTCATATTTCTTGAACAGGCCCTTGTCATAGATATGAAGAAACAATTGTTTCTTGGGATGAAGGAGTTGCTAAACCATGGCATGAAGATTCAAACTATTCAAGCGTGGGGATGGTTTATTCGCCTATTAGGACCTTATGCTGTGAAAAATAGGCATTTGGTCAATGAGATGCTAAAAATTCCTGAGCAGACATTTTCTGATGTAGACCCACAAGTCCAGATTGCCTCACTGGTACTCCTTCAATTCCTGATATGTTAAGCATTTTTTCAGTACTTAAATATTGGTGTTTCTGATCAATTCAAACAAATTAGATTGCATTTTGAAATACTTTTGATGCCCTCCCAAAAAACTAGTTGTGTTCAAAACCTTGCCAACATATTATTTAGGAAGGGATGTATTTGGCCTTTTCCCTTATCGAATTTGTCCATTCACAACCAACAACCTGACACTGATGGTGAGTGGGATGGTTTGGCCCAAGAAGACCTAATTGACAGCAGTCAAGGGTTCAATATTTGGATCTGGGATTAATGAAGTTGAGATGTCCAGTATCATTTGGAAAAGAAATGGGGCTATTCATGAGGCACTTTCCAGAAATTTGCGTGTATTGATACTCTTGCATGGTTCACAGCAATCTTGAAGATGATTAATGTAGCTATGATGACAGTCTAAGGTGTGGAATGAAACCGACTATACTACATCTCTATAATAAAATAAAATGTATATCTGAACCAAAATTTCCTTTAAATTTCTTTTATTTATTTGGTGCTTTTTTGGGTTGTGTGTTGGGTCAACTTATTCATGTGCTCAGTTTTTTTTTTTTTTTTTTTGCGGCTGGGCTAGGACCCTAGATATTTAATCCCAGGTCAGACTGATGAAGTTAATCTGGACGTCCACTGGTTACAACAAGTATAGTTTACTAACAGAAAAGCCTTGACATGTGCATAACATGTATTGCTTATTACAGTGTCTCCAGGGTACTACTTCCTTGATGGCTGGCCCAGAATTTCTTTCTAAACAAAGTTGTTTTAATATGCTCACACACACACACACACACACACACTCAAACACATTCAATTCTTGTCTCAGGTACTTTGGAAATGAAATTTGTGCTTCCAACTTGCAGGTTTCCTGGGAAGGTTTGATTGATGCTCTTATTCGACCTCCTCCTATAAGAGCTCCTGAGACAAATACCATGGCTGAGCATGGTATTCATCAAGGGAGAACATGTGAAGGGAATAATAGTGGAATGGAAGGAGAAGGATTCTCCAAGAGCATAAAGCTCATAATGACGCCTATAATAGGAATCATGTCAAGTAAATGTGACATATCAGTTCACTCATCCTGCTTTAACACATGGTGTTATCTGCTGCACAAACTTGATACCTCTGTCAACTGTCCTTCAATAATAGAAACTGTTTGGGAGCCAATATTTGACACAGTGTTCCGGGTTGGACCTGACTGTAAGAGCACCTGGTTATGGAATACCTGCCTAGATTTGCTTGATGATTTTTTGTTGACAAAAAGAAGAGATGTGGATTATGACTTGAATAACCAGGTAAATTATCAACTATCAGCTAAATCCCCTACTACAGGTCCGCCAATATCTTGTAAATACTCATGGAAGAATTATCCCATTAAATGGTTGCCATGGGATCTGAATCAGTTGGACTTCTCCAAAAAGATGATTCGTATTCTTATCAGTCAAGGATCTATAGTGACTGTGCCCATGGAAGTCAAGGGTTTGTCATATAATGCTGCCTTAAGGATATTCAGATCTCTCCTGAAAGGAGTCCAGAATGTGTTAAAAAATTCATCAATTAATTATGATCAGGTTATGTTGTGTTTGAATACAATTTTAGGGTTAGTAATGGTGACATATGAAAATGTAAATTCAGAAAACAGTGACATTAATGACTTGCATCATACTTGTCTTCAGTTTGTAGAGGCTGTTATTGAGGAGTTAGAACCTTCTATTCTTGGATCCCCTCTTTACAAGGTGGCATTAGACCTTGACTATATTAACATCTTGCAGTCAGTTAACGAGACTAAACGTGCAGAGGTACTCAGAGTCCACTTTATAGAGTACATGGATATGGTTTCACCAATTGTTTATTTAATTGTGCTCTATTTCTGTGGGGTATTTAAGTCAACTTTCAATGCACCCAGGGCAGGGTTCATATTGCAGAATGCCTGCAGATATTTCAAGTTGGTATTATCTTCATTTGAGCCTTCCGAAGTTTTACATGCTATTATTGGTTTACTGTATAAATGCGTGGGATTTGACTACTTGAAGATGTGGATAGCAATAGCAAATGGTCTAAAAGACTACGTAGATGAAATGAAGGATATTTCATTTCTGAATTCAGAGTCTGATAGCCCCCGTTGTTTAGCAGTATGCCATCTCTTGTCCTACCCATTTGCTGTATGCTCCTGTCCTCAAAAGCAACTGACAATGGTGCAAAGTACTGGACTGCAGGAATCATTTATTGTATCCTTACAATCTCCCAGCAAGATTGAGCTAACACATGTGGTTGAAGTCTGGAAGTCACTCTATGTTTGTGTTGATGGTATCTCCCATGTTGAGAGTTCCACCTCAAACAGTTTTGCTGATGATCTGTCGTTATCATTAAATGGGTGCTTAGATGAAAGCATAAAGGTGCTTGAGTGTGGCGCTGAGCTGAATCCAAGCAACATTCTTTGGGATCCTGATCTCCATTTATTATGTGGAAACATTGTGATATGTTTTTTGGAACATATTCAGATTTCAGGAATCAGTTGTAGAGGAAGCAAAGACAGAGATGATGGTGACTATAAGAGATCCAGTGGCATCAATAATAGCTTGGGATTGGCTGCTAGGTAAGTGCAGTATCGTTTGTTCAAAATTGAACCTGACATGCCAAAGTCCTCATTTTAAGGTGGTTAGGTATCATACTATCATCTCCTCACTGTTGTGGCAGCAGGGTGTGTGTAGTGTTTGAACCCGTGGCTAGCTGTATGGGGGGCATTCTGTTAAACTATAAGCTGCATGTTCACAAGACTAGGTGCATTTTGGATTTTCATGTGTTTTGCAAGATCTATTGGAAACTCAACTTCAAAAATTCCCTTGTTTTGCTTCGAAATCATGCCAAGCATTAGTATTGTGATTGTGGGAAGTTAAACCAGAAAATTTGATGGGTAAGGAATTGTTTTGCTTCAAAACTAGCTTCAATGATGGGCAGTTGCCAAGCATTAGTATTGTGATTGTGGGAAGTCGTCCAAACGGATGACTAAACCAGAAAATCCTATAATGTTAATTGCAATATTATAATAAAAATAAACGAAGATGATTGCAATCTTCATGCTATGCTTCAACTACTCAATGTTAATTGTCGCCCATATTTCATGTGGTGTTATGCAGATTCCTGAAACTTTCACTGAGAATTGCGGAAGCAAACTCACAAACCAGTCTTGCTGTAATCTCAAGGTAAGTGAGAAAAGCTTCTCTTGTTCAGCTCTTGCGTGATAGTTCTAATGTGTCCATGTCTTACTGAATGTGAGATGTGCAGGGTTTTCTCGGCGTTGGTGCACTCTGTAGGCTCCCTTCACTTGAAACATGATATTCTTTCATTCGTCCAGGTTCTTATTTCTCATTCATAAATTTCTTCCTTTCCATGTTGCCACAGTACCAGAATAATTATATGCAACATAATGAAGGAATATATTTTTTATCTAATTTATATATTGTGTGATAATATGAGGCAATATTATAGTACCATTTCACCCTCCACCTTTAATCATGTATTGTTTTCAAATTTGTGTGTGTTGTTGGTACAGGATATTGATTCTTTTTGCTTTTGATTTCTTGTTTCTTCTTCAGATAATGTCAAGTCCATTGCGTCAGTGGCTGTCAAGTGCAGAAATACCATGTGAAGACACCAATCATCAACTCCAACTACTGTGGACTGAAACCCTCAACTGTTTGCAGAGGAGTCACCCACCATTAATCTTTGATTCCTCCTTCCTTAAACTCCAAGCACCTCTCCTTGAAAGAACACTTGACCACCCCAATCCCTCCATTTCTGAGCCTACAATCACCTTTTGGAATTCTACCTATGCCGCGGAGGTCAAGTTAGATTACCCTCGTAGCTTACTTCCTGTCTTGGACAAGCTATCTAGGAATGAAAGAATAAATCTTTGCAAGAGAAGCCTTCCATTTATCCCAAAAAGCAATTCTAGGATTCCTGCTCCACAGAGATATAGGGTGTTTGCAATACCGAACAGGAGCTCAAAGAGAGTGGAACTAGTAGAGGATGGAGTGACCAGTTTTGAGCACAATGATAAGCTGTCCTTGTGTCCAAAAAGAAAAAGGCGAGAACTTACCGAGCATCAAAAGGAAGTGAGACGAGCGCAGCAAGGAAGAGAGAGAGATTGCAATGGACACGGCCCTGGTATCCGGACTTACACCACTGCTGACTTCTCTCAAGGGAATGAGGAGTCGCAAGATAGTCAGGAAATCCGGGATGCAGAATCCATCTTGGAGATGTTGAGGAGAGCTGGTTAGCTATGTTCATATGAATTATCACTTTAACCTTTTACATGTACACTACTAAGTTATCGATCATGTGTTGATGTATTATATTCATATTCATGTGTTGATATATTATATAGTTAATGTATTTCAATCTTTTGTTTGAAATGTTTAATGAGTGTTTTATTCATGTGTAATAATATGTCTTTATTGTGACTTCTTGATAGAGTATATTTTGTTTGATTGAACTAGGAAATCAATTTAGCTATCATTTATGTTTGGATCTTTTGGATTTGCGGAGGGAAAGAAAAAGAGAAGGGAATGAATATGAAAGAAAATGAAGTGAAAGAAGCTAATTTTCTTTCTTTTTTTCTTTAGTTGGTTGGGTTAGGAAAATTAAAAGAAGATGAGTAAGTTTTTTGTTATTAAAAAAATATGTTTTTGTTTCATTGCCCATAAAAAAATGAGTATGGGTAAGTAATTCTATTTTCTTTCTCTCCACAAATTTAATATTCAAATATAACATTAAAAGCTCTAGAAAAATAACCTAAATTGGTGCTTGAAAATTACAAGGAATGTAGGGGACAAATTTTTAGTACAACCATCACATGGTGCGACAGATGTTTTAGTTCGAGCCAACAAGGCATGATGGCGGTCGCATGCAGAAATTATGAGTAAGAAGCGATTTCTTTATTTTTTTTCCCCTTCCAATGTAGATGGTTCCTTTTTTTCCCAAGGCATTACATAGAAAGATTGTGGGTTGTATAAACCCCCGAAGAATTTGCTGCTATCAATGGAAATACTCATTGTATCTTTGTGAGCAATTTAATACCTCAATTGCACATCTGCTTCAATCCTTGGCTCAATTACACCTCAATTTCAAGTTTCAATTACTCTCTCTCTCTCTCTCTCTCTCTCTCTCTCTCTCTCTCAAGTTCAATTCACTTAGGACAGGTATCGTAAAACACTGTCGTTTTCGTTTTCATTGAAAAATAGTTCTTGAGAATTAAAAATTTAATTTAAAACTGTTTCTTAAAAAATAGGTGTTTTCAAAAAAAAAATTGAAAATAATTTTTGGCTTTTAGAAAAGTATGTCAAATAAGTTTTCTGGAATTAAAATAGATTTCAAACCTCTCAAATTCAAATAAAGTAATTGTATGTTTGGGAAGAAATAAACAAATCTAAGTTTTCATAAAGAAAATACGTTTATAGATTGTTGAGTTGTTCGTTTTGACAACCAAATGCATCTAACTATAAAATTTGTAGACGAATCAATACTAAATTGGCTCAATTTACATTTTCTAGTTTATTAAAAAGACATTATTTTATTTTATTAGGTCGGTACACCAAAGACTTGAATCCTTGACATTTTTACGCTTCCATGAAGTATTCTCTTATGATTGTTTGGGGTTATGGATTTTTTTTGGAGGTTGTGTATTCATTTGGGGAGGTTTAGTTAGAGGTCTGTGATTGTTTGATAAAGGATATGTTGAGAGGATTTCCTTCCTTTTGCAACCTTTACATGATCAAAAGGTTTCAAAACATGTGCCAAAAGTTTACAGCATATGATGTTCAATTACAATTTACACCTAAAAAGTTGGAATTTTGAGTTAAAAAAACTAAAACATTTTTGCATAACCAAATGCATTTTAATGTTTTTGTTTTCATTATTGTACATAGTAAGTTTCTGTTATTTAATTTTGTTTCCTGTGAAAAAAATGAGCATTTTTATACCCAAAAAAATACAATAGCACCTCTGTGGTTTTTAACTAATACGAAGACACCCCTTAGGTTTATGAAATTGTAGGCTCTGTTTGGTACCGTTTTCGGTTCCAGTTTCGATTATGTGTTTTTTTGTTTTCGGAACCAAAAAGTTTGGGAACAACCTGTTTTTCTTGTTCTTGAAAGCAAAAAATTGGGATCATCGAAAATACCATCATTATCATTTTCGTACGAAAACAGTTATGAAAACTCAAAAAATACTTTTTTAATAGTTCTCAAAACTGAGGTGTTTTGTAAAATTTTTTTCCAAAAACTAGATCTGAAATCAACTTACCAAATGCGATTCCAATAGAAATAGTTTCAAGAATCAACCTATTAAACGCGATTTCATCAAATTTTACAAAACAAAAGTCGAAAACATAACCAAACGGAGCTATAGATTCTCTCCTATTAAAGTTAAGTTTGATAGTACTTGGTTGCCATAGTGAAATGATTATTTTTCCCTTGTTATTTTTCTAATATATCCATTTTGTCCCAATTATTACTCATATTTCTCTGAGTTAACTTACACAATAATTAATTATTTGCACTATCATCCCACATCATTTTTTCGCTGGCAACTAACCAACACGAGGTTTGAGAACAATAAAAGTGAACCCGACTCGAACCAACACGAGGCATGGAATCGAACCTAATCGACTAGGATTGGTTCGGTTTGATTTCTTGAAAAGATTGATTTCGTTCTGGGTCTAAAATTTTAGAACCAATTAAGATCAAGTCGGTTTTAGGTCTAACATGAACTCGATTCAACTGAACTCATGCACACCCCTAATAAAGACGGAAGAGGGATGGTGAGAAAAAAAGAGCTAAGCATTGTCCCATTAGCTTGTTAAAGTATTGAAGAAAAAAAAAAAAATCCTTAAACGAACTAAATCTGTAAGCATTGTCCATCTTGTTGGAGGTAAAGAAATCTAATTATGACAATTAATAATTTTAATTTTTTTTCCTAAGAAAAGAAAGTTATTGCTATTTCTAAAATAGTAAAGACAGGTATGAAATTGAATCTTGACATTCGATCGCTATGTAAGAATTTCACATTGACGATCAATAATTTTATCCCTTCATTTCTCTCTTCTAACGCTCAAAAAATTTTCAATTTTCTTTAGAAGTGCTATCATTTTGAAGTTTCAAAATTTGAATTGGGCGCAACAAAAAATACAAAGTGAAAATTATGGCCTCCCACCCAACCCAATTTGTTTGAACCATTGCATTGGTTAAGGTGCTCGAACCACCATTCACTGGGTCCGACCTAAATGAACCAAAATACGAATAAAAAAAAAATTATTGTTTACCATATTTTTTATTTAATTTTATTAAAAAAAAAAATAATAAAATAATTAACTTTTTTTTTCATTTTTTTTATTCTTCCTCCTTTTTTTTTTTTCCCTCTCTCCCTTCTCTCCCCCGAGTTCCAAACAGGCTAACCCTTCGATCACCTTCCCGTCTCACTACAACATCACGGTCTACATAACCAAGGGTCCCAGTACAACCTATCAGTCACTCATACTCCACAGTAGCACACTATCTTCGAATCAGAACTCAGTAAAGTTGAATATATCCCAAGTCTTCTGCTTCTCTCTCTCTAGATTTTCTCTCTCTATCCGTATTCTCCCCCGTTTGGAAAACAGTCTCTCTATGTTTCTCTGAAAATCGACGCGTCGCAATCGCTATATATACACGTACTTACGCGTGTTCTTCATTTTCTGTACTCGGGACCTTTGGGTTTCGCGACTCCAATCAATTCGAATTCGCGCATGTAGCTCAATATAGAGGTTTCGGACTGTCAGTGCCGGAGTAAAGTTAGGGTTTTTGAATTTTGTATAGAGCGTTTTGCCTTTGGTTCCTGCCGCCGATTGGTCGATCTAGGAATGGATTCGAAGGATTCGTCGCCCTTGTCGTCCTCGTCTTCAATGGCAGTGAACAGGGACGCCTCGTTGGCGGAGGACGATGGCGTTCTGTCCGCCACCGCGGAGCTCGCGAGGGACGCCAGTTTGGCCTTTCAGTCAGGGAAGTTTGCCGAATGCGTCGATGTGTTGAATCAACTCTTGCAGAAGAAAGAAGACGATCCGAAGGTTACTTCGTTTTTTTTTTTTTTCCTTATCAAAATCTTTTCGATTTCGACTATCTGAAGTGTTTATCTTTTATCTTTGATTTTTTTTTTTTTGCATGACTAGTAGAGCTGATTGGACTGCTTACAATCCTCACATTGTTTTGTGGGGAAATGCATTATCAATCTATCAATGAAATGAAGAAATGAATGATCATTCTGCTCAGTTGATTTAAATTCTAGCAGTTTTTTTTTTTGTAAGTCTGAATTCTAGTCATTCTCAGTTATTCAGCATACAATTTGAGTTTTTAACGAGTTTTGATTGTCAGAGACTTAGAATAGCATGCAACTCCTGGCATATTACATCTGATGTGGTATCAACATTTCGCATTTGATATTTAAGAAGCGGTAGTTTTTGCAAAATATAATTTTTAATTAGGCATTTAAATCGCTTATTTACGTGGATTTTTGGGAGGTTGGAGATTGGCGTGATTGTGGTTTACAGTATTGTGGGGTTATAGTTGTAATTTATGAACATGCAAAAACCAATCAGAGCTTTGACAGCTGATGAGATCAGGAAAGCTGATTCAGACAATTTGGCTTCTAGAACTGGGGCAAGTGATTGCATTGGTCATAGAACAGAAAAGTTTGAGTCAGTGGCTCTAAAATAGGGAACATTGACTGTTGGACTGAGTTGGCGGGAAGACGTCATTTTGGATGTATTACAAATCTAATTTCACTTTACGACTATCGCAAGTTAGTTAGACAAAATCGGTATAGCTATTATTTTGAGTTATAGTAGTATGAAGTGTAGGGCCCATTTTTGGAAGTTATGGTAAACTAGTTGCTTCTTTTTTTTTTTCTTTTTCCTTCTTCGTCCTAGTCATCTTATTTTTTTTTAATTACTACCTTCTTAATGAAATTTGGATTCCTTTTGGAATTCTAAGATTATTTTCTAAAGTTAGTATTGACCAGTGTCACCAGAAAATGTTAATATCCTAGTGATTTATGTATTAGAACACACTTTTCTAAATATGGTACATTTCATTCTAAAATGGTGAATTTAACAATCCAAAGTCCTTCTAGTTTCTTTTATTTACTTCCTCAATAGTTGTCTAAGGAAGAAAAAACATCTATAATGAATAAAATCCAAGGAGAATGGAATTTGGGTGGGACAAAATGCAAAAGAATTAGCCAAAATGATCTTAGAAATATGTTTTTACATGATTAATTTAAAAAAAGATACTATTGGATGTCTAATTATTAAAAAACATTGTTCTAGAAATAACATAAATTCTAATAGTGTAATTTAAACAAGTTTACCCCTATCTTACCACAATTTAGAGCACGTGCACTTCACGTTCCCATTTCTGGTCTACGTTATTTGTGTTACAGGTAAATACGTACTGATCTTAATGTAGAGATTTTGATTCAATCCTTGTAGAAGGATTGCCTATTGATCAGTCCCTTTACTGATTACAAAATTGGAAGTTATACTTTTGTTTTCCTCGAATGGAAAATAAGTTTGTTATAAACGTTCTTTGGGGTCCTAAACATTAATTGAAGGTTTGGATTGTGTGATTTTTTCAGGTTCTTCACAATATTGCTATTGCAAGGTACTTTCAGGATGGTTGCTCAGATCCCAAGAAGTTATTTGAAGTACTTAATAGCATTAAGGTATGTGTTAATATGGTACTAATTCTTTGTTGACTGTCTTGACATTATTCAAACAATATCCTCAAAGAGTTAGTTTCTTGAAAATCAAGCAACATTTATTGTTTAGGGACTTAATTGGTTTTGTTGATTCTTGGAAGGGTTTGGGATCAAGTGGGCTCCTTCGAGAGAATCCAAAACCTCTAGTTTGTGCACTTTTTTTTGGTTGTATAGATCGCCTAATCTTTCTTTATTCATTCCATTTGTTTACCAAATATTATTATAATGTTAAACGCCATAGTAATATGAACACTCTCTGAAACAACCAAAAAATTGGAAAACCGCAGCAAAAAGGTAACATCATTATTAGTTCTTTGATTTATTCTTAATGGACACACAAAACAATAAAAACCAAAAATTTTGTAAAATGTCCTCCCCCTTAAATCCTGTCCTTGTCCTCGAGGGCAAAATCTGGTAAATGATTTTTAATAAAATCCTCCGATGTTGCTTTAATTGATGAGAGGCCTTTTGCTAGTGGATCAAGCCTCTTGCTTCCGCATTCGCTTTGATGATCCAAAATGGCCTGTGAACTTGGAGATGTTTCTGATCTTTGCTTACTAATGGTTGTTGAGATTGAATGATGACGTTAGCTCTAGTCTGCATGGGTAGAGAAACGTGTAAAGACCAAATGAATGTGGAATCACTCATCAGGACCTTAAACAGGCCATAATATTTAGGGGAGAGTTTTGAACTGTACCCAGGCATGTGCATGTGATTGCGCCTTCAAATACACCAATCACTCACCAGAAACTCCCTCTGTATATATGTTTCATCCTTGCTTGTACCTGTTGATTTCCTCGCTTAAGTCTTTGATAATTGTGTCCCTGTCCAATAATTCTTGGTCAACTATAGCCACCTTGGCTGTTCTGGCTTTGTAATTCAAAAGATCACTTGGGCGTGACTGTGCACCCCCCTCAAATGGAGTCCACCTAAGGGTTAACTGGAAGCTAGTATTATAATAGTATTTAGCCCATACAAGCCATTTAACCAATTCTTGGGCTGAGAACTTGCCAAGCAACAAACATGCATCGCAGAAACTCAATCCCCCCCTTCACTTTAATTGCCCAGTTATTTTTTGATAAGTAATAAAGACTTTAATTGAAAAAGCATCAAGGGCATGCAGCCCCTATACAAAAAGACAAGTGTAATCCATAATTGCCTGTTTCGAGATGATATGCAGAATGGAAACTAAAATCGGTGCCATTAATAGGAGTAATTCTTGCCAAAACTTGACCTACACTTTCCATGCTATCAAAATATGTGATTAAGAAAAAACAAGAACTTGTACAACTCCCATGGCCATGTATGGACCAGTGTAGGTAATGAAGTAAGCATACTTTTGATAATTGATCCCTTGCAAAGAATATAGTAGTTTTTTCCTTTTGAAATCAGCCACCATCAATAAAATCTATTGAGATTCTTCCTAAACCATATTTTGTTGCCACTTTGGGATGGTTAGATGAGACTACATTTTCCTGTTTTAAATATTGAAGACGATCCTTGCAAGCATGAAGTTAAAGTCCAAAATAATAGGTAGATAATTGACAGGATTCACAAAAGAGGAAAACCCTGACAAAAAGGTAATCCTATCTTAACTACTCAATTTATCTCAACTTACATACTTAATAATAAATTTATCTTTAACAAGCACATGTAACAAGATGACTGAAAAATTTGTAATGGAATAATGATTATATTCAAAGCTGAACCAGCTATTATGGAATTAAATTTATGAGTCATTTGATTGAGGTTTTGGAGAGAGTAATTTGAGCGAAGATTAAAAATTAGACAATGGATTTGGAAAATCAATTTGGGTTTTTGACTTATCAAAAAAAAAAAAAAAATCAATTTCATTTTGTGCCATGTAAATAAGCTATGGAAGATGTAAGGCAATTGATGCACAATGTCTTTATAAAAAGAAGAATGACCTCCATATGGTACTGAAATGGTTCATTTTTTTTTTGGGTGACAAAAAGCACCAATAGGGGTGCACCTTTAACTAGTGTGAGAATGGTGAGAAAGATTTAAATAGACTTTTTGTGACAATATGCTTACTTTGAGATTTGCATTAAGGTATATATTTGGGCTGGTTATGAATGAAGTTATGAAGCATACTTGAAAGATGTTTCATGAATTATACATTTAGTATATATAAATATATGCATGAAAACGTAGTTTTAGTATATTAAATTGAGGATGGGTTCAAAATTTAATTAAGAAGTTTGGAGACTTTAGAATCGAAAGGTTTTAGGTCAATCATTGCTAAAACAAAAGACACTGAGTGTGATATTTTCAAAGCAAGAAGTGGAAATGAGGGTACTTTGTGTTAATCTTGATCAAATAATAGAAGCAGAAAGAAAGAAAACCATACGGCTGCTGTGTATTTAATAATAATAGAAGAACATGACTAATGAAATATAAATACGTGACAAAACCCAAAAGAGAAAAAAGGACTATTCTACCCTTAATGAACCCATGAAAGTAATACAAGAGAAATAAGTAAGTAATGTATCTTAACATCTCCCCACATACTTATAATAATGCAACAGTAGGATGCAGCGAGAGTTTGTCAAGAAGGAAGTGAAAATGTCGAACGATATGAGACTTCGTGAAGAAGTCAGCCGACTGCATAGTGGAGGAAACAAAAGGCAAATAGAAAATCCCAAACTGAAGGTGGTGACGTACAAAATGACAATCAATCTCAATGTGTTTGGGCGCTCATGAAAATAATACAAGAGAAATATGTGAATAATATATCTCAACACTTTGAAGCTTGATGGACAAGAGATACATAAAGGTGACGAAATGCACTACTCTTGAATTATTTATCAATAATGAAGGGGAGATTGGGGGAGGTATTGCTTATACAATTGGAGACTAAAGATAAATGAAAAAGGTATGGGTTTTAGAAAGCCATAAATGAGGAAGCTATGGTTCATCTTCACTTGAGCTTTTATAAACTTGGCCAGCCAAGTTTGATTTGATCTTAATATATTAGACAAGCCCTTTGGTTGAATGCAGCCTGTTCAAATGTTTAATTAAACATCCTCTGATACAGTTACTTGCATGTGTAGGTTTGACAAAGCTGAAATAGTATTAGTCTTCGTGTTTTATTCATTAAATAAACAAGAGCAGCCACTAGCCAACAGCAACCTGACGAGTAACAGCCAAGTGGGTCATGACTTATAGTTTTACAGGAATGACTTTGTAGATTATCTTTCTGTTTGGATTGTTTATCATTAAAAGTTGGATGAAAAGACAATACTATAGGGGGTTAAATCATAGTTGTCAAAATGCGTAGGTAACCCTGAGTGATAAGAAATAGCCTAATTACCCAGGCAATCCCCCTATCAGTTAACTTAATGCGGAAGTCATTTAGTCATTTTACGATTTATTTCATTTAAAAGGTCATGTTTTGCAAAATTGGCATCAAACAATTCGAGAATCGTGCAGACTATGTTGCTTGGTGATGTTTATTCTATATCTTTGTGGTCTTAGCTAAAAAAATGTTGAGAAATGTCAATGTAAAAGTAACGATGTATATATTGTGTTTAATAGAATACGCAACACTATCAAAATATTATGCTTTAAGCACAATTATGCAAGGAAATTATTCAAATTCACCTCCAAATATAGTAAAGTACCATTCACTAAAATTGATTGTACCAATAAAAATATAATCATAAGACTATAAACTAATATATTGAAAACACCCATCATAAGCAAGTCAATCATAAGTTTGATCACAATCCAAAGTAGTAACAACTACACTAGGAAAAAAAATTAGGACCAAATAAGTTACAAATTATTGAGAGGAATAATTCTGAATGTACAAGCAATGAGAAAGCACCAACTGGGGCTGTTGTTCCCAGAGCCGAATAGAGCTCTATTCGCTGTTTTTTGGGTGTTGATTCAGTAGTCACCTTATTTCAAATTGTTCCCGGTTGGGTAAAAGAGAAACCACCAATGATAAATTAATTGGTACAAGCTGCATGCGGCTCTACCATCTTAGGCAAGTATTCTTAACTGCAAATTGTGCACTAACTTCCTACGAATGCATTTATTTCTTGTCTTTTGTGCAATACCACCATTCATGCCTAGCATGTTTCCACCACTCTCATATTTAGAGCAGCAAAAAGTAATAAGCTACTCCAAGTTGGCTCCTGCTCAAATAACCTATTTGAGTTCTTATAAAATCGGTAGAGTGGAGTCGAATAGAAAAATCAAGATTGAGAATGAAATGAGCCAACACGATCAATGATAAGCTCAACTAAGCAACCTTGTTTCAATTAGTAGCTATAGACATTTCTAGGCCGACCAAAACAGTCAACTTATTAATTGAGGGCAACCGCCAAGATGTTTATGGCTGCCATGATTGCCTTGGCAATGGCTGCTTAAGCAGCACGTAGCTATTTGACCGCACAACTTTGGCAATTGCCCGGCAATACCTAGGTGACCCTTTTATGGGCACTTGCCCATTTCTTTCCTTGGTTTTAAAAGTAAAACTGAACTTTTCTTTGTTAAAATGGATGGCTCTAATGTGATCCTAGTTGAAACTACTAAAGTGACTAAAGGAAGGTCAAAAGGAAAGTGGGTTAAGGTTTGTGAGAAATGAAGTGACCTTAAATTTGATGAGGATATGACACTTCACAGAGTAAGAGTAAGAGCATGTTGCCGAACTTGTTGGGATTAAGGCTTCTCTGATGTAGGACCAATGAGAAGAAGAAAATGAATCCTTGGTATTAGTAAGTCATTAGTTTCCATTGGGGTGTTTTAGCAATTTTTGAAGTTAGGATTGTTTGTTTAGTAATGAGTTTTTTTTTTTTTTTCTTTCTTAATTCTTGTGTAACAAGCCTTAGAGAAACCATTGTTGCTAGAAATTACTGGTATAATTTATACAAGTCGACTCCTATCGTATCAATTTTAGAGCATGTGGCTTACCACGTTCTAGTTCCACGTACATCTGTGTTCCATGTAACATAGCTTCAAACCCAACACTTCTCCTTTGGAATACTTTCCTGAAATATAGAAATACTAAGCTGTCTTGTGTGTTTTGTGTGGTATCAGAGCAATAGTGTGGAATCAGAGCGAACAATCCTTTTTCTTTTTGCACATCAGCTAGTCGATTAAATGCCTTAGTGACTGTTTGTTCTATTTTGGGCTGGTTTTGTTCCAAGACTATGGAGGTGACATAGAACAGCCTATTATTTAGCATACTCTGGGGCTGTATGGTGAGGGAAAAGAATAGGGTTTGGATTTTAACAAGGAATAGGCTTGGGTTTTGTGAAAACAATGGAAGTTAAGCCTTCAGTTTTGGTTCCAAGGTTTAAAGGTGCTATAAACAGATCTGTATAGCAGAATTTCAGCAAATAACACAATAAATTGAAAGGAAAAGGGCTTGATTAAGATCCACACGCATATCGATAGAAGAGTTCCACACTTATTCTTTAACCAAGGAAAAAATATTTATTCGACTTGAAACTCGTGTTACAAAGGAGCTCTTCATATAGATCTGGAAAACCCTAAAGACTGGGCACTTTCTAAAAATTGGCCCACTCAAAAGAGAAGGCATGATTCAAATTCCAGCTAAATAGGTAGTTTTTAAACAAATAATGGGTTGGATTGTATACCAAGAGAAGACTCTTGATCAACTTAGGTAAAACTCCTAAAAATAAAAGTCTTACCAGGACTTCCTAAATTCCTATAATGATTTAACTAATCCTGATCCCTGCATGGCTACATCAAACAAGCAGCCCCAACTGAAAAATTACTAAATACTTGCTGTACTAAAAAATAATGCCTAGTGAACATGTACATGTTTGTTCTCCTTGTTGTTCCTGCATCAAGAGGCTTCCAACAATGAAGTTTTGCTGCAACCTATAGAACTTGAAGAAGAGTTTTGTTGACTGAAAAAATTGTTAAAAAATTTAGAAAAGACACTCCATTGTTTAAGGACTAGTGTTGACTTGTTTAGAGATGAGATGACAAGCTTGTTGAGAGAGTTACCTTAATCCCAAGGATTGGTAGTTCCATCAACACCAAAGTACTTCAGGCCACCCCATTCTGTCGATAGACAACTTGGATGCTTCTGAAGTGGAGAAGAAGACCATGTTGTAAAGAGTAACAACACAGGAATTGCAAGAGTTAGTTTTAGAAGCTCCACCAAATTTGGTTGATCCAGTGGTTGAGATAGAGAACGCAAACAACTAGATTATTTCATTGATTCCTGAAAAGTATGAATTACTAGATTATGGTTTCATTGGCATCAATAGCATAATATCAAATTCTTGGAACAAGTAGTTATAATGGAAGATTTAATGTTATGTGTATCATACAATACGTGCTGAGATCTGATATCTATTCTATATATCTCATCACATGGTTTGGGCAAGCACAAATATTGGTGCAAAATTGGGATACCTCCACACTATAGCTGTCTTTCTTGTTCGAGGTTGAACCCTATCCGACCTTGTGGGAATGATACAGTAGCAATGGAAAGAGAAAATTAAGTTCTACGCAATAATAAGTCATCAGTTTTTGTATAGGGGGGTTATAGTTATTTTTGAGTTAGAACTATTTGGTTGGTTATCAGCCCTTTTATTGCTTATTCGTGATTAGGGTCAGTTGAAGTTACTCTTAAAGGTTTTAGTAATTTTTGGTTTCTATTTGGTGTAAGTTTCCCATTTTAAGAACTTTACTATGAATTGAGTTAGGAGTGCTTTCTTGTTCTGCAATCTCATATTATTCTTTAGATTACCTGTTTTGCCTTTTTTTATGTCTTAGTTCGGGTCTTGATTCTTAGAAAGTTTTGATGTGTCTTTGGGCCCCTAGTTGCAAAACAGAATTAGATTTGAACGAAAGCTTTTTCTTGGTTAAAGAAACGAGTGTGGAACTCTCCAATTGATTTGAGTGTAGATTGCAATCGGCCCTTGTGGAGTAGGGTACTTTTGTGTTTCTTGTATTCTCTTATTGGCTGAATTCTTGCTAATTCAAATATTTTTGTAGCACTTAACAATCAAAATCTGAACTTCTCCATTGGAATTCATTATTTCTGTAGATTTAACTTATTCTTTTGCTTAAACCCTAAAACCTCCGTACAATGTGAAAATACTAGGGTGTCTTGCTTCACCCGATGAGTTAGAGTCACTATGATGGTGCTGTCTTGTGGATATTAACTGATGAAGACACTTCTAAAGGGCTATGGAGTAAGTGGTGATCCAATTCACCTGCATGGTTCCAACTTGCCTCTGGGTAGAGTAAAAGATATGATTATGCTTCAACAGAGCTAGATAATGGTGCTTTCTTGTGATACCGAGCCCAGCTAGCTAGTTTAATTCTAAGGCTTTGTAGTATGGATACAGATACAATAGAACACAAAATTTTAGAAAATTGATACAGGGATACGGACACCTTAGTCTTGTGCGAATCTTGAAAAAGTAGTACACCAACACAATGGAAACTTGATATTTTTACATCTACGTTGTAGTGAGACAAATAAGCATCTCATTGACATTTCTATGGTATGTTTTATGTTTGCAAGGCTTGGATGGTGAAGCTGAACTATTCTGGGCCTAATGTTGTTTGGAGTACTCTCTTTCTTCCACCCCAGCCTCCCCTGCCTCCCCCCTCCCACCACAACCACCACCATCACTTGTTCACAACTTCGGCACTGTGCTTTGTATCTCTGTTGAAAAAGGGTCTGTTGCATGCTTGAACTTTGTTAGCAAAGAGCATAACATTTGTATGAATGTAGTTGGACATGGTTTGTGCTTGTACTGCACCAAATGAATCCTTTTCTGAGGGAGACTCCTTTTTAGAACTGTATGTACTACATACATTTGGGAGTTGCATTGCATGTTGTTGTCTGGTTTCTTCTCTCTACTACATTGTTAATGGTTAACATTAGGCGGCAATTGGTCCCATGGAATTCTGTAGCTTTTTGCACTTACAAGTACGTTAAGATTCTTGTTACTTCATATTTGAGCTATAATAATGCAGGCAATTTACCTTTTGGCTCTTTACTATTACGTGTTAAATTCTTTATTGCTTTAATATGAGATTTATCTTGGCTTCATTTTGTTCTCACATTTTGGTTTATTATTCTTTTATTTGGTTTAGAAACAAAGTGATGAGCTTGCTCGAGCATATGGAGAACATGCAGAGCCTGTGAGCAATACGGGCAATAAAGCTGTATTAGGATCTAAAGGAACTAATGATTTGACACATCAATTCTCTAGTGCAAATAGTTCGCATATTGTTTACAGCCACACGTTCGACACTTCTGTGACAATGTTCAATATAGTATGTTCACTTCGTGTTGGGCACAGTAAATTTATCAAATTGCAAGCATTTTGGTGTTTTGTTTCGACGGTTTTGATTCTTCATTGTATTTCGATTTTTTCCTCTTTTTCTGTGAGTTAATTCTGAATGATGTTTGTTTCAAATTGGTTTTACACAGGCAGTTATATGGTTTCATCTTCATGAATATGCAAAGGCATACTCGATTCTTGATTCCTTATATCAAAAGATTGAACCAATAGATGAGGTATGATGGAGTATTACTTGTAAGCATTATGTTATGGTGACTTAACCACCACCCCACCAGAAGAAAAACCAGCAAAAAGGAAAAAAGAATAAATGATTAGACGTTGGTTTTTGAATTGCTCTGCTTAATGGTTTTGTAATTATTTATTTGCAGGCAACAGCCCTTCATATTTGCCTTTTGTTCCTGGATGTTGCATTAGCTTCCCATGATCCATGGAAATTTGTTGTAAGTTCAACTTTTAATGAGCTTTCATTTGATGGTCTACTTGATATCACCTGTCTCTATCAATAGAGCTTTCATTCGAAGTCTTACTTGAGATCACCAAATTCTCTAACAATATGGTATTCAGGATTATAATTTTTATTTGTATTGAGGCTTGAGCCTTAAGTTTAAGCCTCTGCATGAAATCTTGATGCTCTGCTGGATCAGGTTGATGTTACAAGTTCTCAGATTGAGGCAGTTTAGAAGACGTATGTTTCATTAATGTTGGCTTTCTTTTCTATCTTGAACCACTGTGTGTTATTAAATGTTAATAACTGATCATTCATAAGCGAAAGCTACTTCTTCCGATTGAAATGAATGTGCAAAAGAGAGTTTTAGGTCTTGAATCACATTTTGTTTTATTTTGTTTTGGTAGACGTGTATTTCAGCATTACTGAATTTTTTGGGTTGTGCCCTGCCCTTAGCAGTCCTCCTTTAGGTTCGTGCTTGGAAGGCTCAAAATCACTTTCTACTTATTTTGTGGGCAGCCTAGGCTGCCTAGCTTTGTGTTACTTCATAGATTAGAATGATTGTAGCAGGGGGATTGTGGTAAACTGTGGATTATTGTTAATATTAGAAACATTTCAGGAAGTTCTTTATTTTTTGTGCTTTGATAAGGCTGCTCCCTCTTGTACAGTTTTGGACACATTGGTTGTGGGTTAAAGGTTTGCCTTTCATCTTTCTGATGCATTTTTTTTGGCCATGTGTGAGGTTAGTAATGACATTATAAGTGGTCAACGCATCACCTTCAGTTAATTTATTCTGTTGTTCTTTTACAGTAGTAATATTTTGGTTATCACATTTATCAATAGTTATTAAAATTTTCTGCATTCTTTTTCAGTTTGTGTGTTTTAATTTTATTGCTCTCGTGCCGAAATAATTATGTTGTGATATGTTTTTTTCAGGATGTAATTAATTATGTGGAGAAAGCTTATTGTGTCAGTAATTTGATCAGTCAAAGTGACAATGGAAGCACTGCACAGCAACAATCTTCCAGCTTAGTGATGAAATCTTCTTCACTTCCAAGCAATTCAATTGCCACGGATGCTTCTCATACGGATTCAGGTGCTACTGCAAATTCCTCAGAAAGTCCTTTATCCAGAACTTTATCAGAGGAGAATCTTGAGACCCTAATTTCAACGATTGACTCGAGTGGACAGAACTTAGCAAGACCATCTAGTCTCCAATCCTCAAATGAACTTTCAAGGACCCCAGCTGATTATTCCATTTCTACCAGTGATCTGAGACTTAAGTTGCACCTTTACAAGGTTCGGCTTCTGCTCCTTACTAGGAACCTCAAGACAGCTAAACGTGAAGTTAAGATGGCTATGGCTATGAACGTAGCACAGGGGAAAGATTCTTCCATGGCTCTCCTCTTGAAGTCCCAGCTTGAGTATGCTCGTGGGAACTACCCTAAAGCCATTAAGCTCTTGATGGCTTCAAGTAATCGAACGGAAATAGGGATTTCAAGCATATACAACAACAATCTGGGTTGCATCTATTATCATCTTGGAAAATATCACACATCATCTGTATTCTTTACCAAAGCTCTCAGCAATTGTTCGTCCCTCCGGAAGGAGAAGCCTTTAAAGCTCTCGACTTTGTCACAGGACAAATCTCTGCAAATAATATATAATTGTGGAGTGCAGTACTTGGCTTGTGGCAAGCCAATACTTGCTGCACGCTGTTTCCACAAGGCTAGTTTAGTTTTCTACAATCGGCCACTCCTGTGGCTCCGAATTGCCGAATGCTGTCTAATGGCACTAGAGAAGGGTCTTCTGGAATCCTGTGCGGCCCAATCTGATAGATCAGAGGTTAAAGTTCATGTTATTGGAAAGGGAAAATGGAGACAACTTGCTTTGGAAGACGGGATTTCAGGTAATGGGCAGGTGGATTTTGTTGGAAAAGATGATTGGCTTTTAAATGATGATAAACAACCTAGTCTCTCTGTGTCCCTTGCCCGGCAGTGTCTGTTCAATGCTCTGTATTTGTTGGACTGTTTGGAGTCGAAATATTTGAAGTCTGGTTTGCCTCATAGTTCAACCTTGGAGGAAAATGAATCAAAAGAGGCAGCATCATCTAACATTATAAATTACAAGAGTGTATCTGGTGGTGATTCCAAGGCTTCTATTCTTGTGGGCTCAGGTCTAATTAATGTAAATGGGGATGCTAAAGAACAAAAGGGTGGAAATAGTCCTAATGCCACCTTACAGAGCTCCATATTGGACTACGAAGATATTTGTAGAAGAGAGAATCGGATGATCAAGCAAGCTCTTCTTGGCGATTTGGCATATGTAGAGTTGGAATTAAGGGATCCTTTGAAGGCTCTGTCAACAGCAAGGTCTCTCTTAGAACTTCCAGAATGTTCCAAAATATACATCTTTTTTGGCAATGTATATGCAGCCGAGTCTCTCTGCCTGCTAAACCGGCCGAAGGAAGCTGCTGATCATTTGTTGATCTATTTGTCGGGTGGAAACAAGGTTGAACTGCCGTACAGTGAAGAGGACTGTGAACAATGGCAAGGGGAGAAAAACGTGGATTGTGAGGAGTCGAATGGTGAGTTGATGGCCAAGAACACTCCACTCGATGAATTACAGGATTATGTGTTACTCAAGCCTGAAGAAGCTCGTGGAACTCTTCATGCAAACCTAGCCGTGGTGTCTGCAGTGCAGGGAGATCTTGAGCAGGCTCACCGGTTTGTGATGCAAGCTTTGTCGGCATTACCTGATAGTCCCAAAGCCATTCTTACTTCCATTTATTTGGATCTCATGACTGGTAAAACTCAAGAAGCTCTCTCCAAGTTGAAACAGTGTAGTCCAATTAGATTCCTTCCCGGCAGTTTAACACAGAACAGCTCTTATTGATTGTTGCATTGGTGGCTTTTAGTCGGTTGCGCCCAGCTCGCCCCCATTGTGAGTTTAGGAGATAGGTAAAAAAAATCCTTTATATACGAGGATTTGTAACATATATAATAGTTTCAACCCAGGGAATAATACTTTTTTTTTTATACATTTTTCTAGTCTAAAATTTTTCCATTTTGTAGTGTTCAGTAGTTGGTGGTGTGGCTGAAATTGTTTTGGTTGTCACAAAATGCCCACCTATGAGGGATTTGAGATGTAGTTCTGATTCAGAATATTTTGTTGTTTTAGTGACCAATCCGGTTGGCATTCAAGAGTATAGAGGTCATGTGGTTTTCTCAAGAAAATGAACTCTGAAGGAAATTCACTCCTCCTACATGTCAATGCAAGGTCATTTGTCATTCAATGCCTTCGGTGTTTTTTCCTTTGAACCTGTTGAACCAGGTAAATTGGATATTACCTAGGGCTGTCCAAAAATTTCACCAAGTAGACCTTACATAAAATCGATCTATACCGATCACTCTATGTGGGTAGATTTTAACTGACCGAATTTTATTTGTGGGTAGATTTTAACTGACCCAATTTTATTTGGTTAGAGAGTCGAGCATTTATTTTTTCAGCCTGGCCCAATCCGTCTAATTTTACACTAAAAGTTAATTTTTTTCACCCAACTCAAATTGTTCTAACCCATCATTTATTGGTTTGAAACCGGTTCAAAATTTTTTTAACTTGACAGATTCGGGTTAGGTGACTCGCATACTCAACAAGACCTGATCCGTGAACACTCATAATATTACCTCTTTTGCAAAGATCTACACTAAAGTAGTACGACTCTGTTTTGTTCATGGGATTGGTGAGAAAAAAAAAAAAAATTTCTTTTTATTGTTTGGGTATTAGGGAAAGTTGGAGGAAAGAAAATAGAATAAATTATACCGACCTTCTCTGAGGTTATTGAAATATTAGACAATACTTTTCACATCCTAAAATTTATACAACCTTGCCTTATTTTGGAAATTTAGTAATAGATTTTTCCTTTCTGTTAAAATACTGTTAGTCAACTAACAGAAGTTGACTAGGTCAAATTGAAATTTTTTGTCCTTGTAATGTAATTAACAAAAAAATAAATTAAATAAGTAAACAATTAGACAAACTTTTCACCCCTTTCTTTCTCTTACCTTGGTCATTGTGAACCCACTTTCTCTCTCTTCCAAGTCCAGAGAACCTACCACCGGATCACCCCGATCCATCACACCGGAGCACCACAACATTTAGCCCGCCCGCGCCGCCCCCCCCCCCCCCCCACCCACCCCCCCCCCCCCCCCCCCCCCCCCCCCCCCCCCCCCACTCTTTCGACTTGAACGAACCGGCCACCCCCGTTCTATTTTCCCCCTTCTCTCTATCTTTCTCTCTCAGAGGAACCCCAACCGATCCAATTCCTTACTACCCCACGCCCATCCCTAGCAGCCACCACCGACAAATCCTACAAACCAACACCTCTTCAGCTTCTCCTCGTCAAATCCACAACTACATAACAATTTTTCTCCTTTTATTGTGTACGCACATACATATATACACACACACACATGCATATATTTAATATATATGTCCCAATATAGATCCATAGTTCATAGGAACAAAGCAAATCAATTGCATATGAAACATCTGTGTATATACAGCATCTGTGCGTTTTTGTTTATATATAAATGTGTGTATATACGTATACATATGTGTGTATATATATATATATATAGATAGATATGTGGTTTATGTAAATGAAGATGGTGACTGTGGATTTGGGTAAATGACGATGGGGGCTGTGCGTTTTGGCAATGGTGATGTGGGCCATGGGTTTCGGCAATAGGCAATGCTATGTTGAGTGGGGCTAAAGAGATAAGATGGGGGTTATATTGTTGGAGATAGAGATTAGGCTGTGGTTTCAGTATTTGTTTTCCAGGATATGGATTTCAACTATGGAGATGGATGCCTATGGGGGAAGGAAGGGCAGTGGGGTTGGGCGAAGTTGTTGCCGAACCTGTTAGGGGTGAGGGGGTTAACAAAGAAGCGGCAATGGGAAGTCAGAAGAGATGTAACGGTGGTGGCTCGGTGATGGTGTTTCAGGTGGCGGTGGTGATGATAGAGAGGGAAGAGGTGGTGGTATTGGGTCCGGCAGAGATGAAGGGTTCGCGGCGGTGGGTTGCCAGAGTTGGGGAAGAAAAGGTGGTTGGGTTGAAGAGTCAACCTGCTTTGACCAAAAAAAAAATTCACTTAAAATAAAATTTAAAGAAACAAAGGGTGAAAACGCAATTTAATAGCTTCCGTCAGTGCCGTTTATGAACAAACTCTGACACGAGAGTTCAGTATAATTTTCAAAATGAAATGTGCAGCTTATGAACAAATTCTGACAGAGAAGATCAGTGTAATTTTCATGGCGTGAGAAGTGTCATCTTACATTTTAATAAATTTCAAGTGAAGTCAGTGTAATCCGTCCAAGAAAATATGATGAAAAAATGAGACAATATTTTACTGTCAATTGTCATTTCTCCATCTCTTTTTGTTGGTTGATTTGGAAATTTTTTTTTAGACCTTAATGTTTAGAGTTCAATAAAGTAGTATAGAAAAAGTTCTCCATTTTATTTTTCCTTTTCGTCTTATAATTTCAAAGTACCAAAAGGCGCCTAAGGGGATCCTGTATACGAATACAAAAATCCTGGACCATCACCAGGTCCCCTCTATTTGGCTGAATAGCTCCACAAATAATTTGCAGAAGCTACACGATAAGAACCATGCCCACGGGTTGTTGAAGTGAAAAGGCTATGTCGGTTTGAAAAAAATCAAACTTCATCTATATTGACTAAGGCCAGAGCCATGAGAGAGAGATTTAAAGTTAAGGCTAATTTATCTGATCCAGCCTTTTTTTCCTTTTATTCCCAACTTGAGCGATGATTCAATTTTATTCAGTATATCAGGTTGAAGGTTATTTAAAATGACGTTTTTACCAGAGCCATGAGAGAGAGATTTAAAGTTAAGGCTAATTTATCTGATCCAGCCTTTTTTTCCTTTTATTCCCAACTTGAGCGATGATTCAATTTTATTCAGTATATCAGGTTGAAGGTTATTTAAAATGACGTTTTTACTAAAAATGTCTTTTTAAATGACGTTTTTTTAAGTTTTTGTTTCTACAAAATAATATATAAAAAAGGAAGGAAAATACACTTCAGGTAAATACGAAGTGTATGTGTATTTGCCACTTAAAAACGCTATTTGAAATGATGTTTTTAACTAGAACTAAAATCCTAACTTCGCGTCGTTCTCTCTCACTCTCACTCTCTCACTCAGTAGAAGAGCTCCTTCCTTCCTGTACTCTCTCACTCTCACTCTCTCACTCGGTAGTAGAATTCCCTCCTCCCTTCTGATCTCTCTCACTCTCACTTGTGGGTCTTCCTGCCGCTCAAAATCATCAGGTTCTCTGTTACTTTTTATTCGAGATACTTATCTTCCTGTGTATAAATGCATACATACATATATATGCACATATATATATATATATTGTTCATTCATAGATTTATTAGCAAATATTTTGATGATTTTATTGTCATCTCCTTATTTAATGTCTTTTAATATATTTTGTCATATTTGTCTTTTACTCCTTGGCGTAACAATGATGACAGCACATGATAACTCAAACCACACAATGAATGATAGAGGTAACAATTTCTAATTACACTATTTTCTCTTTATGAAATTTTTCATTTACTTGTTAAAGCTAATTACTAGTTTACTGTAAATAAAAAAAAAATAGAAATGGTGCAACATTATTATTTTTTTAATTATTTAAAAAAAACCTTTAATTTGCAAATATCAAATTTTCATTTATCAAAGAGAGAAAAATAAAGTGTGAAATAATAAGAAATGTGATAATCTTTATAACAAGGGTTAATTTGCAAATTTTCATTTATCAAGGGTTATTTTTTTAGTTTATCACTAAAAAAATCTTTCTAGAAAATTTAGGAGAATCTGGCAAATGAGAGAATCGATCCACAAGCAAATGGGAAATTAAAAACTTTTTGACAGGCCTTATAGAAATGAATCTTTAATAGACCCAAAACACAAAATGACATGAAAAGATTGGATCTTGGATACAATATTTATTATTGTTGTTATTTTGGGGTGGGAGAAGGGTGGTGGGTTGCTAAAACTGAACTAGGTAATTTTTAATATTTATTTTCGTTTTCTAGAAGATAAAAATATGAGAGTTTGTTTTATTAGGTGATGGAATGTTCAATCCCCATAACATGATTTCTTTCCTTTATTTGGTTTTATGAAAAATATGAAAGACAAATAGAAGAAAATCATTTTGCCTTATTTGAAATTAAAAGAAAGTCAAAAGTAAATAATAACATAACTATTACAAACATAGAAGTAAAGTGAGATGGTTTATAAGGTAGCATCGTTCACAGCCTTTTGTGACCATGACTACATATCTTAACCACTTGTACAATTCACCTTGTTATTTTGAGATTTCGGCATAGGAATCAATCATTAATACCTTCTAATATATGTGTTTGATGGTAGGCACAGCTAAGTAATGCCGACAATGGTAATATTTTTTTGGGGGGGGGGGAAAGATTGTAAAAGATCGTCGAGAAGGCATAGTCTATGATATAGAGGCTAGAGGTTGCTATGATGTAGAACTGGAAACCTCACTTGTTGGGTCACGAGAAATGATTATACCTATGATGGATGTATGTGGAGAACATGTGAATATAAACTTCATATGTAGATAGCTTTATCGACAAATTGAAAGTTGCCGGTCAATGACGACATGACATTGCAAACTGTCTTGAATCTCTCGTCTAGATATAGTGACCTGTACTGTGTTGAAATATACGTTGTGAATGAGCGGTGCACAATGACCACCAGTATTAGTTGTGCAAATATGAATTGGGGAGATGTCTAGTCCTACGGTGAACTCTTGTCGCCCAGGAGGAGGGGTGATGTATCGGTGTTGAGAATATTTATTGGAATGCTTACACATGAGCAGAGTAGTCAAAGCGCACAGGGTACAGATCCATTGGGCTAACGAATGTCTAAACTTTTCAGTCCAAATGAGGATTATTCGGAGGGCCAGAGTAATCAACAATTTCAAGATTTTCACATTCCAACGACACCTCACCCAGAATATGCTTCTGGCCAATAAGGGTGTGCAGAGGTGGGATGTCCTAGTGCAAGTATGGATCCCATGGAATGACTCAATGGCTTAGATGAGACAGGGAGACGGGTAAATGAAGATGGCGATATTCAGTTCGTTAAATCAGACGAAGATGTTGATGTTTTGATGAGAAATGAAGAAAATATTGACTCTGATGATGATGGACATGAGCAAGTGAACATTGCTAACTTGAATGACACTCTCGTGCCCTTTTTTTACGAACCTGGATAAGGTAGACGATAGTATAACTGGTCAAAATTTATATGATCGTGATTCGATATGGTCAAATGCAAATTCAGAGTTTGCGAAAGGGATGATTTTTAAAAATAAGAATGCAGTGATTAGTGTATGTAACTGGTACCATGTGAAGAAAAACAAACATTATTATGTTGTAGAAACAAATAAAAAAGTATAGAGTAGTATGTGCACTTACGATTGTTTGTGAAAACTGCGTGCGTGTTTGAAGAAGAATTATACTTTCTTTGAGATCATACAATACCCTGGGCCGCATACCTGTTTACGTGGGATGGACAATTTGGATCACCGCAATCTAAATTCGACATTCATTGCACGCATAATTATGTCCCAAGTTGTGATAAGTTGTTATGAGTTTTCAATTTAAACTGAGACATATAAATTTATGTATTCATGCTCTTCCTTTGTAAAGTTTAAGTACTCGTTTGGATCTTGTGGTGTACAGGAAGACCCTGGTTAGAAGATAGCATCCATAATGAAGAATGTAACAAATAATGTTGGTTTCACAGTGTCTTATAAGAAAGCATGGCTTGGAAGAATGAAGGTCATTGCAATGGTATTTACCGATTGGGATAAGTCATACGAAAGCTTCTAAAGTACACAAGAATGTTGGAGTTCAAAAACCCGAACACGGCTGTGATTTCACAAACACATGACATTGGACGAATGGGCGAAGTTACTCTAGATAGAATATTTTAAGAATTTCGACCATGTATTGAAGGCTTCAAGCACTGCTCTCTAATGGTAGGTATCGACGGTACCCATCTTTACGGAAAATACACATGAGTATGCTGATTGCTACGGTTAGAACAGTGAGAAAAAATATTTTTCCCTTAACTTTTGCTCTAGTTGAATTAGAAATTATCGTGATTGGGCAAGGTTTCACTACAATGTCAGGCATGTTATTGTGCCAGGGCAGGAGGAGATCATTTTGATTTCTAATCGACATACCGCAATATTGAGCGCCATCAAACGTGAATGGGAAATATCGTGACCAGGGCAACCACCTGGATTCCATAGATATTACCTTAGGCACTTTCAAAGTAATTACCAAACAAAGTTTAGTAACGCTAAAATTAAGGATCTTATATGAAAATCTGGAAATGCCCATCAAGTGAGCAAAATTCGACGAGGAATGGAAGCAATTAAAAAATTATGTGAGCCGACGTACAATGAGTTGTTGGCTCGCCTCCGTAATGCGGTATTCCTACAAATGGAGTTAGTTACCCAGCAAGAGTACGGGGGTCGCGATGAAGTATAAACCGGAAGATCTGGTATTGTTCTCTCCGGAGGGACCTAGCCAAATATAAGCTCTAGCACTCAACTCACACTAACTTAATATAGGATCAAACTGCAATTAAAGAGGGGAATTGGACCTAAAATAAAAACAAATAAACGGACCGAAAATATTTTGGGTTTTGATGATGGTTTTGAATTACTAACCTATTACAATGAAAATAAAAATAATTAACACTAAACAATTAAAGTAAAGCAAAATGAAAATAGAATTAAAGCAATTAAAAGGGAATTGGGCTCAAATGATCCAATCACTCAATTTCATCCAAGGTTTCCAATGAGGTTTATAACTCAAATCAAACACAATATTTAAGTGTGTTTGATTTGGAGAATTTAGCTTTGAAAATCGATTATTCTCAAGCAATTTAAATTAGATACATGTTCAATGGGGAGTCAAAGGTCAATACCATCGATTTAACTTAGTCAATACCAAATTTGTGGTTTGTGCATTGATTAGCCAAACATAGTCAATAACCTAGGTTTTCTAAGTTATCTTCAATCAATTGTTGAGAATGAAATTTTAAAAAAATATAGCAATTATTTCATGAGATGCCTCCATTTAATTCCTTGGATTATTTAGGTGATTTTTACATTTGAATCCAATCTAAAACTAGCTAATTAAACTCATAATAAAAACATAAAAATGAAATAAAGCATGCAAGGATTGGAAGCTAGCATTTACTTAAAAGAAATGAAAAGAGTTTAGGTAAAAGAAAACTACAAGAAAAATATAAGAAAATTACAACATAACAAAGAAAATCACAAATAAAATTACAAGAAATAAATCTAAACTAATAAATGAAGAACAAAAGGAAAACCAATCTTGAATGAAGATCTCCCAAGCTAATCTACCAAAAATCTACTCCTAACTATCAAAGCTATCAAAAACTCTCTACAAAACTCAAAAACTAACTCTAAATCTAACCAAAAACCAACTCAACTCCCCTTTCTCCTCGGCCGCAGCTAGCATTTTAGGGCAAATCTGCGCTCCCCGTCCAAAGTGCGTCCCACGCGTGTCCAAAGTGCGTCCGGACGGTGCGTTTGGACGCTTATTTCACCGTCTGAACGGTTGTTTTACCGGCCAAACGGTCTTCGGACGCTCTTCAGACGCAAAATCATGACTTTAGATTGGCTTCAAATGGGAAAACTCGACTCTGGAACTCCGCCATTCGTCGCACCATCCGAATGTTCTTTCGCCCGTCCGAACGCACCGTCCAAACGGTTGACTACCGTCCGCACGCACCGTCCGGACGGTTTTCTGTCATTTTGGCTCTTATTTGCTGTTTTTACTTCAAAACCTACAAAATACACAAAAATACATAATAAAACCATTATTGAACTAAAACAAGATAATTAACTATAATATAAATCTAACAATGTGCAATTTAAGGGCTTATTATTACACTTTTAGAGTGTAATCAGTTGTGCAGGGAGGACCCTACAAAGTGGACATTGACACATGATGGAGGTTATTGTTAGAGAGTTACAACCACCAATAATTCAGAGTGCTATAACAATGTATTAAGAGGTGCACGAGACTTGCCCATAACTGCATATGTTTAGATTACCTTCTACTGCCTTGTTAACACTTTCAATAACAAACAAAGGAAAAATGAGCACGATTCAGCTAAGGGGTTGAGGTATGCAAGCGAAATGCAAGACAAGATAGAAGAGTATCAAGCTCGATCAGAGGGTCATCGCGTAACTATCTTCAATTGGCAATGTCATAAATTTTGAAAAGTGTATATAGTTGTCTCGCATATTGCCATAATTCTATACTTCTAAATACGTAATACAATGGCCATATTATTATATTTCAATTACAAGGGTCAGGGTTCCGCTAAGGTTGTTCCAAATCCAGCAAGCACGAAAGAGAACAACAAACATGCGGTGTCTCTGAATCCTCCGTCATGTGATTGTGAAAAATGAATGATCTATCATTATCCTTACTCACACATGCTCGCAGTGTGCGCAAAATTGGCTAGATAACCATGGCACTTAATTACTCCTCAGTATAGCATGGACGTTTACGCTCGCGTGTACAAAATAAGTTTTCAACCAATGATGCACGAGC
This sequence comes from Euryodendron excelsum, assembly GCA_033060915.1. Lineage (NCBI taxonomy): Eukaryota > Viridiplantae > Streptophyta > Magnoliopsida > Ericales > Pentaphylacaceae > Euryodendron > Euryodendron excelsum. The sequence continues at coordinate 29,505,135 of CM065393.1, read as the reverse complement.
ATTATTGGGCAACATATGATGGTCCTAAGGTTATATCTGATCTGAGCCGTGGGCAAGAAGTCATATCCAGGTACTCAAATACAAAACGAATCTAGAATGAGATGGACGTTTTTAAGAAACAGCAAACCAATTGTAGCGGTATTTGTAAGGAACAAGGGTATGATTGGCGCAAATGTCCAAACTAGATTATTTAAGTTGTGTGTTGGAGGGTAGTTAGCCATGTGTGATGGTTTATTTGTATCTGTATTAAAGATATTACTTAGTTGTACTTGTATTTGAAGTTAATCTTATTTATGCACTGCATTATCTGAATTGAAGAACGGCGTATTAATAACATCCTTCACAGTCTTTTGTCAACAGTCATTACAACTTTGCAAGGAGTAATAACATCATCCTTTACATTCATGGAGTAGTCATATCCTTCACATGGCCTACAAAGAGTAGTCACATCTTTCACAGCTTTTTGTCAGCCTTCACAATCTTTAGTCAAAAGCCTGCACCCTGCGTAGGGTAGTCACACCCTTCACAGTTTTTTTTCATTAGCTTTCACATACTTTACAACCTTTATTCACATCATTCACATGGCTTGCAGAGTTCACAGACTTTTGTCAGCCTTTACGGCCTTTGGTCAAAAGTCTGCACCCTGCGTAGGGTAGTCATACTTTTCACAGCCTTTATTCATTAGCATGCACATACTTCATAGCCTTTAGTCACATCCTTCACATGGCCTGTAGAGAGTAGTCACATCGTTCATAGCCTTTAGTCACATTCTGTAGAGTTCACAGCCTTTGGTCAAATCCTGTACCCTGCGTAGAGTAGTCACACCCTTCACAGCCTTGACATGTGAATAGTACTACCAATTGGCATCCAAGGCGAAGTTTTTCACATATGAATAACATCATCCTTCACATGTGAATGGTACCACCAATTGGCATGCAAAGCGAAGTCAAAATCAAAGTCGTTTCCCACTCATGAGATGACATGGTTCACATATAACAATTATATCACCTGGCCCTATATAAAGAGTAAGTCACAATTATACAACTCAAATATAAATTATACAGTGAGTGATATTTTTTAGGCAACGGGTTGATATTGGGTTGGGTATGACGAGTGGGAGTATCCTTTGGACCCTAATAAATGCTACTCACGTAACACTATTAACATAATGTATGATGAGTACCAATATCGTATTAAGGAGGTAGAAGTCTTGGTAGAAGTTTGTCGAGGTATGAATATTCCAATCCCCCGTCGTAAAGCCATGAATATGCCGATTAATACTCCTCAGTTGTTATAAATGGTGTTGCACCATTTCCGTGAAGAAGTTAATAGAATGACACAACGTCATCAACGATGGTTATTTATTCAGTCTGCAAATGAGAAGAAGGAAGATGAATTTATGGGTGAATGGAAAATGTATATGCAAGCCAGTAATGAAGAGAAATATCAATCACACATCAAGATGTCTGACGAAAAGAATGTTTAAACGTCGATCTGTTTGTAGTTGTACTTCGTAAATGTCAATTTCTTTGTAACCATCTAAGGAATTGCCTATGTTTTCAAGCGCATTCGTGTACTTCGTATTGTAGTTTGATACAATGAGTGATAATATTATGACCAACAACTTCTCATTACTAAATTCATCATTACAAATGGAAATAGCAGATACGTGCAACTACTATGGTCGTAGTAGATAAAAAAATTACTTACTAAGTAAACATACAAAACAAGAATAAGGGCATGGTCAGTAACATTATGATGGCCAACTAAACTCTCAATCCTCATCTGACATCTCGTAGTCTGATAGGTAATTTTCATTGTTTAGAGCCTTGGTGCGCTCTTCGATTGTGAGTTATCTCCTGCTTGCCTTTGCCATCTCAGTGGCAAGTTCGAGCATGAAGTATTGGCATCGCTGAATAAGCATTCTGTTGCTCTCTCTTTTTATCCTTACTATTACTTCTTCGTACTCCTCCATGTTCCGCCTTCGTATTGTTTGAGACTTACGTCGAGGGATATTGGCCCTCAAGTTCTAAAGATCTGTGACTCGTAGCCTTTGTTCCTTAACCTTAACCACCTACTCTTACTGTAAACCAGCTTAATAATCTTTAAGGCTCGAGTACTTTTTACTCCAGTATTGGTCACCGAATGGAGGCAACAACCACATGTGAGGGTATTGGCGACTTGCTAAACTATAGGGTCCTCTGTTTGCTATTGTCTTGTAAAGTTTAAAATTTTCATGAACGAATGGGCCTCCCACCGACTCTTATTTATTGATGGACTACGGCTGAATACTCATATATTTAAAAATATTTTGTATTATTGCTTTATTTTATTATGGACAATCATATTATTTTATATATGTACTAATATGTGTCACAATGCAGGGCTTATGTATACAGCTTTGCTAGGGCCCGCCGATGGCTCAGTGCTAAGGTTACAGGCCCATCATCGATCCACCAACAGATGGGAGTAAGGGGTATGCATATGTTAACTTTTTCTATTTGCATGCATTTATTTTTTTTGTTTATATATGTGATTTTTGATATACACTATATTTTTCACACAGGGTACGGAGGCTCTCCAATGCAGATGTGGCGGTGCACATCTGTATGATGTAGAGTTACACCCCTGTGTGTTGCAGTACGCATTAAAGGCAGGGTTTTATGATGTGTACGGACTTGAGCTTATTTGTTTGGACCACTACCTGATCACTGTCTTAGTTGAGCATTGGCAGAAGGAGACACACACGTTCCATTTATCTATTGGGAAGGTCGGTATCACGTTATAGGACGTTGCCGTACTGTTGGGACTACCTGTCAACGGGGACCCCATTATATGGCAAGTGGTGCCTACTATAGTTTTGGAGTGCCAGCAGTTTTGCGTACAGTCATTCGGGGTTGCCCCAGTTGCAGAGCATTTGGATAAGGGCCGCTTTAGGCTTTCATGGCTCCGTGACATATTTCAGGTGCTTCTAGAGAATGCTGATGAGGTTACAGTCTAGCGGCACGCACGTGCCTACATTGTGCGCCTATTTGGGGGATACTGCTTACAGATTACTTTCAGACCCACGTCCGACTGACATATCTTCTTTTTTTAGAGCACTTTGCCCAAACAGGGAGATATAGTTGGGACAGTATAGTCCTAGCCATGCTTTACAAAGGCATGTGTAGAGCGACGAAGTCCGGCACGAGGCAGATTGTGGAGGCACTAGTGTTGTTACGGGTATTTACTTTGGTATAATTGATAGTGCTTTATAATAATGCATATTTTTTACGAGTTATCGTTTTTACTACAAGTTATTTATTGTGCGAGTGTCACTTGTACAGATATTGGCATGTGAGCGCTTTTAACGCATGGCCCCGCGTCACATGGATAACACTACTGATCGCAAGTAGCCATTACTTGTAGGAGGGGTGCAGTTTCCTACTGGACCATGGAGACCTAGTTATGAACGACTGACTTATGATTCTTACCTACAAATATATACGCGTTACTAATAATTTTTATATTATGTTTAACATTTATGTCAGGTAGAGATGTAAATATAGCACAGACATTACTTCCACCCATGTGGTCCGCGTATACCGAGACCAGCTGGACCGATTGAGGCCTAACGAGGTTTGTATGCAATAGTTTTCATTTGTATTTTATTTTACTTAATTGTACTATCATTTCTCACAAAATTTGTACTGTAAATGTAAACGCATGCAGTTCATCTAGAGGACGTACGATGCTATCATTCATACACTTCCTGCTTATTGCCGAGCAATGAGCGATGTATGGGTGACTCGGTCCCCTTTATTGTGCTTTGAGGTCGTTGAGTTGCATCTACCTAATCATGTCTGCTGTAGTTTGGATTAAGACATGATGTACCAAAGGAGTGTTTTACCTCGGTCAGGTTACATGTTATCGTTATGCGAGGGAGAGGCCATATTGATTAGACCGACATACACAGAGAGTACATGCAACTATGGGAGCATAGGCGTGAGTATCTAGTAGTTGGGATTCCTGAGACTGCAATCATGCTATATGATGATCCATATATAGTGTGGTACCACAGTATAACACGCACACTCGTGGGCAATCCAGGTCACCGTCCTGCTACTGGAAACCTAGAGGTGGGCTTCACCGTAGAGATTATGATTAGTACTGCCTTAAAATTTATTTTATTTCACCGTGAATTCTTAACATCAGATAGTCATAAATACATCACTTCATTTTGTAGACTTGTCATATCATGTTCATACATCAGCTTGTAGATTGTGCCATTTATGTGTATGGCTCGACAAAGGGATTGTAGGATATGTATAGGGCACGAGACCTGTGTATCACGTCACTTCATGTATTACGAGAGTATAAGTGGATTGCACAATTAGCATGTCCAGTCGCTCCCCCTCCTATGCAGCCACACCTCCCAGGATCATTGTCACATCAGATACCACAGTCGTTCGGTGCTACTGGGCCATACTCATCGCATATGACTTCGACAATGCCAGCGTATACATATCACAGTGAGTCACAAGATGTACCCTCTTCATCACGTGTGACTAGTTGAGAGGTGACATCGCACCGACCCCCGCCACATTAGCTCCCCTGTTGCATATGACTAGGGATCTGAGTACTCGGCATTAGGCGATGACGAGGACTTTGACGCATATGTCGACCCATTATTAGCATCATGGTAGCATATAGAAACACCTTTCATGCATACAGAGGGTAGCGTTTCACCTCTCTTGTCGTCCCAGTATGCACCTCCATATCCACTATCATACCTAGAAGGGCCATCTCAAGAGGCTTCACAAATCACGCAGACAGAGTCATAGTCACAGCTACAGTCACAATCACAACCACAGAGACTACGTTAAATCACACGTGTCTACTAGAGTTGTAGGCTTAGGAGAGATAGGAGGCCACGCCAATATGTTACGTGAAGTCATGTATAGTAGTTGGGGTACTTAGTTTTTTGTTTGTTTTTTTTTTTGTACACTGTAAGGTTTGTTGTGGAAACTTGTTTGGAAGTAATTTCATATTACGGTTTTTTGTAAAAAAATATTATTGCAACATAAATAAAGTATAGTTCATCTAGTATGTTAGTCTTTTCTCTTGGTTGTCATATCAATGGTAAAGTCTGGCTTGTCCTTGAGTCTTCATGTGAAGCCTACGCAAAAGGCTTGTTCTGTAACCCAATAAATTCACGTGAACTCTTTACACATGTATTGTACCGTATTGCTTATATATACGTCATGTAATTACCTGAAGAATTGCTAAATCATACTTCCAAATATGCCGAATCAAAAAAGATTATTTAAGGCATCGTCCAATCCTTCGGTTCCAAGCAGCGACATTGATGAAAATCAATCCTCAGCCATCCATATGGTGCGTGCATACATGGATCCAATCGGTAACAAATGGTATGAACGAAAGCGTTACTTTCTTAACAAACCTATCCTAATGCACAATACGATGAGTCTGGCTAGTCACATCTTCATCGGCGATGCATCCTTACGTCCACCCCGTGGGTGACCAACGACCAATGCATAAGGTTGTCGTGAGAGGACTTGTTCGATAAACGGTGTGAACAAGAGATGTATTGCAGATGGTATGACCTGCATGTCCCAAAGGCTCGTTCAGCTAAGTTGTTTGGCAGGTCATCTTACAGCAAGGTGATGAAAGCGCTCGAACGCGAGATCGATCAAATGCAACGAAGATTGGATGGATATCATTTTACAAATCATACGAAGAAAGAATGTGTTGATCCAACACAACGATTAATAAAAATTGTTGAAGATTCGTTACTAGTTTCTAACCCAGAACTTTCAAACTTCTCAGAAAAAGAAGGTCATGATGACTTTGTTAACTATCTACCTAGTAACCTTAGCATTGCTAGCAAACCACTATGTTGTTATGAACACGGTCCTTACAGCTTGTTCTGGTTTTTAGTTTAGTATGATGTAAAATAAGTTATTATATTTTCATATAATATATGTGTGAGTTTGGTTTGGGTCATATTTCACATTTTTTATTTCATGTCATATATATTTATGTTATTCAACTTTGTCGTTGGGGTACCGAAATGGAGAGAAAGGGTCCGAGGAGTGCGAAACTTGACGGGAGAGGCACTGGTGTGACATGAGTGACATGTGGGAGTTGACGGCATGTCAATCGATTTCCCGGTTTGAAAGTTATGCAAAGCTTTAGAATTTTAAAACTTAGGTTTTCGAAATTAGGCCAACTAGGTCGTTGGGGTCTCGAAATGGCGAAGAAGGGTCTAGGGAGTGCGAAACTTGACAGGAGGCACGGGTGTAACACGAGTGATGTGTGGGAGTCGATGGCATGTCAATCGGGAGAGTGCGAAAATTGACAGGAGGCACTGGTGTGACATGAGTGACGTGTGGGAGTTGACGACACGTCAATTGGTTTTTCGGTTTGGAAGTTATGCAAAGTTTTAGAATTTCGAAACTTAAGTTTTTAGAAGTAGGCTAACTTGGCCGTTAGGATACCGAAATGGGGAGGAAGGGTCCGGGGAGTGTGAAACTTGATGGGAGGCATCAATGTGATACGAGTAACGTGTGGAAGTTGACAACATATTAATCGGTTTCCCGATTTAGAAGTTATGCAAAGTTTTAAAATTTCAAAACTTAGGTTTTTGGAACTAAGCCAACTCGACCATTGGAGTCCCGAAATAGGAAGAAGGGTCCAAGATGTGCAAAACTTGACGGGATGCACTGGTGTAAGATGAGTGACGTATGGGAGTTGACAGTATGTCAATTGGTTTTCCGTTTTGAAAGTTATGCAAAATTTTAGAATTTCAAAACTTTAGTTTTTGGAGGTAGGCCAACTCAGCCGTTAGGGTACCAAAATGGGGAAGAAGGGTCCGGGGAGTGAAAAACTTGACAGGAGGCACCGGTGTGACATTAGTGACATGTGATAGTTGATGGCACATCAATCGATTTCTCAGTTTGAAAGTTATGCAATATTTTAGAATTTCAAAACTTAAGTTTTTGGAGTTAGGCCAACTCGGCTGTTGCGATACCGAAATGGGGAGGAAGGGTCCGAGGAGTGTGAAACTTGACGAGAAGCACTGGTGTGACACAAGTGACGTGTGGGAGTTGACGGCACGTCAATGGTTTTTTGGTTTGGAAGTTATGCAAAGTTTTAGAATTTCAAAACTTAGGTTTTCAAAGATAGGCCAATTCGGTCTTTGGGGTACCGAAATGGGAAGGAAGGGTCTAGGGAGTGCAAGACTTGATAAGAGGCATTAGTGTGACACAAGTGACGTGTGGGAGTTGATGGCACATCAATCGATTTCCCGGTTTGGAAGTTATGCAATGTTTCAAAATTTTGAAACTTATGTTTTCGGAGTTCAGCCAACTTCGTCGTTACGGTACCGAAATGGGGAGGAAGGATCTGGGGAGTGCGAAACTTGACGGGAGGCATCGGTGTGACACGAGTGATGTGTGGAAGTCGACAACATTTTAATCGGTTTCCTAGTTTGGAAGTTATGCAAAATTTTAAAATTTTGAAACTTAGATTTTCGGAGGTAGGCCAACTCGACCGTTGGGGTATTGAAATGGGGAGGAAGGATCCGAAAAGTGCGAAACTTGACGGGAGACACCAGTGTGACACGAATGACGTGTGAGAGTTGATGGCACGTCAATCGGTTTCCTGGTTTGAAAGTTATGCAAGTTAAGTTCAACTACTTCACAGAGAGAGAGGGGCTGATTTCCTGATCAAATGGTATTTTTTTCCATGTAAAAACGCCATTTGAAATTGTGTTTTTTAAAATAGCGTTTTTTGAAAAAATGCCATTTCAAATAGTGTTTTTAGGTGGTTTATATACACTTCGTATTCTATACACTTCTTATTTTCCTTTATTTTTTTTTCCTTATTTACTTGGAAGAAATACAACGAAAAAACGCCATTTCAAAAAGCATTGTTATTAAAACGTCTTTTGAAATGGCGCTCAACCTGGAATGCTGAATTAAGTTGAATTAGTACTCAGGTTGAAAATAAAGGAAAAAAAGCTTTGCATCAAGGAAATTAGCCTAACGTTATATATATGGCATTGTCAGGATCAGCCAGGTAATAGCATCGAACACATATAGCTGATTTAATGATTCATTCGTTGTTCCAAAGTCTAGATTAATACATACACATAATTTCTTTTGCTCATCATGCTACCATTATCTCTCAAACAACTACCCAAATGCAAGTGTAAAGTAATAAAATTTAGTAGACATTGTAAGAAATGATTCTTGTCATGCTTCTAAAAAGAAAACTTCAAGAGTCCACATTTATTAATTAGAGTTTTGGTATTGATCGAGAGTTAATGATCTTGCATATATCTGCCTGGCACGCCTCCAGATGTGCTTCAAACTGGAGTCACTCCGTAAGAGTACGGAGGTCGCGCTTGTAGTAAAAACTGGAGGATCCGGTGTCGTTCTTGTTGGCCCAAGTAGGCAACCCAAGAGGGGGGGTGAATTGGGTTTTATAGAATTTATACCAAATAATGCAACTAAAAATTGATTGAGTAATATAACAGTGACTAATCAAAGTATAACTCAAACAAACAGACAATAGAATGCAATACAAGCAGTGAGCAGTCAAATTAGCAAACAAGTACTAAGATGTAATGCAAGGAAGTAATATGTGTAAAGAGATGAAGAACACCAAATTTATAGAGGTTCGGCCAAACCTTGCCTACGTCCTCTCTTCCTCGATCCTCTCGAAGGTATTCCACTATATAAACTTTCCTTACACAGCTGCTAGTTTTTCTCCAAGTGCCTAGCTCACTTTTACAAGAGCTCTTCCCCAAGCTCTCAAAACCCAAGAGATTTTGTCCAAGCTTCTCTCAAACTTATGAGTGATTTTGTCCAAGCTTCACTCAAACTTTACAAGTGTTTTTCCCAAGCTACAACCAAACTCACAAGTGTTTTTCTCAAGAACACTCAAACTTACAAGTTTACAAACCAACCCAATAATGGATGAAGGTTGTACAGTGAATAACTCTCTCTCAAAGAGTAGATAAACAAATTTTCAGCTCACTCAAGAACCCCCCAAATGAATAAAAACAGTGTATAAGATGTAGAAGATGAAATATCACTTTGTAGCACTTAATCTTGTGTTCTTCTCATGTTCTTCTTGTTCTTCATCATCATATATGTGTTGGGGATCTTGTATATATAGCCTTGAGTTGATTATAGCCATTGGAGATGGATGAGAGACCATTTGATACGAAAACGGCGGAGTATAACGTTCAAAAAACTAGCCGTTACCTTAAATGAGTCGACTCTTTTGCTGCAGGGGTCGACTCTTTTTGTGTTGCAGCAGATTTTTGAAGGTTCTGCCCAAATGAGTCGACTCTTTTGGTCCAAGGGTCGACTCTTTTGGTCTAAAACTGCACAATCAACTCTCTGTTGGAATGAGTCGACTCTTTTATGCTAGGGGTCGACTCTTTTGATGTTCCACCAGAATTTTCAGCCTCTGTTTGAATGAGTCGACTCTTTTGCTTGAGGGGTCGACTCTTTTTAGGAAAATCCTTAACTTTTGCAATACTTCTTCAATCTTCTTCAATTTCTTCAAGCTCTTTAAGGATCATCCAAATAAGGTTTCTAAGGCTTGAAAAGACTTTTTCAAGGCATGTTGACTTCAAGAACATCTTCAACTCTTCAAGATAAAATCAATACACTTTTGATTACATTTAGAGTTCTTCAATCAACATCACTTCTTCCATTGATCTAAGTCTTCTTCAAAATCTTCAAGAGAGCTTCCAAGACTTGAGATCTCTTTTCTTCAATTGATCTTTCATGCTTATTGAACATCTTCAATCTCTTTACTTGATCTTCATCAAATTGATTTCTTCTAGGATTCTTCAATTAATATAACTTCTTCCATCAATTCAAGACTTCAACATAATCTTCAATGAAGCTTCCAACTCTTGTGATTTCTTATCAATACTTTCAAGACATCTTCAAAACTTCCAAAAAAAGCTTCCACGTCTTTAAGTGAGTCTCTTCTTCTTCCATTCTTGCAAGACATCTTCAAATCTTCAAGGTGAGCTTCCATGTCTTGTAAGAGTCATCTAAATGAGGTTGCAACTATGAGATTGCTGAATGTATCAACTCATCATACTTCTTGTCTTCAGTGTTTCATGACAAGCTTCTCACCACAAGTTCTTCAATATCTTCAATGTAATAAGTTTTCCACTGTTACTTGACAAGCTTCAACTTGTTGCTCCCCCTTTCTTTTATGCTTTATGCCTCACTGCATTTTCCAGATTTAGAGTAGAAAAATCAACCAATTTAGAAGTTCATAGCATGCATGATGATATAGTGGACTTGATATGGCCATGAGGATCGAGGGTCTTCATAGTGAAGTGTAAACCATATTTGTATGGTGCCAGCTCTTCGGTCTTCAATTCTATTTGAAATCCTTTGTTGTATTTGCACTTCAATTTGTACTTTAGTCTTCAAGAATTGATTCCATGTCAACTTGAATACTCTTCAAATAATCTTGCTTGAGTGCTTTGCTTCTTTGAATAACTTCTTGAATCATCATAAGATCTTTAGTCACTTGCATCCTTCTTTTGAATACTTGTTGAACTCCTTGAGCATCTTCAATCTCTTCAAGAATAAGATTACCTAAGTAATCTTCTTGTTGGATACTCAACCGATCAACTCAATTATTTTCTTGTTATCAAATGATTATAATCTAATCTGCACACTCAAGTGAAATCATTAGATAACAACCACATGGTTTTGTTATCATCAAAATCAACATGGGGATCAACCTTGAGTCAACAGTTCTCTTCCAAGAGAATTCTGCAAATATAGCAACAAAGCTCAACTAGCACGGACACTTATCTTAATGGATTGCAAATGAAAATTCTTGTCTTTTTCTAACATAAAAGAGACCGAAAATATGTTGGTTTTGAGATGATGGTGGTCTAATGCTTCATGCAATAATTTAATGACTAATGAAGACGATAAAATCTAGTTTTATGCAATTAAGAAGAAAGGCTTGGACATGGTTGTTTCGATCCACCAATTCACAACAAGGGTTTCCAATGAGAGGTTTATAACTCAAATAAAGAATCACACCTTGGATTCTTGATTCAAATAATGTCGACTATAAAAATGTGGGTTTTTGTTTGATTGAGCATAAAGAGGGAATCTATAATTGGCATCCTAGAATCAAACCTTAGACATGTGCAATACCTATACCAAACATTGATTTGTGCATAAATATTGCCAAAGGGTTATGAATCTAAGTTTTTCTAATGAATCTCATACTAAATCAAATGAAACCATGAAATTTTAAGGATATGCCATTAAAGTTCATATAACTCATTTTTCACCCTTTGAAGATCTTTGGTGGATCTTCACAACCACATCCAAGGGGTATTTAGCTACTAGAATCCATGTCAAAGAGCATACAAGAAGACAAATCTACCATTAATCTATATAGAACTAGTGTTTGGTTACTAAGAAAGTGAGGGAAAGTGGCAAGAAAATGATGAAAAATGGCTAGAAAGAGTAGAAAATCATTCACTTTATATATATATCAAGCATTCATTTACAATGATCCAAAAGCAATAAATGACATCAAATACAAAGCATTAAAGTAAATCTAACTAAAAACCTTACAAAATAACAAAAGTCCCCTTTTTGAAGCTTCTTCTCTGTCCAGTTTCTGCAGAAAATAACCTAGAATGCCTTTTGTCCCTTATATACAGCTTTTATACGCTGCAGAAAAATAGAGTCTGTACACACCGATCGATCGGTAGGCTACCGATCGAACGACCGATCGATTGGCCGATCGAACGATCCAGACGATCAAACGTCCGATCGATCGCAAAACCGACCCCTCTGAAGTTTGCTTCTGTGAAGTCTGTTAAGGAAATTCCGACGTCATCGATCGAACAACCGATCGATCGGAAAAACGCTCTCTCTGAAGTTTGCTGCAGAAAGTCGAACATAGAATCACCAATCGATCGCAAGATCACCGATCGATCGGCCGATCGAACGTTCCGTGGACCGTTCGATCGGGCGATCGATCGGTCATCCCCACATTTGCCCATTTGCCTTGGTTTTAGCTCAAATTCCTGTAAGAAGTGCACAAAAGGAGTTTCAATGCATTTTAGGAGTAACAATACTAAATTAACACTGAAATTCAACTAATCAATTAGTAATTTAAACCTAAAAATTACTATTTCTAAGAATAATCACTGCCGAAAGGCTATTGAGTGCTTTGCCATCTAGGACCACATTTTTTGACAAAATCTACCCATCACACACGATTAACATATGATTTAGAATGAATCTATATTGCCGTGCATGACATTTGAAATGATTGTAATCCCTTCTGGCTGCTCTCACCCAGAATAAAAGAGAGGAGTTGGTCATTGCCTAGGTGGACAATTCCTGACCATAGAATCCAATAAAGAAAGGGTAATTGCATATATGTCTATTGAAACCAATTGCATATATATATATATATATATGTATGTATATATGTCTATGTTCTTGATATTTGGTTCTATCAATCCTTGCTGGTCAGAGGTCAGTCAATGTAAAAACAAAATGACAAGGATGTAGCTGTCACCTTTTCATTTTCACCACAACTCATGAGTGATTGGCTCCAACTTCTGTGAGGATGACTCCAATCCACAATCAGATCAATGGAATAATGCCATTGCTGCTCACCGAACATCCACATGCCCCCCAGGCCCCAGGTAAGTTTTCTTTTCTTTTCTATATATGAACATATGTATATATATACATACATATATGTATGGTGTTACCCAGCTGAGTTGAACCAATCTTTGTTGGTAATGTCAACCATTAACAGATTTTTGTATCTTTCTTGTCAGTAGGGCTTTTTACAAATCACATTCTTACTGAGTACATTACAATAAGAAAGAGGAATCTTTAGATTTGCAACAACAGGAACCCCAGGCATCAGACACCACATGTTCGGAAGGATGTCAAGACACAGGAACTGCATGTGCCCCCAACTAGGGAGTGGTCCCTATGCCCTCTACTTACTCTAACCTTTCCTTCTCTTTTGTCTGCTTTGTTCTGTCTAGGTAAAGAGAGAGCAGAAACATGAGGCATGCTTGGCATGGCACACTTGAGAGAGAGAGAGAGAGAGAGAGAGCAGACGTGTACAGATTTTTTTTTTTGATGATAGTATAAAAAAACAAATATCTAATTCATTATCTTCTTTTAATTGTCATGCAATTATTTTTGTGGTTTAAACTTTCAACATTAGACAAGATGTTTAATCCCATTTTTGTCTTTTACATGCCTGTGCATATATCGTAATTCCCACTATGCTTCACTAATTTAAGTGATAAGACATGGATATTGAAATATTGAATATCTAAGAAAGTGAATCCTATTATTTTCCTGAATGTGAACACTAGTGAAGTCTGAGTTGGGACCATTTTCTATCTTATGCCTGGTGCAACTTTCCATATTTGGTCCACCTAGTTCGACCATACAATTGCCCTGTCAAGTCTTGGTTTCAGCTATATCTCTTAGGTTTTATCGTAAAAAAAAAAAAAAGAAAAATATATATCTAACGCATGGTTGAGCTATTTGACCTCTTAAGAGAGTATATGAGCCTTTTGAAAAAGAGAGTATCACAGTATAGGTGGGCAATAAAGGTGTGTTTCAAATTACAATACCGGATTGATCAGTTCTATCACAAGTCATCCGAAGTCTCTAGTGATTTAGTTTGTGTATTTTGATTGTGTCTTCCACGTCATTGCAATTTATGATTTTTGAAAGATGAATCGGAGTTGTGATACCCAGATGATTGTTCAGTCTCTGAGTTCTAATAAGTTCTTGAAAACTTATTTTTCATTTGTCATTGCAACTCTACTGGATTTTCAACCTCTCTAGATCTCTAAACAATTGGACCTTCAGCTTCAAACATTAAATTGCTTGGGATAAGAAAAAGGAGTTTAGTGGTAGAGTGGTATGCAAACTAGTACCCTTAATTATTCAATGAAGTCATTTGGAAAGCATAATTGCATAGCAGAGTAATCCTACAGAGTGGCAATGGAATGGACTTTGAAGTGACTTCTTGGAAGTCTCTATTGCTCACAGTTGACAATAATTAAAGAAACACCCTGTGGTCCTTTGAAATGGGATGTGAGTTGCTCGCAGAACCCCATCTCTCTCTCTCTCTCTCTGTTAAGTAAGTAGAAGAATAATCTCCTTCATTTACAACAGTTTGCTTCGCTTTTCTTTTGCAAGTCTCTTTCTAATTTATTCTTATATGGCAAAATAGGAATGTAACGATTGCTACATTCCTTCACATGCATACATGCAACCGTATGTATCATGTATATATATGTGCATGAGAATGCATGCATACCAGAATACCTTGAAAATGAGAAAGAAAAGCACAATTGATTGCCTTTTTGCCTAGGGCCAAACGCACATCAAATAATTTCGGAGAAACAAATGTTGTACAACAAATCCAAATATCAGCAGTTCCAATCGAGAGAGAGAGAGAGAGAGAGAGAGAGAGATTGGAGACTCGACATCCTCTCATGTCGATTTCATCCATCCATCCATCAAGCTAGCAACCTGCAAACCCATACATCATGACGTAATGAGCGAAGACTTCACCCCATCTATAGTTCAGATAAAGTTAAAACTCAAAGAATTTGTATAAGAAGAAGAACAAAAATAAAGGCTATGTTTTTAAATAAGAGAGATACGTGTATATAAGAGATAGATGTACATAGGAAAATGCTATTTCTCCAGGAAATTTTAATCAAAATAATGTGACAATGTCATTATTATAATTTACATACAATGATGGGTGACTTATTTTGGAGTGAAAAAGTAGGATTTAATCTCAATTTTTTTTACATAAATTATGTATAAATTTTATATTTGTATAGTATTATCCTTTTATATGTAATAAGAAGTCAATTACAGCTTTTTGTATAACCTAATGAAGAGAAAAGGAAAGCAATAAAAGAAAGGACATGCAGCTTTCATACGGTGACCGAGGAGCAAATACTCATATGTATCCAAATACAATAACAACAACAAAAATGTGAATGCTTGAGCTAACCTTGAAATAACAGCTTAAAAAAAAAAAAAGAGGTTTTAGAAAAACAATTCGTGGTCCAAATATGAAATCAAACATGAAATGTAGCCAAAAAAAAGGTGAGCTTATGTAAGTAGATGACTATCTCTAGAAAGAACAGGAGGAGCAGAAATGTGAATGTATGAGCTAACTATTCTTTATTCTTGTGAAATCACCAGAATATGTAGCAACGAAGGTAAGCTTACCAAAATCTTTGTCTCTGGAAAGCTAAAAATCAAGGAAAAGGCTATACAAATAGATAATTCATACAGTATTTTCATACAGAATGATGTATTTAAATGAAAGTCTTTCACTTTCTATCAAAACATTAATCATAATTATCACTGTCACATAGCAAAACATCAATTATAAAGATATTTAATTATAAAATTATCACTCCCACATCATTCTAATCTGGTGCAAGATTCTCTATAAAAATTCTGTAAAGAATAAAATTTTTCAAAAAAAAAAAGTATTAGGGTTAGGGTTTTGAGATTGGAGTGAATACTTAACTTAGATCTAGATCGAGCAGGTGAAGCCAGGAGGGGGTGTCTTCCCACAAGTGATAAGGAGCTGAAGAGCAAGTGGAACATAGATGTTGAGGTTGAGAACCTTGAGCTTGAGAGTAGTGCACAAACAAACTGCGGCTTCGAGCTCCACAAGTCCTGCTAGCACCGGGCAGCACTCGTTCACGACTGGATCGCCGAGGCCAATATGCACCAACCCACCAAGAAGATCCACACAAGCTCCAAGTTTAAGTGTGTCAATTGGGCATGTAGTGGCAGCTGCTGGTGGTGTCGGGCAACCGTTGCCTTTTGGTGGGTTTAACACCGGGGGAACCGTCACCGGAGGAAGGGTCACCGGTGGCTTGATGGGAGGGAGTGTCACCGGAGGAAGGATCACCGGCGGCTTAACAATTGGTGGTAGGATTATGGGTGGTTTCACTATTGGAGGTAGGGTTACTGGTGGGTTCACTATTGGAGGTAGGGTTACTGGTGGTTTCACAATTGGCGGTAGGGTTACCGGCGGTTTGATGGGCGGCAAGGTCACCGGCGGCAGGGTGATGGGAGGCTTGACAATGGGTGGGAGGGTAATGGGTCCCTTAGGTGGCTTAACTGGCTTGTGCTTTGGAGGGGGCTTGCCACAGGTGCCACAGTCAAGAATGGGGTTGGCTGAGGAGACGAACACCATGGAAATGAGAAGGAGAGCTGTGAACTTGGAGGACTCCATTTTGGTTTCTCTTTCCTTTTTTGTTGAAAACAAAGAAAGAGAAATGGACTGGTAAAGTTCTTGTAGATGAGTGAGGTGTTATATAGAGTGAGTGAGGATTTGCAAGAAAACAAAAAGCCCTAGAAGCAAATCACGTGAAGGTAGGCTGGGCTCAAAGGCAGCCGACAAATTTGCTAGTTGGCAAACTAGCAACCTTACAAATGCATGAATCCATAGGAATATTTATTTCCTCTATTACACTATTACTACAGTACTTAATTTGTCGTGGAAATAGATTTGATTAACAAAAAAGAGTAGAAGGATAATTCAAAATTTCATCCAGGGATTAAGGACCTAATTTTATAGAATTAATGGCCGATCAAATCTCCTATTTTACTCGAACCAACCGGCCATCATGGTTAGGTTACTAGGGTTAAATTTGTTCAAAGAGACCCCCAGCTGAATGTGTTATACCACAGAAGTATGAGGGTTTTTAGTTAAAATGACTACTCTTTAAGCTAAAACCACCAGTCTAACATTAACATTAATGATTGAGCAGTTTAACCACAATATATTTTCTAGAGCCGAATGAAGAATATTGATAGTATATCATGAGACAACCAGATCTGCATTCCTTTATTATTGGAAGAAGACAAATGGAATTTCGACTATAAGTCTAGTTTGATAAGATAAGTAATTGTTGATGCAAGAATCCATGTTAACCTGGCAGGATAGCATTTTCAATTCGTCGGTTGATTGCACTGGAACATGCGCCAGTTTAATTTTTTAGGCCTTCTTGCTGAAATTTACAATACATTAACATGCATGCATGCTGCAATTGTACATAGTTTAAACACTATTCTCAAATGATTGTACCATATATCCTAATTAATTATTCTTTGTATAGATCCCTCCCAATTAGAAAGGTTGTTACAAGCATTCCTTCATATCATTTTCTGATATATCTAATTCTGATTCTGATCAGAACAATATTCATTCTTGGGAAAATAAGATCTGAGTAATGATACGGACAATTCTAGCTTGATACCAAGATAATCTGAGTTAAGCACGGGTTTGGAATGTTTTAGCCGATTGCCATAATTAATCACAATCTTAATTTGCTTAAGACCATATACGTATAGACACATAATAAATGAAAACTTGAGTTAGTCTGGATCCATTATACAGTAAGATGCCTTAATCCATGTGTTCCTCAAAAGTATATATTATAATACATTTTAAGTAAGAACTTTCAATGATTTCTGCACACCATTATTGTGTAAAATACTAATCTTGAATTGCCTTTTCCATTTCT